>OX235272.1:71189129-71550697 GCA_944472155.2 Trichobilharzia szidati
ACCGCATTGAATTCAAAAAATATCAGAAATGATCTAATTTTGACTTTGTATATTATTATAATAGTACTGGACAGCTGATTCGTCCTAGTTTGGGGCTCTTTATCAGTACGCACCCACTGGGATTCGAACCCAGCACCTTCCGGGCACAAAACAAGCTGAAGAGTCCCAAACTCGAACGAAACATCTGTCCAGTACTCCTAGGTTTTCCAGTGGTTCTCTAACTGATGCCAGCTCATAATGAGATCCTCCAATAAATCAAACAAAACCTCTACAAACCAATACTTGATAATATAATAGTATTGAATTTTATGTGGTAATATATACCACTTTAACTCACAAACGTTTTACTCAAATAATTGAACGTTTGTACTCTGTTTTCAAATGGACAGTGGAAAAACATAAATTTATTCGATATACAGTCTAATGTGTACATATAAAACATACTATTCGTGAGTTTATTAGGCAGACTGGTTACTTACTCAAGTGAAACTGGTGAAGTCTAAGTGCTTATGCGCAAATTAGCTTGCATTTACCTGATATAGATATAGAACTGAAGCCTAAGGGATCCAGATTGCCTTACCTGTATGGCTTATCAAAGATGCATAAGCCTGACATCCCTATGAGACCAATATTATCTATGATTAATTCACCTTATCATAAAGTAGCTAGGTAGCTAGCAGAAATCTTAGAACCAATCCGTGGTAAATTAGCAGTCTACAGCCTGAAAGACACCTTCCAATTCGCTAAACAATTAGAGAATCTCACATAAATTTATGGTGTCCTTCGACGTGTCTTCACTGTTTACAAAGATCCCATTGGAAGAAACAATACAAATTATATGTCAGCATGCCGAACTTCTTCCTCTTCCCAAGAACGAACCCAAATAACTTTTACTTATGTGCACCAAAGACGTACAATCCCAGTTCAACAAAACTCTGTACCGCCAAATTGACGGAGTCGCCTTTGGAAGCCCCTGGGTCCGATTATGGCAGATATTTTTATGGATAGTCTAGAACAAACAAGGTTGAAATCCGCAATCAGTCGGACAAACTTCTATACCAGGTTGTAACCAGTTAAGAAGAATCTTCGAAGTAATAAAAGATTAGCTCATATTATCCGGGTACAATTGTTGTTCTTGCTTTGTTCAAGATACAGAATTACTCGACAGATACAATTCAAACTCAACTACCCCAATTTAATGACCTGCTGACTTAACGCCATGACATCATCAAAATTATAAACGAGACTCGAATAGTGGACGTTATCGAGAATAATAGAGTTTAGATCATTTTGGCTGGGTTAGCTAACAAGCACTACTGGTTGATGTGGGTGGTAAGCAACCACTCATCTCACTCAATCAGTAGTATATTGTTGTATACAGTAATAGTGAACAACTAATAAGAAAATATTCAACTGAAGTTAATCCCATTTATTTGCATTATAATAGCACAATGATGTTGGCAACTTCAACAGAATAAAAAATTCTCCAAACGGTTTTAACTTCTTTGACAGTCACCAAACAGTACCTCATGCTTATTCGAGCTAAAGTCTTCCAGATCTTTTGATCTGTCACTGAGGAGTTTTCAGTTTCATGCTTTTCATTCCTTAGAGATAATTGAATTCTATCAGCTGAGTATTCAGTATGACCATCAAGTTAGAAGAGAGGCTACCTTGAAGATTATTCCCAGTAAGACACTGACCTTTCGTATTTACCACTATGTTATTCTAGCCCAGTAGCAGCATGTCGCCTACTGCAAAACTTGATGATGCAGGTCAGAATCTTTCAGGAGACATCAATTCTGAGTTTGCAGATTAACCTTATTAGGCAACATCAATAAGCTTTCTGCTGGGGGCCTCCAAAGACCCAAAATGGCCCTGACCCTGTAGTGATTATGTTATCATACAACTGTTATAAAAAAATCCTATAGTCCATGGCTGTTATTTTTTAACTACTAGCATTGTAGTGAGACAGAAAACACATACCACTACTGTGTATATATTCTGATGTCAAATCTATGTATAATCCAGTGACTGAACAGATGATACTGTCTGTAAGACTTTACAATCATGAACTCCACCCTACATAAAGTCGTTAATACTCACTACTGGAGAATCTTCGGCTAAAACAAAGCAGCTTTTGACTGCTGCATTGTGCTTAGCAGTTTGACAACTAGTGAGTTTTGATGAAAATAGCTCTATTTTAAATCATTTGTGTATTTTTTTTCGGAAAATGCAAATAACCATAGTGTTCATGTCAATAAATGGCAATATCCTGCTTAGTGAAGCTTTAAAAGTTGATGTCATTTTTATAGCGAACTGGAGGAAGACTAGATGGGAGTTATTAGTACACAAAAGTCTTCAGCTAAAGAACAAACAACAAGTCTGTGTCAAAGAAGAGTCACAGTCCACTTCATGTTCGGAATTAATGCTTCACCATACATGCCCGAACTAATTAGCCTATTTTGAAGTATGCAGTTTGTCTTCTCCCTTTCAATACACACAACGATGTCAACCACTGTTTTAGTGCTGTTACAGAGTCATACATTTTGCTTAGGATGCTAGGTGAACCGAAATAGTTTTTTTCTGGAAACCTTTCTCCAGTTCTTCTGTATGCAGGGACAGAGAAGATCGCTAAATGAATTTATATAGAGAAGTTTTAAGGTGAACTTGGTACTCAGTGATGTAAACTATACAGTTACACTTAGAAAAACTTCTACGCTAGTTTTAATTGAAAATGGAAGTTACCTTAAATTTAATATTGCGATATCTTGTAACTTATAAATGAATGGAGACATGATCCCTCCTTTAATTGTATTCATAACCTTTTTTTTCACAGTTCAGTTGAGAAATGGATTTGTGATCAATAAATTTTTTGGTATCATACACCAAAGCTAAATTTAATTATCTTATATTATTAATTTATAATTGCAGTGATATAAAGAAAGAAGAGTAATCATAGTTTAGAAGGCTAATAACGGTGAGTAAAGTTATTTAACTCTTTTATCAAAAGAAACGATAAACGAACTTGGATAGCAAAGATGGTTGATAATAATTACTTGAAACATATTTGAAAATATTCTATTTACACAAGTAATATCTACATTCCTTCAAAGTATTTTTGAAGTAAAAAAAACAATTTATTTTTTATCAGTAGATCACATGAACGATTCGTTTTCAGAGGTACTGACTCTGAACTGGGTAACGTGTCTTAACGCAAACTTACCATTTGTCATAGGTATACAAAAAAACAAAACTAATCCTAACAAATCAACTACTGAAAATAATTCTGATGCCCACTAGTGACCACTGAGCTCCATTTAGTCAAGTGTGAGGATAGATGTCCCACCTATTGGTGGTCGCGCTAAATCACGAGTTGTTAGAAGTTAGAATTCATGAGTTGGCCAATGAATCGGGTCCCCGTGGCTGAATGCTATACGAGCTTGCCTTGGGATTGGAAGGTCCTGGGTTCGAACCCTGGATGATGATTTCAAAAATTAGAATGAAACAGCTGTCCAGTACTCCAGCGCTGATTTTCAATGATTCTCTTACTGATATAAGTCCATAGTCAACTCGTAAAAAAATACAGTTATCAGCAAATATAGTCACATATTGATAACTTAAATCTTACATTGCAGTGTTTTTGAAGCATTGCTTCAAATGACGTTTCTTCGGCATTTTTTTAATGTGTCAAGAACAGCAAAACTACAAATCTGAAGAGTATTAACGTCAGCCCACTGACTCCTTAGCCATTTCTTTATGAAATCTCCAAAAGCTATACCTGGGCTGGGTTAGGTGTTATATGATGTTGACAGTCGTCTAACAAAAAACTGGCAGTAAATGGACCACCTTATTCGGTGACTTACGATTTTCAGAGTTGGCAGATCCTTAAATTGATCAATATGAAAGGTGATGAAACTGATGTCTTTTGCCAACTTGGTTCTGAAAGTTCTAGGAACAGTAACCAAGAGAGGCTTTTAGTATGCAATAAGTCATGAAGACTCCTGTCTACCTAAACTACTCAAACCTGCATAGTTGAAGTGGAAAATCCGATAGCCAATGAATTATTCTGCATACGTTAGCTGTCTCTGTACATCCTAAAAATCATTGAAAAGATCCAGCTAATTTTGAGATTGCTTTCTTTAAAGTGTTTGAAAAGAATAAAGTTGATATCTTTCAAACATTTGTGCATAATAATACAAATGTAATGTAAATTTCAAGAGGAAAGAGTATGAAAGTCACTAGATGATAAGTGGTCAGATCATTTTCGTCGCTGCATTGTTACAAATGTACAAATAAAATCTATAAAAATATTCAGACCAGAAAATACCTCTCGTGGTCTTACTACTGAAATACTGATGACTAGATTTTCAGTAAAATACAAAATTGCCAGCTATTTCAGACAACTGAAAAAGACCCAACACTTAACAGATAAATTTAGTCACTACTCTCTACTCAATGGTGGGTATTTAACATCCAAAATTGTTTACGTTTCTTTTCAAAAGTAAGAATCACTTCATTCATTACATAAAGCTCTTTACCGTGATGGTAGAAAAACTTGAAAGTTAGAAAATAGTATGACTCCAGAATATTTAATCAATTTAAATGTTATTGAATTCTTGAATCTTAGCCATTAACAATTTTTTTTCCAGACTTTTATTATTGTCTGTCCCACATATGACATTCAAATATGTAAATGTACCTGACACTTGTTTTTCGCCCTTACTTGTTATCATTAAATACTGGAAGTCTGCATTATTCACACCTTTTCTAGTCAAGGTCGACTTGGTTTCGTCTGAATGCAGGAAACCAATCCTCGCTTTCACTTGTACAACTGACCAAAGCCTTCAGACACATACAGTCGCGAAACGCTCTAAAGACAGCAGATGGACGGTTATTTGTTGTAAGATCAATAATTCTACTGAACAGTAATAGATCTCCATTTCTGAAATCTATGGAAAAATTACCTTTACTCGTCCTTCAACTTTTCTTGAAAAATTTTAATGACCCTAAACCGTTTGCATATAAACAGGGTAGATGTACTTTAGATGCTACTGCTGTCTTACATCATAATATTGTTTCCTGTTTGGATAAAGGAGATGAATATGTTCGATTTGCCTTCCTTGACTACATATTTGCTTCTGACTCTGCACCCAGATGGCTTTTTTTAAATAAGCTTTCCTTGACACAAACGAAGCCTTTGGCTGAAAACTGGTTACGTTCTTATTTCTCTGACAGAACGAAATATACTTTATATGAAAGCAAAACCTCACTATTATTATTATCATTATCACTTCGTACTTTTTGTACATCCTGACTTCATTGCTACTGTTAGTACCAGAATGTCGCTATTATCAATTTTGCATACTTATCCTATATAATGTTTTTCTCAGTAAATTAGCTGCCATAATGTACCACATGTGACTTCTATGCTGTGTCATAGGCACTGTTCTCGAATAAAGTAAATCATTATTATTATCCCGTTCAGTACTCCCAGGCTTTCCAGTGGTTCTCTAACTGACGTCAGCTCATGATGAAATCCTCCATGCAATCAAACAAAAATCCCTACAAAACCAATACTCGAATATTATCTAATCGCTCTACTACTGGATTTTTATTCAATTAGATGTAAATGAGGTGTGTCGGTGGCACAGCGATTAGAACGCTCGCCGACCATGCACATGGTCCGGGGTTCCATCCCCGGCCGACGTACTCCTTTACCTCGTTAAGCTAGAAATAAAACTGGTAAAGAGGGAAGGTTGGGCATGAGGCTAGCAACTCCATGCTGTAAAAATGAACACTGCTACAGAATCTTCAAGCCTCTAGCTTGAAGCCCTATGTTCCATTGGGAACGTGAAGGAATTAAAAAAAGGAAATGAAATGTAATTTTCTGAGACAAACTTGTGTCCTAAGAGAGTCAGTCATACTGAAAATGACTCATGAATATTTTTATGCATTAAACTGAGGGTAGGATATTTCGCAATTAATTTAAATACCGATGCATATGTGTTAAAACTGCCTGTAGTGTATTTAAATCACATTAAAATGATACGACACTGTAAAGAGATTAGTTAATTGACATTGACACAACATCCCCTTATTGAGAAAAAAAACCCTAACTCGTCTTTATTCTACTTTATATTTAAGCATCCGCCCAATATTAACTCTATTCCCATTGTTTAAATTAGAATGATTTAGTCCACACATCTATAATGAAACAAAATGAAAAAAATTTACCGGCAAAAGTATGTAGGCATAAGCACATTCCGTTTTAATTTAATCAGTTAAATTAGGCATGCATGAACGTCTTTCTTGAGAAACTATGACACTACAACTATTAAGCTATTATCTAGTTTTTGTTGCATACAACTACAATAGACAATGATTTATATTTAGTATTACAGGTGAGTTGAATAAGGTTTTATATTAACTTTAATACATCGTATGTTTTATACATTAAAAGATATTTCAGGGGATACTATTTGACTGCGCACTAAAGAGGTACTAATAATTCCAGTGAAGTTTCCCGATATTTCTAGTAATTCAAGAAGACAAACTGGATGTGGTATATATGACTCCCTTATGTTAAACTACAACATATATATATATATTGTTTCCGTTAATTCCTAGGGGAACATAGGACTTCAGCAGTGCTTCTCAATTGCGTTCGGTTCTCTGCCAACGCTTTCACCGGGATGCACGTATATTTGTAGCGAAATTATTGATTTGAGTATTTATACATATTCTGTAATTATCACCCTTTTTCCTCTGGTATGTGCACTATTGTTTTAACATTTAGATACCTTATTTTAACTTAACCCTTATAATTTGTCTTTTTTTTGTTGATCAGCATTTTTAATGCTTCTCTTTGCTGTTGTTTGATGGTAGTTTCTTACCAATACAAGTTTGTTTAAATGAATTGAAAATTACGTCATGGAATAACGACTTGACTGAAGATCATCTTTGGGAAATGTGCTGATTCCCGCTGATTCTTACAGAGAGAGTTCTAGTCCCATCTTGTTAGGAATATTCTTATTGATTCTTAGGTCATTTTAAAGTTAACTTTGTTGGACACGCTATTTATTTTGTACCTGAGAAACTTCTGAACTGCATAACTGTTGAACGGTTTTATTGAGGTAGGTTTTACTTTCAGTTCAAGTTAGTGTTGTTCAATAAAACTACAGACTCTCTCACGTTAAACTGAGTTTTATTAGTGACAGAAAGTAATTTTTCGACGTGGATTAATCGCGGAAATCTGGTGAACTACACGAAGGACAGAACGATTGGTATCTTGAGTACAGATCTACATACTTAGGTTTCGGCCGATAACATTTCGGCAGGGGTGTGTTATATTGGCTTTAATAATTGAGTAGGAATACGACAAAAATCTTATTTCAGAAGACTGATTATTGAACAAAGAATATTCTTTTCGATAACTTCATCGTCCCATTCTACAGTTATATATCCACTATAATGACAGAATGATTGTTATTACTGAGAGCATTAGTGATTTTTAAAAAGAGTGTAACATCGAATCGTTTTGATCAGAATTCCGAAAGTCATTTGCAATTAGATTGTTAATAGATTACAGTCCAAAATAAATGTATATGTGGTAATATGTAAAACTGTAATACTAAATTGAACACCAATAATACAAAGTAAACGAATGTGAATGACAACGAACGTGTGTTAATAAATTCTCATGATTCATGTTCATATTGAGTTTTATTTATATTGATTATAAACTTCAGATGGATGAATGATCATGTCAAAGCTGTCGCGATTTGCCTGAGGCAACCGGCGCTATATGTGCAGAAGAAACAGGTTCAAACACTGTTACTTCCATGGCCTGCTGTGGGGTTTGCAAATTCATATATACCCTATTACACTGACCTTTATGATATTGCCCTCCATCTTGCAAATATATATTCCCCTAGTCATTACGCTTGCATTAACTAACCTTTTGTTTTCTTATTTAAACGTAGTTGTTAACTTACACATCTACACATATACAACGCACATAAAATTCAACCCTCCAAATTTTTTCCCTACCCCAGATCTTGACATAATCACTCACCCATCTGAAGTTTAGAATCAATATGAATAAAACTCAATATGAACATTACTCATGAGAATTTATTACTATACATTCGTTGTCATTCATATTCGTTTGCCTTGTGATATTGGTGTTCAATTTAGTATTACAATTTTACATATTACCACATACACATGTATTTCGGACTAAAATCTATTTTTCTAGAGCGTGGTTTGTAAGGATTAGATTTGTTTTAATGAATTTGACCACGGATCGATATCAGTTAGAGAACCACTGAAAACCAGGGAAGGAGTACTGGACAGCTGTTTCATCCTAGTTTGAGAATCATCTGATGCTCACTAGTGACTTGCTACAGGACAAAGCTTCCTGGAGTTCTAGTGAGAAGTCGTGATCAATGAGGTCCATCCAGTGAAGTGTGAGGATGGATGCCCCACCAATGACACTGGACCACGAATTGGTAGACGATAAATTCATGGGCTATCCATTGAATCGGGTCCCAGTGGCTGAATGGTATACGAGCTTGTCTTGTAACCAGGAGGTGCTGGGTCCGAACCCTGGCAGTGGGTGCGTGCTGCCAATGATTCTGAAACTAGGATGAAACAGCTGTCCAGTACTCCAGTGCTGGTTTTCAATGGTTCTCTAACTGATATCAATCCATGGTCAAACTATCTATTAACAATCTAATTGCAAATGACTTTCGGAATTCTAATCAAAACGATTCGAGGTTACTGTCTTTTTAAAAAACCACTAATGTTGTCAATAATAAGAATCATTCTGTCATTATAGTGGATATATAACTGTAGAATGTTATGATAAAGTTATCGAAAAGAATATTCTTTGTTCAATAATCAATCTTTGCAGATTTCGAATGATCACCTTTAATCAATAAAAATCTAATTGTTCTCATTAAATTCCATTTATTTTCTGAAATGTCTTGCAAGTAACCACTTTACTTTCAAGTGATCTGAGTTATCTTCAAAAACTGCTCTCTGAAATAACATCCATATAAGGCATTTGAAGAATTTTCTAGTAAATTTCTAAAAAAGAAGTTCTATTTTTAGCAAACATAAGAATATTCAGTAGTAATGTAATTTTAACAGAAAAAGAAAATTCCCTTCATCACTCAAAAATACTGGACACATAATTCTGTGGAATAAAAAAAGAAGAGTTACTGTGAATGATGATTAGAAAGATATGGTGATGAAATAAAACTATTAACAACTTAAAGATGCTACAGCCTATGCACAGAGTACAGTAGAAATGAAATTTGACCAATATTTTATACTGTCAATACATTTGCGTGTTTTATCTATTTAACACAATGTGATTTTGTAAATCGCCAAATTTTTACTTAACTGGTCGATTACTCAATTTGATTTCGATAGAAGTAAATAAAAGAATTGTTGAGAAGATGAACACAAAATGAGGTAGAGAAGTTAAACGAGAAAGGATGATAATAAAACTATCAGCCCATGATAAAATCCCGTAACCAATCAATCAAATCCCTACAAACCATTACTTGAATATCAATGAGATGCTCAATAGCGACTATTCCTATTCAAGTGGGTAGATACCTGGGGTTCTAGTGGGAAATCGTGAGTAGTAGGGTACAGCAAGTCGGGTGTGAGGACAAATACGCGCCGAAAATATCGGATAGCAGTCGCGCTATGTCGTGAATTGGCAGAAGTTGGAATTCATGCACTGGTCATTGGATCGGATCCCAGTGGCTTAATGGTCTACGAGCTCGCCTTGTAACCAGAAGACCGTGGGGTCAAATCGTGGCGGTGGGTGAGTACTGATGAACAGCCCTAAGCTAGGACGAAACAGCTGTTCAGTACTCCCAAGCAGGTTTTCCAATGGTTCTCTAACTGATGTCAGCTCATGATGAAATCCACTAACCAGTTAAACTATGAAAGCCATTTATTCAGACACTTATTTCATTGTGAAGACATTTTCATACTGATCCATTCTTTTTTTTAACAAAAATATGTATGTATATTGTTTGTACCCATCTTGGTCTTTTAATAGCTTCGAAACTGATAAATTTGCAGCGAGTTTTCTGGCTCCTTCCACTATAGGACAACGTAATAGTCATTTTTGTGAATATCATCTGCTTGCCTGCAGTTTTCGTTCGTATAAAAAAACAATCTTAAGAGATTTTCAAGAGTTAGTTCGTAGGGATTTGATTCAGTCACCGACTGATATCAGTTAGAAAACCACTGGAAAACTTGGAAGTATTAGACAGCTGTTTTGTCATAGTTTGGGATTCATCGGCAGTAGTTACCCTCTGAGATTTGAATCAAGTACCTTAGGGTTACAAGGCAGGTCCATAAACCACTAATTGGTGAAATTTGGATTTTGTAGGCCACTGGATCAGGTTCCAGTGTCTGGATAGTTTGTGAGCTCGCCTTGCATCCGAAAGGTCCTGTTTCGGAAAACTATCGGGTGCATGCTGATGATGGGTCCTTAACTAGGATGAAACAGATGTCCAGTACTCTCTAGTTTTTTAATGGTTCTCTAACTGATGTCATCTCATGATCAAAGTTGGCACAAATCTAAAAGGTAGAAATTTTTCGCACCATGTGTCAAAAATTGCCAGAATTTAAGTTTCCTTTGATTTGCTAAGTGAGAAATGTCCCTGCGTTTAAGTCTTGGGATAAAATGTATAGAGGACTGCATAATCCCAAACTGGACTTCTACTGAAATATGAAATTCACTAGGCATTCAAACAGCTCAATTAAATGAAAGTCAAGATTGTAGGCAGTCTAGTTTTGATCACTGAGTAAGCTGAAATGTGTATCTCATAATTCTGAAAATTCCTTGTCGACTGATTCCTACTATATAACAGCAGAAATATATATGCTCATGTTAATTTGTACTGATGCCGTATCCTTCAGCCTATTCTGTAGTTCGCGTTTTTATAAACTTATTTCAACTGAAGATGTTGGGCTACAGATTCGTGCCTCGGCGTTCGAGTATGTGTCTTTTAGCATAATCCCGTTTGACGAGAAAAGCTTTTAAGTTATTTGGCTTAATTTGCACCATGCTTTGTGATAATATTATGACCATAAGAATGATGTTTGTTCGTGAAATGCACATTACCCATCATGATAACGAAAACCAGCAAGTGCAGAAGAAATCCTCAGCGTGACCAAATTCATCAGATGCTTTATCCAGTGAAAAAAGATGGAAGTAACATTGTCTTTGAAGGGGAAAAGTAGATAAGCTGTATGTATATACTTTCCAGCGAGTTAATAATGTTGATTTCCTTTTGTCTGTTAGATAACAGTCCCACTTATATGGGCGGTGGCAGTAGTTACGTTTCAGTCTAATTATAAACACCGACTTAGTTGGTACACAGTATTGTTAAAGAAGATTGAAATAACTGAAATATTGCAGCATCCAAAGAATAGATCAGCTACATTAACTTCTGGCTCCACTTTACTCAGTTTTGATGCACCTGTATACTAGTCAGCGTACATCTTAATAATATAAATATGCTCCACCTTGCGGTTTCAAAAGCCGCACACTAATTGCTAAGTAATAGCAGTTCTGTCTCCAGACAACTTTACCTGACTAATTTTTATGTATGTAAATTTCATTCATAAATAGTGCATAAACTTTTCGTAGGCCTAATAAAATTTCTATCCATAAGCCTATGGAACAATCTGCAACAGTTTCGAGGTATTTACACTTTAAGATAGACGGTTAAACCATTTGCAAAGATTTAGTTTAAAACAGTAAATTTAGACAGTTGCCCTAATGGCTGAAAATAAAGTAGAAACGAACCGACATTTTACAACGAAATAATAGTACCTGGTGGGTGGCGAGTAGCCGTGTAATTCAAGACTCGTATTTCTTCCTGTGTGGGACTAGTCAGATGGATGTACCTTCATTCCCTGCCAAGCAGATGTGTTCTCATTATTACTCACTGAAAAAATACAGGGACATCGATCTGACTAGTCCCAAATAGGAGGAAATGTGGATCCTGAATTCCACTTTTAGTCACCATCCACCAAGTTATTTCGAGTAAATCCTCGAATATCGTCGAAACATCCATACTAGAAGCTGACATGTCGACGGAGGCTGAACATTTCGGTTCAATCAGAAATGACTTAAAAACAAATAACAACTAGTAGATCGCTGAATATCATTGACACTGCTATTTCCAAACCTGTCGGCAACCAGGTGTCCATCTCAGATTTAGTCATTGCCTTACTGCTTTCATCTGAAAAGAATTATTGTGAAATAATACCCTTATTTATTGATAAAAAGAAAATACTTCACTGAAACATTCCAAACTGTTAATATATGTGTATAACTTGGGCAGTAAGTGGTAGTAAGTAATTTCATATTAGTTTGTTTATTAGATGTATCACACAGTGAAACAGTATCCAGTAAATAATACTGTTTCACTGTGTGATACATCTAATAAACAAACTAATATGGAATTCCAAACTGTTCCTTTCAAGCAGTAATGATAATAATAACTCAGTGACAACAATACATTCAAGTAAATTTAATTTATTAGCTGTAAAAATATTTCTTTTTCTTGATCTAATTTTCCTTTTATTTATTCTTATTCTGTCAGTTTTACGTCCCGTTTTCGTACCATTTTATGGAAATAATCCAAAATACTTTGATGTGATTTCTAGAACTGTTCTCATTCCTATTGTTATCTTTGTTTATTTACTTTTGAGCTGTTGTTCAACACGCTATTCATGTTAGGAATGCTCTGAATTACAGAACAGGTAAATAAAGAGGGTAAAAGAATTTCTCTGTCATTGTCCTGCATAGTATTTGTCATTCTAATTTCCGTATTCAGATTTTACTTCCCTAAACTCTGTTTTTTCAACAAAAGAACCAATCGATTTTGAATAGAGACACTTGATTAATGAAGGTGTAATATGAAAAAAAAATTAGGTTGTAATAATACCGAAGATTAAACAGTAATTTATTGCATTCATTTATGTAATTGATAATTTATTCATAAAATAAACAAATCAGACAGTAAAACTTCTAGTAAACTATTCGAGAGAGTAAACTGAAAAATGCTTGTAGCTTTGTGATTATTATTCCCCAGGGTTCTGAGTGGAAAATAGGGCTTCAGTAGCGCATCTGCATTTCACCCTGTTTTCTGCAGTACCCTTCAGCAAGCTCCGCGACGGCTCATAGGTTCTTGGTTGGTTTGTTCCCACAGTTCCTTACTGTTCATCTTTTTTAACTGGTCATCTGATTTTCAGTATGCAGTCAGCGAAGATAGTTGTTGTTAAAGGTCTGAAGGCTGTTGGAGGTGCTTTTTGTGACGCGCCAAGCTTATAACCCCTATAGAAGAAATGACTTGACACTGGTGTTGAGAACACGTATCTTGTTCCTTATACTGATGTCAGCAGATTTCCACACTAATTTCAGATTGATTAAGGTCTGTGTTGCCTTTCTGATTCCGGTCTTGACATCTTCATCCGTGTAGTTGAAATGATGCTGCTGAAATATGTGAAAGAAGTGACTTTGTTTAAATTTTTCCCGTTGATGGTGATTGATGCTTGTTACTGTTGGTTGGTTATGTTCATCACCTCTGTCTTTTCTATGTCCACTTGAATTCCTGTTCTTGCCACCTGCCTCTTCTGCTGTCAACAGATTGGTTTTCGCCTGTAAGTCACTCAGTTTGTATGACATAAGAAATAAATTATCCTCAAAGTCTAGATCTTCTTGAGTTCTCTTATCAATCTAACGTATTCCTGTCGTCTTGCTCCTTAAAGTCTACTTCACACCAGTTAGATGCTTGTAGCTTAAGCCATGAATATTGTGAAAGTATGGTTCCACTTCAACCTTGGATCTTCACCTACAAACTTTCTAGTATTTGTCCGATGTCATAATCAGCAAATTATATAAACACAAGTCCATTTTCATTTCAGTAAATATTTAAAGACCTACTTCACATTTATTTGCAGCTGAGAATGTCACATTAAGAACGTATATTGTAAAAAGAAGGACTGGACATTTTGTCTGATTATCTTTTCTACGATAAAATTTTATTATACTGTCATTGTCCTTATGCACTATCTTCTGTTTATGTGTTATTTTATTTCATTCCCTTGAGTTCCGAGTGAGACGTAGGGCTTCAAGCTTGGGCTTTGAAGTTTCAGTAGCAACAGTGTTTTTTATGGGGTGGGGTTGCTAGACTCACACTCAGCCTTCCCTCTTTATCCCGTTTTCAGCCGGCCAAGGGTTATGAAGGCATGCCCTGCCCAGGGGTCGAACTCTAGACCACGTAAACGCTGAGCCACCAACACTTGATTATCTTCTGTAAGACTCACAAATCTTAATTCTCTGATACTGAATGCCTTAAAATTTAGCATCAGCCGATTCTACTGAATATGTTACCATTTACTAATTGATAAGCCATGAAACTGAGTTATAAATGGAGACTGATAAAATAGGTCTTATATTCTGAAACTTCTCGTAATAAATTCGAGACTTAGTACTCCATGACATTCATCAGTGAACTAAAATAACAATTCCACTTATGCAACTGGACAGAACAAACAAAACTCGAATAATTCAAAGCATTGATTCCACAAAGTAAAATTAAGGCATTTCCAACCATGGTTACAAAATCAGATATATCAACTTGAGAATACACATAAAGTGTACATGTAATTTTTAACAAGAAATTGAAGACATTCAATAACTTTGATGATTTAATGAAAATGAAATAGATTTCATCACCTCGTAACATGAGTTAAGGATCCACTTGGAACCGGGGAGTACTGGAGAGCTCTTCCGTTCTAGTTTGGGAGTAGTCAGTTATGTAAGAGCTTTATCTCACCAAGCGTCAGATTTACAACCTCTGTGTCGCGACGCAAACACGTTGTCATTCGGATAATGTGTTGAAATTTAAAAGTTCATGAATTCTCAACTTTGCTAATACCCAATATACATTGCCAACGCCAATAAACTCTTGCCAGGTGGTTAGCTGTAGTGTGTTCATCTGCTAAACTGAAGATCGCTAGTTGATTCATGGATACTCACTGTTACAAAGCCTCAAACTAAGAAGAAACAGCCACCCTGCGTCCTCTGAGGTTTCAATAGTCTTCTGATTAATTTTTGGTTCAAATGAAATTTAATCCTAACTGCCCAACACTTGAAAATGAATCCCGAAGGAATTTTAAAACGTGCAGTAGAACTCGTGAGTATTTACTTTTTAATATTTAAGTGAAGATAGATGAACATTTTGTGAATCTTTTTAGATTATACCTGTTAATGTGTAGGGTGAAATAACAAGCATAGTCAGGTCACTTATATTTTGCTTTTATCCCTCGCATTCCTAGTGGAAAATAAGAGTCTAAATTTTGAATTTCTAGTATTCATTGGTGGTGCTGCTTTTACTAAGTGGATTGCTAACCTCATGCTCAACCTCCCATGTCTTCTGAGCCTATTGTTGGCTAGTACACTAAGCGGAGTTTTCGTGTTTGTTGGTCATGAATAGACCTCGGACAGTTTGCGTGGGTGTCGTGCATTCTATCATTGCGCCACTGACATACTTAGACATAAAATAGTCTTTACCAGTCTTAAAATAACATTTTATAGACAGGTATAAGTGCTCGCATAACTAAGTATTACCACTGATGAACAATCAATAAATGTTTAGTAAATGACACTAAAAAGATGATTAACAGAAGATATAAGCTAAACTGTTGAAAAAACAAATGTTTTCCTTCCGTTACAGTCATTTTGTTGTTGTTGTTGTGGGTTTTCTTGAAAAGCTTAACATTGATTACTGATAAAAAGTTTTTTATCAATATGATTAAACAAATTTCTAACACAACTTTTGTTCTTAGACCTATGACTGATGAGTAGGGTTGAGCAGTCAACATAACAGATAACATATTGTCATTATTTTCATGTTTCCTGTATTTGAGAATCAAGAATACTAACTAGTCATGTATAGATAGATTTAATGGTTAAAATCTCACAGATATGCTTACTATTGCAGAATTTAAGGGCATTAGTAATCAGTGTTGCCATTGTCTTTTAGTTTTTTTCTGTCGAATGGGAGTCACATTAGAAGACACACACAGATTTATTAAAACATACTACTCACAGTGCAAACTATCAGATATTATCTTGAAATCAGAGTAAAACTTTTTCAAACAGGTAAACTATCGAAGTTTGAATATATAGCAAATGAGATTTTATATCTTCATTAGTTCTACTCAGAAATAAACTTCACACTTGAAACTATCATCCCCAGTATTTCACAATGTGAAATGTACTATTTCTATAAATGTTTCTACTAAATGATGTCGGCACACAACATATTAGATTGTTACAAATGATAGGCTTCCAAAGCTACTAAAGGTGTCATAGTGTCTGTGTATATCAGAAGTGATGAATGGACAGTTATGATGCTTTTCAAGGATTTGGTTGCTTGTTTAAAATGATATCAAACCACACCTTAATAAGTCAACTTTCTTCATTTATCATTTCTCATCGTGTTTGCTAGACATTTTGAAACCTTCTTCTCGACAATAGAGATAATTTTGCACTGGTATTAGTATGAGATATTATTTGAAAGATACTTTTTCATGGCTTTTTAACTTTTTGTATCAAAAAGTAGTATAATGTGATACAAGATAGCCTATTGCTGTGATGAATTCTGACACTGTGATAAAATTAAGTAGTTATGATGTTTTACAGTCATGTAATTAATGTTATCACCTTGCGATTGTTACACTTGATGACGGTATTTGTAACGTCTGCTTAATTCTCATCAAAAGCTTATTAGTTAGTTAGCAGGGCTTAACCGTATTCAAGTAACATTTTCAAATATTTGTCAGGTGTGACAGAAAGAATTTAGGGAATATTATGCCATATCCCTGGGAATCAGCCTACCGAAATACATCAGGAGTCATGTAATTTTTTTTTATTATAGCTTGATTCCACACCATATTTTTGGTACAAGTATGGAATTTTCAGTATGTAATATCAGTAGCCCAAATTTTGCATGCCGACCATTTATATCAGGTGTACGTCGTCAGGGGATCACACCCCGGACTATGTGCATAGTCGGCGAGGGTCCTAACCGCTGTGCCACCGACGCAGAAATAAAATTCAGTCAGCCAAACGATCAGCTAAAAATTAGACTTAATGTGACAATGAATTTCTCTGGTTGCTTTATGATAATAAATTAAACTAGTGAATTTTATGAAGTGTTGTATAAAATTTATTAGAAAGAGAACTATGTACGTCAATATCAAGAAAAAGAAATTATTTGAACTCATTTCTGACAAAACGGACTATTTTAAAAGGAAAAACTTCGGGAGATTAATAAAATTTTCACTAGTTTAAAGTTGGATAATGCATCAAGATAAAACGACTGTCATGATAAACCGGATTGGAAAACACCTGTAACCTCCTGAAGTAGCGTTCTGGTTGACTGATTTTGTTACGGAGGAATAGTTCAGTTCCACCTGAGAATAGTATAGGCTACCACTGATAAAAGCTATTCATAACATTTCTGGTGGCTAGATTAATCGAAGGGCTTGCCGATCCACAGTAATTTTGAAAAATAGAAACAGCTACCTGATACTGCCTGGTTTTGACCCAGTGGCTCAGTAAATAACGATTGGACGTTTGAAACGACGGCAGCTAGGTTCAAATCTCGGTGGAAACACTTTGACTCACTGGAAGTACAAGTATATCCTGCTAAAGAATCCTAAATAGGATAAAGGGCATGTACTGGATTCCGCTTTTAACCACTGTTCACGAAATAATAAGTGCTGTTCTCTTTGTCAATCTATAGGCGTGTGAACAATTATATGTGCGTCATTTATCCAGTGGCATACTACCCACCATTTGAGACGTATATCCCAATTCAATTTCTGATTGATGGACGTATAAGCCCTATCTAGTTTATTAGCGGGCATTAATTCTAGAAAAACACACAACACTGAGTGTGAGGCTGGAAGTTTCACTCCGTAAGACGAAACCTGAAGCTCTGTGTTCCAGTCGCAACACGAAGGGATGAAAATATTCGTACCATTCGGATTCGTCTTTCAATAATCTCTCAAATTCTGATGGCGAGGAACAATTAACAACAAAGACCTTTGACCACGAATCAATCAACAACCTATTGCTCATCAATTATACAAAAGAAAACGGAGATGGATTGGGAAAACGTCGAGAAGACCCCCTGAGTGACACAGCACGATATGCTATAGTTTCAGTGGAATGGAAATGTTCTGTGGAAGTCTGATTTTCCACTGGGAACCCAAGAGAATAATAAAAATAAGTCTGGAAATTTCAGTAAAGGTTTCAGTTACCTCTAGACTCCTCTTAAACATCGATCAGTAATCCTTTGCATCACTTAACTCCACAGAAAATCTCATTCGTTCGCAAATGAATAAGCCGCTGTTACATCAATTACTTGGTTTATAATATGGAAGCTATGAATAGGGGTAAGTGTAGCACTCCTGTATTATGAGAATCATGTTTTAAAATTATCATTACATTAGAATATCATTCATTAACAAAATAAAATTGACATAGAACTTTAAAACCATTAATCACTTACCATAATCCATGATACATCCAATGATTAACACTGAAATGAACATGTTTAATTTATTTCCATTAATATGGAGAATACGTCTCCAGTAATGATCAGTTGTATTACAAAAGACTGCAGATCTACGTTTTATGTAGCTGTTTCTATTCATATTCATGCTGATTATATAACAATGTGATGATATCGAAGGTTCGTGTTTGTTTGTTTTTTCGTTTGTAAAAATATAGTTTGTTGTTTTTGTTTGTTAATTTCCAGTTATCTTGGTTGATTTGTCAAGTTTTTATGTATTGATCGTCTACAGATCACCTTCAACATATTTACAAGTATTTTCCTCCTGTCAGATGTATATGTGTAATTGTTTATTCTGTTCGACTCAGGTAATTTTCTCTTCTTTTTTCACTGAATCTAAAATAATAATTTAAAATCAAACGAAATTATTAGAAAATTGTTCTCTATAAATGAAATAGTAAATAGAAATTAAAATAAGACTAAAAAAATTAAAAATTTGGTAGGGAATGCTATTTAGTTTAGACTTCGGGATTTGTGGGTACTGGGATTAATTTCACTTGTCATGTTTCGTCATGAACTGATATCGGTTAGAGAAATCGTTGAAAACCATGGCGCACACTGTCTAGCTGTTAGTCCTTATTTTTTGAGACTTTTTAGCGTTAAAAATAATAACGAACGGCTTTTAGCAAAGGGTTTCTTTTTGTGGCGGTATCATACCCTCAGCTGTACAATCACAGTTATATACAATTATTGATATTAGATGGTTGGAGGCAATCGGCAAGAAGCTCTGGACCTAGGTTTCGTGCAAGTTGGTACTCACTAGTCAAAAAGACGTATCTACAACCTTGGAGGAACTCACGTCCCTTCTGAGATTCGAATCCACATCACCCAGTGCTGTAGTTAGAGACGTTACCACTGAGCTATTCGGACTGTATTGGGTATTTGATTCGACACTAGTTAGTAACTAGTGTAACGTGTCTAATCTTATCTTTGATGGATTCTATCAGTCATACTAGTTACTAACTAGTGTCGAATCAAAAGTACCCAATACAGTCCGAATAGCTCAGTGGTAACGTCTCTAACTACAGCACTGGATGACGTGGATTCGAATCTCAGGAGGGACGTGAATTCCTCCAAGGTTGTGGATACGTCTTTTTGGCTAGTGAGTACCAATTAGCAAGAAACCTAGGTTCAGAGCTTCCTGCCGATTGCCTCCAACCATCTAACACAAACAATTCATATTGCACCGTGATGACGAACCACCTAGTATGGTGGTCACACTACAAACTTGACTGATAATATTGACTCTGGGCCAAACAGAGGACTAGACACATTACACTAGTTACTAACTAATGTCCAATCAGAAATATTCAGTAATTTTTGTATGTGTACATAATACAAGAATAAAAATTAGTTCGGAGTATTATTTATCTCATCAAAACATTTCAAAAATGTGATGAATAACCAGAATTGTAACTAGGGTGGTGAAGATTAGCACGTTTAAACTAAGGTTGCGTAATAAGAAAAATGTTCAGGAAAAGTGGAATGTTAATGATAAAGCACAGAGATAAATGTCAAAATAAATTATGTAATAGATGGAAGGAGTAAATAGACGGTTAGTTAAGAAAATGATGATAATAAATATCATGCGAAAAATACTCAAAATAGTATTAATAACATAACATCAATAACAGCTGAACTTGAAATTATACTCATGGTAGATGGAGGGGGTGGGGGAAGTTTCTTCTGTGTACACAAATCAGAGATTTCCTTCAAAACCGTCAACGTCTAGCCTCTGAAAAGTACAGAAAGTATACCATTTTTGGGAAGGCTTCCTTCGACTTTGCAGATAACATTGAATGAACTCTCCTTGCATATTGAATGGGCAGTATTGAATATATGTTCAGTATGGCACTCCTTATTGATCCACTGAAACCCTTCTGTAGCCAGGCAGGATAATGTTTTTTGACTTCTTTAGGTGAAATGCGCATCAAACAACTTGTATATCTCACTCCATAGGAGCAATCGAATTGATGGTCAAATACATTAGTTTATCATTAGAGTTTCTGGAGAAAACTGAATGGCAAGAGATTACCAGTTGTTATATAGAAAAGAAGAATCTTCTTTTCAAGGCGTTTGATATTCCCTTCTTTAGAGTTCCAGCCAGAAGATCACGTATGAGTGCCACATTTATGTATAACGTGTACTTTGGCACAGAGAATTGGTTTTCTTTGTTGGTTTTGAATTTCTGTATGTTTGTCTGTGAAATGCAGAGGTTAGCTATTTTCACTTACTGTCTTTCTCAAAAAATTTATCTCTCTATCTATCAACTCATGGCTAAAGATTCTCTGCATCCTCATCACAGGAAATGCAACTAAGTTTCGCTTGCGACTTATGGGTATACATCTATAAAAGTTCGTCCATTGGCCGTTGCACGTAGGTTTCTTACATACTGATCTGCTTAATATCCCACTGGGCTTTGTTAGTTGAACATCCAGAAGGAAGACTATTTATTCAGTTTCTGCCTCATTTGTGAATTTTATGGTTGGATGGCAACTTTTGAAACTTGTAAGGCACTATTCAGGCAGCATTCCTCATTACAAATGATAAAAGTAACATCGACACCCCTTTTTTACGGATCAAAGCTGTCAGTAATCTATTTTATTGGACCAATTTCGAAACTTTCAATGAAAATATCTGCAATAAACCGACCTATTGGTCGAACCTGGCACCTTCAGGTTACGAAACTATGCTCGTCGACCATGACTCGATCCCCTGAAGAGGGTTGTGGGTGTGGACTGATAAAACATCCCCAAAAATAAGACTAAAAAACGGTCCACTGCTCCCTGGTTTTCAGTTATCTCTCTAACTGATGTCAGTTCATGACGAAATCTAAAAATCTAAATACTATTGTAGTTTAAAACACAGAGACAGAAACGAATATGATGTCTCATTTTTCCCAGTAAAACTGCCTACAGTGCTACTCTGAGCAATCCTATTTTGAATACAATTTATCACCTGATTGAGGAAAAAATCTTCGTACACGCGTGAAATAAACGAAATGAATTTGCAACATTTCCGATGACGGCATTTTATACCTAACTTGGTTTCATCAGGAGTTGGCTAATTCATTCTGACCCACTGATTTCAGGAAATTTCCCTCAAGCCTTTATTGGAAGATATTTTATCCCTTAGTCTTACTTCCAGTTAGAGGGTATGATAAATGTCTAAATACTTTTAAGGTATTCAAGTGCCCATTACATTACAGTTTACCTAAAATAATAGGTCAAAACTGTGTTTTGTGTTTAACATCAACTCATTTATTTTGTCTATTACGACACTTTTTTGAGAACACACATCATAGTAATCAAAAAGAAAGTATGGTGTAAAACCTAATGAATGTTCTTCTTCACCCGTATTCTTCATTTACATTATCTCTCTGTGAATATCTATTAGAATTAGTATATTATTATTGTCCCCTTGGGTTCCAAGTGGAACATAGGGCTTCAACAACACATCTCAGCTTTAACTAAAATTAGGGAAATTTCACAAAATTCTGGATTATTCAAACCTGGATGGCCAAGGTAATGATAATGACTGGACTAACTTCTTCTGGGTGCATAAATTAGGCTTATTAATATGAATCCCCACAGCCTCAGCAATATTTAGAAGTCGAACTCTTAAAGCGAAATTGAGATTCATAGGTATGCGGTAAATGACCCTGAAAGCATGATTAACGTCAATCTTGTGTTCTGTCTCCACAAGATGCGCCAGAATAGCACTGCGAATAGATTTTGTTTGACCTTTGCTTAACCAGGCAGGGTGATGTTCGGAAATTCGACGAGAAACACGCCTAATTGTACGGCCTATGTAACTGGCTCCACAGGGTCATTTACCGCATACCTATGAATCTCAATTTCGCTTTAAGAGTTCGACTTCTAAATATTGCTGAGGCTGTGGGGATTCATATTAATAAGCCTAATTTATGCACCCAGAAGAAGTTAGTCCAGTCATTATCATTACCTTGGCCATCCAGGTTTGAATAATCCAGAATTTTGTGAAATTTCCCTAATTTTAGTTGATATTCTATCCGCTGTTATATCTTTATTATTATTATAATTTAAGCATCATTAATGAACTGCAGTAGCATTGAACATCTCAGCTTTGTTCTATTTTCTGCCATCCTCTTCATCCGGGTCCACGATTGACGATAATCTCTCCTCTCCTCCTCGTCACACGATCTCATCCATGTCATCCTCACACCAACGATCCACTCATCGCTTTCTATTTAGATTCCACTCGAGCTATGATCTGCATTGTGCACGATGTCATTTGACGGCCTCCTCAATGTATGCCAAATCCGTCTCCAATTTATCCTACATATTTGTTGAGCGGTCGGCTCTCGCCTGTTGGTTTGTTCCCAGCTACAGTTTCTAGTTACTAATTCTTTATGGCTGGCCACCCATTTTATCTTCAGTATAGAGCCAGAGAAGTCAGTCAGCTGTTGACAAAAGTCTGCAACATGTTGGAAACATTTTCGTGACATGCTGACCAAGTTACTGACCCATATAAAAGAACTGACTGACTTCACATTTGTGTTGAAAATGCGAATTTTGTTCTTTATACTGAGTGTGGAGATTTCCAAACTGAGTTCAGGTAGGTGAAGGTGTATCTTGCCTTTCGGATTCTGACTGGCTTTGACATCTTCATCCCTTCCGTCAGCCACTAATTCAAACGAGGCTGGCTGCCTAGATAAGCGAAGGATGCATTGTCTGTAAAATCCCTCCCTTTGATGGTGAGTGGTGCTGGATTTTGTTGTTGTTGTTGTGGTGGTGGTTTGTCGGTTAGTTAGGAGTCGATCTATATTAAAGGTTAAGGTTCAGTGTTATTTTACTATTCATACACATACAGAATTTAAATAAGCAGGCTTTTCATGATGTACAACTGTGGTGAGTGCTACTTATAATCAGAAATAAGTAGCATACCAGTGAACGAATTCAGTAAAGCTACAATTTGCTTTGATGAACTTGAAAAAGCGATTGAAGAAGAGAACTGTGCGAAGAACATCACAACTTTGTGCAGAATCTATCAAGCTGTTGAATGTAATGATATTTGACCAATTTGCAAATGATATGCTAACAAATGAGACTCGTTTAAGTTTAATACCAAATTTACATGATTCTATACCGTAAATAATATTGACCCACCTCGTTCAAATAAGCCATAAAGCTAGTAGTGAAGAAACTTTCTCTATCATCAATCGGATATCGAATGAATTACTAAAGGCCTCTAGATAAAGAAACAACTGAAGCCATTGCAATTCACTTAAATCAGCTTGAGCTCTGTTGGCAAAAGAAACAGGTTCAGTCATTGTTACTATGCTGACCTGCTGTTGAAATGATAAATTCATAAATTCTGTATTACTTCCCTTTATTTATCTGACATTAGGTTTAGTGTTACATTAATACATTATATTTATTTTTTTTTAATAATTTTTATATTTTTGATTACAGCTTGATGCCACACCGTATTTTCAGTACCAGTATGGAATTTTCAGCATGGATATCGGTAGCCCAAATTTTGCAGGTGGGCATCGGCAGCGGATCGAATCCCGGACCATGTGCATGGTCGACGAGAGTCCTAACCACTGTGCCACCGACGCACACGGTGGTTTTGAAATGTAATCTGTCGATACTAGTGATTTAAGGTAATTTGAAAAAGTTATGTTCTTAATAACAATATTTCTTTAACTATTATGGTAGGATAAATGTAGAAAATGAAAGCGAATTTATCGAAAATATTCTCTGTTCATTAATCAGTCTTCAGTGTGTTGAATAATCCCTGATAAGTCCGCGTCAGTTAACAGAAATTCATGCAACATAAATCCATGTGTAAAGCCAGCTTGAAAATTTAAAGACGGTAACTTAGAAAGGAGTTAAAGTATCAAGGATATGACTACTTTCAAAGTAAACTTCAAAATGAACCGATAATGACTAAAAGAAAAATGGTTGACTAGATATGCTGATCATCTGACTGATGTTAGCTACAAAATTTTACTTTAACTGTGAATTCACACAAATTAGAAGTGATGTGTCTTTGATTCCGACGACATTTTTTTAAAAACAAACTGCTCATATCATCTTCCGAAAGTCCCAGTGCCGATATAATGAAGATTTTTACTGTTGAGTCCATTCGAATAAGGTGAATTCACTTATTAGTCTACTTATAACTACTGGGCTTAATTCATGCTGATTAGTATACAATGCTGAATGACTTTTAATCAGAACCCTACAAAATACTCAGATTTTAATCACTGAAGTGTAAGAAGAAGAAACCATTTTCTAATTCTGTTTACAGTTTAATTCTCTTTATGACACAGTATAAAACGTGATTAGGCAAAAAAAAGCGAGTACATTCACCTTTTAACAGTAACATTTAAAAACAAAAACGCTAACAACAACAGATCATAAAATTAAACAAACTTTTATTCACAGGAAAGACGATTCAATTTGTTTATCAAAATTTTTTTTTTGCTTGGTATTACTATTTTGCGAAAAATGACACATCACATAAAGAAAGGAAAGTGAATACATTATTTTCGATGTGATGAATGTGGAAGAAACTTGATTGTTTTATGTTAGTTTAAAGTAATGTACCCTCTTGTAGGCTGAAATACAAGAAACGGAAATGCTTTAATTACATCTTCGTTAACTGTAATATTTTGAAAGACTGTTGTATCTTTCAAATGTCCTCCTTTTTTATTAGATTATTCATGAGAGAAAAAAATGTTGAATCAGAAGTTGATTTATTTTACACTGTACAAACATTGATAAATGATTGTC
The DNA here is from genome assembly GCA_944472155.2 of Trichobilharzia szidati. Classification (NCBI taxonomy): domain Eukaryota; kingdom Metazoa; phylum Platyhelminthes; class Trematoda; order Strigeidida; family Schistosomatidae; genus Trichobilharzia; species Trichobilharzia szidati. The sequence continues at coordinate 71,214,604 of OX235272.1, forward strand.
ATTTCAAGTTTGCTTACAAGATGACATCAGTTAGAGAACCATTGAACACCAGGGAGTACTGGACAGTTGTTTTGTCAAGGTTTAGCACTTTTCAAGAGTATGTACACATCAGTCTATCTGGGATCGAACTCAGGACCTTCAGTTTACAAGGTGAGCTAGTTAACCATTCAGCCACTGGAAGAGAGTGCAGTGGCTCATTAACTCATCAATGGTTCTCTGGCTGATGTCAGTTTGCAGTCAAACTTTGGAGAAGTCAAATTCTGCATACGTTTGAAAACACTAACGCAGGAGGTTAATCCAGTAAAAGTATGTACTATTTTTATTAATACTCATTTAGGTTCCTGGTGGAACATAGGGCTTCAACAGAATATCTCGATTTTATCGTGTTCTCCGGAGTTCTCTCTATCTAACTCCACAACTGCTTATAACCTTATATTTCCTCGATTTCACTCTCGAGCGTTCCTGTCGCTTTTGCCCATTCGGGTTCCACTCGAGGGCCTGACGCACGATGTCATTCAACGCTTTTCTCAAAGTGTGTCCCATCAATCCCCATTTTCTTCTATATTATTTGTTGAGCAGTAGTGGACGGAATTTCTTGTTTCTAATTCTTTCTGGCCATTTGACCTTCAGTATCGAGCTAGCGAAGGCAGCTGTTGATAAAAGTCTTGAGTTGGCTATTGGAATTGCGTCAAGTTTCTGACCCATTTAGGAGAACTAACTTAACATTGATTTTGAAAATCCGAATTTCGTTCTTTATGCTGTTTGCATCAGATTTTCACACTGAATTCAGAGAAATGAAGGCCTGTGTTGCCTTTAGGATTTTAGCTTTGACATTCTGATCCGTGCTGCCTATTGTTGTAACACTGCTGTCTTGATAAGTGAAAGATGTTACCTCGTTCAAATTTCTCCTGCTGCTAGTGGTTTGTACTTCTCGTTGGTGGTTGGTTATCTCAATCACCTATGTCTTTTCCATATTCACTTGAAGTCCCGTCTTCGCTGCTTCTGCTATCGACATGCGAGTTTAAGCCTGTAGATCTTGAAGCTTATGTGACAATAGACGTAAATCGTCCGCGAAATCCTGATCTTTTGGAGTTTTCTTATTGGTCTGACATATTTCTGTCCTACTGCTCCCCACATTCCTCCACATAATCCAGTCCACTACAGTTGACAATATCGTAGGTGATAGTAGGAAGCCTTGTCTTACCGTTGTCTTCTCTTGAAACGCCTGGCTGAGTTTTCTGCTGTGGATCACTTTACACGTGGCAATGTCATATATCTGTTGAATTAGGTTGATAAAGATTTGAAATACTCTGCAGTGTTGAAGCAGTTACCAAATTACCTCTCAATAGACGCTATCTAACGTCCCTTCAGAATTAGTAAGAGTGAGGCAGTGATTTGACTGTCATTCTATACTCTTCTTAATGATGAAGTACATGATTTGCTTTTCCTGAATGCAGCTTCTTCTGGTAGGAATTCTGCACATATAATAGCCTTTAGTTTCTTTAGAGTGACTCGATTTAGTATTTTGCTTGACTTGGACAATAGCCCGTTTCCACGCCAGTTCTTGCAGAGGCCTAAGTCGGCCTTCCTGGTTAGTTTTACAAGGTAGCCTTTCTTCCAATCAATAGTTGCCGTTGCTTTCTTCCACGCTTTCTGCAATAGTGGCGTGAGCATATCTGCTGCAGTCTCTGAGTCTGTTTTGAGTGTTTCGAGAGGAAATTCATCTGGCCCTGCTGCCTTTTGGACTTCAGTAGCTTGATCACATTCATAGCTTCTGCTTTTGTTAGAGGATTGATGTCCCCTGGCATTTCTGTGGGAGCTGTTGGTGGTATTTCTGGGTGAATTGCAAACGGTGGTCGATTCAAGAGTCCTTTGAAGTAATCGCCTCATTGTTTTATTTGTTCCCCCTCTTTGGTAATTAGGTTCCCTTGACCATCTTTTATAGGTTTCATCTACTTTGTTCTCTTCCAAGACAGAGACCTTGTTATGTGATATAACGTTCCGAGTTCTCTTTTCCCGACAGCCTGTTCCACTTCAGTTGCTAGTTCGTCGTAGAATTGTCTTTTGTCTTTTCTACTAATCTTCTTCACTTCTTTATTCAGTGCAGTGAACATTGAACTTAGCTTCTCCTTCTGTTGGACATCTTTGCATTGAGTCATCTCCTTCACCATTCTCCTCTCCTCATTTAGCTTCCAGGCATCAGCTGAAAGCCATTCCTTGTCTTGTCTCTTCTTTCTTCCTAGAATAGTTGTACAATTTTCCTTCAACATCAACTTCAGGCAGTTAGTTCCAGTGTTCTTCCACGCAGGTTTCCTCAGTGATGTCACGTAGTGTATCCCACCTTGCTCTGATATCTGTAGTGAAAGCATCCCTTGTAGCTTTGTTCTTCAGTTTCTGAATGTTGAACTTGAGTTGTGGCCTGTCTCCATCTGCTTTCATGGATTTCAGCTTCACCCGGAAGGTACCTTGAACTAGATGATGATCTGAGCCCACACCTGCTCCACTTCTCGAATTTGTATCCAGTAGGCTGCATCTCCACTCCCTTGAGCAGCGTTGAGATAAAGTCTTTCTAGTTCGTGGTATGTCCGTCAGGCGAAATCCATGTTGCTTTAAGTATATCCTTGTGTTTGAACACTCTCCCTCCGATCACCAAATCGTTCGAAGAGCAGAAGTCTGCGAATAATTCTGCGTTCTCATTCATTTCTCCGAGCCAGAGCCTCTCGACCAATGATAAGTTCTTTTCCTGTATTATCTGCTCACAGTTCGGCTGGTATTCATATCTCCCATGAGGATTTTGATACCACCATTTGGAATGTTGTCCATTAATGTTTGTAGTTGTCTGTAAAACACTTCCTTCTTCTTTTCTGGTTCCGCGTTGTTTGTAGCACTATGTGTAGCATTGAATAATTGTAACCTTCCTAGGAGAAATTTAGATAGCTTTATCATAAACGTCTCATCAAATGGAAATATGGGTTATTCATTCAAACACTTATCTTTCAGCCAGAGAGTCCCGTGTTCCGCTCGACCTACAACCCAGGCGGCTGTCTAGTTTCATCAGCTGTCACTCAATACATATGGTTCATAGCATGACATACTCAGCAGTTGTTCCTTTTGACTTGAAGAACTATGTAGTATATCATAAAATTTCATAAATCAGTAGCTATCACAGAAATAAACAATGAAATGTATTATACTCCTTTATAAACGGTCAATATAAGATTTTTGTCAAAAGTTTAGGGAGATTTGACCGGCATTGTAGTTCGGTGAGTTTTCTGTTGACTCAAGCATCAAAGTGGAATTGTATATGCAAATAATGTTTGGTAAAAGGAAACTATTTGAATAGACAAATTAAACTGCCTTCAATTCTTCCCTATATCTGGTCATTCTCTACTAAATCTATTCTATTGAATACCTTTTTTAATAACTCGTTTTTCTACGTATGTAAGTTCGTTCATTTTTATATTTTCAAACTTATCACTGATATATATATATATGTACTAGGCGTCACTATATATCTGTCACCTGAATAAACAATACATACACCTAAATATGAAGAGCTCTGGCCTGTCAAAAATGTCATTCCATTTGATAGTCTAGTTTCTGTTTAATTTTATACATCATAACAAAAAATTTAATAGTTCCCAGCAGTTCTTGTATGATATATTTATGCTGTTTCCGAATTTTTTTATTCCTTTACGTTCCCAGTGGAACACAGGGCTTGAAGTTTCAGTAACAGTGTTCATTTTTACAGAATGGGGTTGCTAGCCTCATGCCCAACCTTTCCTCTTTACCAGTCTTATTACTGGCTTACCGAGGTAAAGGAGTGCGTCGGCCGGGGATCGAACCCCGGACCACATCCGTGGTCGGCGAGCACTCTACCGCTGTGCCACCGACGCACCTGTTTCCGGATTAAATTACCAATTTGCATATGCATTTGGCATGCTTAAAAGATACTTCCTAATCCCTAAAGCTGCTCCAATCTAAGCCATACAGAAACAGTACGACTCCTTCTAGAGTAAAGTATTATTAGTCTTGGCACTCTACTCCTAACCATTTGGTTATTGAGTTCAAAATCCCCTTCACTTACTGATATTTGAGCAGCTATTGAGTATCATCATCCAACATATAATATTATCAAAATCACTGCCTCAGTTACTGAGTTACGTTTTGTTTCGATTTCCCCTAAAACATTACGTCGCATCTGTTGTATAACTTTGGCAACTAATTGACAAATATGGACTACAATGAGGTGACTACTGCTACTACTTTACCTTCAACATATGGGATAGAGCATTGTGATGTTATCAAGACTTCTATATTCAAAGTGCAGCAGATAACCGCAACACCATAAAAGTAACGCGTAAATTTCTGGTAGCACACGAGGATTACAGCTCCAGATATGCAATACTAAGTACTCACTGACATTCTTAGAGGTCATCGTTAAAGTTCATGAAAAATCCCCATTCGATCATTAACACAGAGAAGACCAGTAGTTCGGCGAATTCATTTTCTCAGCTGTACAATCGCAAATATATATTTGGGTTATTTGTATGCATGTGTACATTAAATTTGTCAAACAAAAATACAATTGGTTATGGTTATTTTGACTGAACAGGTGAGAATTAGTAGGTTTTGCATGGATTTACTTAAAAGTCAATCTGAACTTAATACAAAAAGTATTCTGAGGAATTGGATGTTGATATAAGAGGGTAGTAGCAAAAGTGATGAGTTGTCACAGACGATTGTTAAGGAAGCGTTACGCAATAACATGAATAGTTTGATTAAAGAGTTGTGCTCAGGGTGAACATGAAAACAAAATAAAATACGGAATTACGTAAGAGTTTTAAGTAGTTAGAAAAACAAGTAATAAAGCGTAAGTTTAGTCAGATCAACAGAGTTGTTACCATGATAGTAGAAGTGGCTGAATAATTTTCTTTTGTATGCATAGTTCTGGTTCTCCTAATTGAATGGCTAGGGCTTCTGCAATGCAAAGAAGACAGAAACGTATCGTCTTTGCCAGGTTCTTCTTCACTTTGTAGATTACTGTGAAGAAGGCGTTTGTCGAAATGGAATGACCAGTGGTGACGAGACTTTCGATTATTGCACTCCTTATATGGCCACTACTTCCTTTCTGAAGCCACGCTGATATATCAGTTAACCTGTTGCTCTGGAGCCAGGTACATCAGTCTTTCGATGCCCATCCTGTCAAAACAGGTCAAAGAACACTATCCAGCGTGGCTGCAGAAAGGAAGTAGTGGCCATATAAGGAGTGCAATAATCGAACGTCTCGTCACCACTGGTCATTCCATCTCGACAAACGCCTTCTTCACAGTAATCTACAAAGTGAAGAAGAACCTGGCAAAGACGATACGTTTCTGTCTTCTTTGCATTGCAGAAGCCCTAGCCATTCAATTAGGAGAACCAGAACTATGCATACAAAAGAAAATTATTCAGCCACTTCTACTATCATGGTAACAACTCTGTTGATCTGACTAAACTTACGCTTTATTACTTGTTTTTCTAACTACTTAAAACTCTTGTATTCCCTGAAAACTCTCACGTAATTCCGTATCTTACTTTGTTTTCATGTTCACCCTGAGGACACGTTATTACGCAACGCTTCCTTAACAATCGTCTGTGACAACTCATCACTTTTGCTACTACCCTCTTATATCAACATCCAATTCCTCAGAATACTTTTTGTATTAAGTTCAGACTGACTTTTAAGTAAATCCATGCAAAACCTACCAACTGTTCAGTTAAAATAATCATAACCAATTGTGTTTTTATTTTTGTTTGACCAATTTAATGTACATATACATACAAAATAACCCAAATATATATTTGCGATTGTACAGCTAAGAAAATGAATTCGCCGAAAAAGGATTCTTCGCTTTAAAGTTCTCATGATAATTTAGTGTTACCACGTCAACAGTAGAATTACTGAGAATCACTTTGTGATAATCGTGGGCATTTCCGTAATACCCCATTAAATATTGATTTAACCACTCAATACAAATTGTTGTCGGCTATTTATGCATCCTTATTTCTCTATGTTGTAGCCTAATTAACAGTAAAATAAAGATTGTCTGTTACGATAGGGGAAATGGTATAAGCAATTCCACATAAAATATGCTTCTTTGGTCTATCCACACAGTCTTCAAAATCCGCTTCAGAGAATCCGTTTAATCCATTTGGTATCATTTTCTTAAAACCATAGATGTCAATGCCTCTGCAATTATAACTAAATCACTCTCTTTGCACGCCAGTTTGACAGACATAGTTTGAGAGAACCGCTGAAAATCAATGAGTACACGGCAAATGTTTCTCCCTATTTCGAGACTCAGCAGCACGAATTCATAACTCCACCTGCAATTGAATCCAGGATCTTCAGGTTCCTAAACGAGCTTGTTTACTATTCAGTCACTGCGACATAGTTAATGACCCATGAATTCTAACTTCTGTCACTTTCCTATATATGGTGCGCCCACTAGCCAATGTCACTGACAAGAACTTGCCTTCACAACCGACGTGGTGGACTCCGCGGGAGACGACTTCTCACTAGAAGTACAACCAATTTTGTCCTGTAGTCACTTATTAGTGAGCATTAGATTAGTTTTCAAGTTCGTGGAAAATTTCCATTAGGAGAAATAGAAGATCGAAACAAGTGATTCAGCGAAGTACATAACCAATTATCTTTTCTCACAATTCACACTATTATTTTTAAAAATCATATATATACCAGTGTAAAGCTTGGTCATAAATTCGTTGAAAAGAGACTCTTCGCTAAATCACCTGTTTTAATTTTCTAATTTCCAAGAGTTGATTTGCAATAATTTAACTGATTTCAAATTAGGTAAACAAATGAAAGAGGTTAATTAACCTCTGAAAACTTGAATATCTGTTTCTTCAGTATTAGGCACTCATTATCCTACTCAATATCAAACTTAGGGCGGCTGAATACTCAAGAACTAGATCAAAACAGCTGTCCAGTGCTCCTTGGTTTTCAATAGTCTCTAACTATTGCTGGTTGGCGATGAAATCTGGATTCAAATAAAAATATGTCCTATTTTCAATAGGCTGATTTCAACTAAAGAGGCATAAGTAGTGTTCAGTGACTTAAATCTCATTCTGCATAGTTTGTTGCTCTTGTTGCACCACACTGATGGAGGCTGTTAGAAAAGTATATTTAAATATTTTCTCATTAAAGTGTTTCAGTTCCTCGTTTTATCTTCATTATCAGGTAAACCAGGAATATGCTGAGCTAGGGAAATACACCAATAAATGTTTATCAAATAAAATGCAAGTTGATCATTCTGGTAGAGCCGAATAATCACAAATTTCATATGCCTTACAGTCTGGTAAGTAAATACATGTCTCCATGAATCCAGTCAAGAAACAGGTTTACTAAGTTCACATAGACCACATATTTCTCTCTTTATAAAGTTTTTTTAGAAGTCACAACTTGGTACGTCAAACACAGAGTTCTCATTGTAGTAGTAGTTTGCGCTGCTATAAAGCTGGATGACTTTGGTCCAGTGATATTTCCCACAAAAGTTCACCAGAGATGAAGGAAATACCTTGAAAAAATTTTGGATTACTCTGATTCCACCAAGCAAGCATATGAATTAGTGGAAACGGCGTCAAAATCCCAAGACTTACATGCGAATTCTTGATCTTAAGGGGGTTTTCACATTTTTGGCAAAATACTTTAAAGCAGACAGCTTGATATTCACTTATTTTAAGGCAACTCAATGCTGACGCTTATTTACTTAATCACTTTGTCTAAATTAGGTGTTATTTTTCGGGGACTGTTTCCGTCGCATAGTTATTCAACCTAGCTGGGCCTCCACAATACACGTGCTTTCCTTGTAATTATCTCCTCTAAACATCTAACTTCAAATTATCGTACAATATACTTCACTGATGTATCGTATCCCTTGGCTTAGTGATCGTACCACTTACCTGAGAGACATATTTTAACCAATACTTGAGACTAAATATTGGTCATCACATCGCAAATAATTTCCATGAACTCTGCAATTACTACTGACCTGTTAAACTGGACATAATTTCACACATTCAACATACCCTAAAAGTGTCGATTATTACCGGTATATCACGTTACTTAATTCATCATATAATTCCAATGGTTTTGCAACCGATGTCATCTGACGATGAAATCCTATAACCAATCAATCAAATCCCTACAAACCAATTTTTGAATATCAATGAGATGCTCACTAGAGACTTGCCGTATTCAGGTAGGTATTTACCTGGGGTTCTAGTGAGAAGTCGTGACCAGTAGGGTGCAGCAGGTCGGGTATGAGGAAAAATACTCGCCAAAGACATTGGCAAGCGGTCGCGCTATGTCATGAATTGGCAGAAGTTGGAATTCATGCACTGGCCATTGAATCGGGACCCAGGGGCTTAATGGTCTAAGAGCTCACCTTGTAACCAGAAGGTCGTGGGTTCGAACCGTGGCGGTGAGTGAGTACTGATGAAGAGTCCCAAACTACGACGAAACAGCTGTCCAGTACTCCGTAACCAATCAGCCAAAACCCTACAAACTAGTACCTGAAAATTCTATTTTAACTGTATCTAGCATATCAAGGCAATGAAATGATATAGTGTTTTCAAACAAAATTAAAAAATATCGTGTTTTCACAATCTAAATTTTATTCACTTTCTTCGAGGATGTTCATCAGAGAAAACATATATCCAAAGAAGTTTTTAATTCAACAAAGTTCTGTATAATGAAACTGTGATACAGAGATATCATATGGTATTTCGTATGGATGTCCAATGGTCAAACTATCTTTGAAAATTTGCACTTTTCATCTGCATCATTCAAAAGCTAATACTCACTTATTATTATCGGAAGACAGAGGAATACCTTAAGTTATTCTAAATTTTCTCAGAAATGCCACTCTTTTCAGTGTCATGACTTTGAAAATCAACGTAACTCATGACCACTATCAATTTCAGATGTGAACACTTTCAAATGAGGCAGACTGCAGCATAAACTCTTCTATAAATCTGTTTTCTTGCAAATCAGATTAAATTTAGAGACGGTTAAATAAAAGTTACTGGAATCTCTTCTACAGCATAGCTGAACAATCAGTATTAATTAGTTGTTTAAAAAGCTCCATATACTGGAATTCATCAGCATTACTTGGTTGTGAATGCTTTCATTGTATTTATTTGACAAGCATTTGTGTCAAAAAAGAGAGAAAGAAATTGTCCACGTGAGGATTATTTCCAGCCAAATAATTCTGAGTCAGAATAGAATTCAACTGTCACAATAACCAAAATTTGCTAAAGCATATAAATTACACTTACCAATGTTTACTTACAATCCCCTATCTAATACACTGTCACAGGTGGTCTAGAGGTTATGATTACCAGCATATATGCAGGCGGTAGTCACGTGGAAGTTCCTCAAGGTTCCACTCCCGGCCAATGCACTCTTAAACCTTGCCTAACCAGTAGTAAGTCCAAGAAAAAGGGAAGGTGGGGCATGAAACTAGTAACCCAATCCCATAAAAACAATACTAACGCCACTAAAGCCTAAGCCTGAAGCCCACTATTCCCCTTGGGACGCAAAGAATGAAAAAAATTCAATACGCCAGTACACCCAACAATAAACTTGAAATTTATGACTTCTCGCATTTACTACAGATATTTCAGTCTAAAATTATATTCATTTTCTGTGCACGGAATGTGGTTTTCCTATAGAATATGCATGAAAATGTTCACTATTTAACCTTGTTCATAACGGAGTCTACTTTGATAGTAAATCCAGTCCTCAAAAACCAAAAATTTGAATATACACCATTGGTGGTTTCTAATTACTGCTGTTATCTCGATTACAGGATTTTTGGGGAATTTTGGATTAATTTCAATTCTGCAACAACTAAAATCAGTTAGGCAGATCACTAAAAACCAGAATGTAAACTAAGAAGCTATTTCGTCCTATTTCGGGACTCTTCACGGTGTATACCCACGACTCCAAGAATAGAACCCTAGGCCATTAGGTTGTGAAACCAAGCTCGTTGACCATTCAGCCACTTGTGTCTGGAATTGTTGACCCGTGAATTCTGAATTTGACAACTTGTGATATAGGTCTACCCTCACCAATGCCTTTAATGAGCACTCACTTTCTCTTGATATAGTGGACTCCACCTGAAGGTCTTTGGCTTCATCCGTTGTGAGATTGTGAGTGCTCACTGTGAAGAGTTCCAAACTTGGACGAAGCAACTGTCCAGGACATCCTCGTTTTCAATGAATCTTTCTAACCGATGGTAGTTGTGTTAGGAACAAAAATCCCTATCGGCTGTTAAATAAAATTAAATTCTACACCACTGACTAAGTTTTGGTAAAATAACAAAAGATCCAGGTACTTACATAGCAGAATATTATCCCAATTCACAGATTTCTTCTTTTCTTAGTAAATTCCACAACTAGATGCATCAAAATTCCTATTTTTTAATATTAATTTTTATGTAATTGTAAGGAAAATGTCAACAGTTGTGTGTTGGTGAGAAAAAAATTCGCAATGAAGTATTTTTCTGAATACACTTTCTCTGGAATATACTGTTTGTTTTATTGTGTATATCTATGATTGCATGAGAAATGAACAGTTTCTCTTAGTATTATGATGATGAGGTCATTTCCGTAGTTAATTGTGAAAACCTTACTGTTAAACAAACTTGTAAGCATACTACTAATGAGTACTATCCGACTTGTCTTGTATACGTGTATGCTAGTTGTCGAATGTGTATGGTGTGTTGTGTGTATGTGCGTGTGTGTATAGATGTTTGTATTTGACAATGGAACAGATACCTATATATATTTGGGGTGTTTAGTTGATTTTCTAACCAGTCATCATTTTGGGTTCATTCTAACTCGTTAACTCATTTATTTACCTGTCAGTTCTCTTAATGTTTTCCTAACTCGTACTTCTTTCACACTCACTCACTCACACACGCACACACACACACGAGTATACGCACGAACCTTTGGATAGTGTTGGTTTTTTTGTACACCGATTTAGAATATATTTAACATCTATCTCAATATTGGAACATATTCAGTCAAGTATGAATAATGATGACTATCTTACTTGTTGTCTGGTTGGTTCATCATTTGTTGGCTAGTATGGAGAGAGAATGTCATACAAACGCACAATAATGATGATGATAAAGAGCAAATGAAAATGTTTTCGCGCTTTTAACTAGATAACAATCATCATTAGGTAGATTTTGTGTGTTGAGAAAGAAAGCAATCAAGTAATCATGGTAGAAAGAAGATGAAGCTAAGTCTTCTAGTGATGTAATTTTTAGGTTAGTTGAGAAGACTTATAAATAAAAAGGATAAAATGAAGAAAGCGTATTGATAAAAATAGAAATCTCAGTTATTATAAGTTCACAAGTAAAGAGAATCAGTCGGCCAATTAAAAAATATGACAGATTACTAGCTATCACCTACAACAAAACCACAAGTACAATTATAACAGTGTACACGGAGTAACCTTTTTAATATCAACAATTTTATATTTGAGTTTTTCTAATTATTATTATTATTACTGTTTCCTTTAATTCCTAGAGGAACATAGGGCTTCAGCCGTGCGTCTCCATTGCGTTCGGTTCTCTGCCAGAGTCTTAACCTGGCTCCAAGTCTGCCCACACGTCTCCTCTTCACATGACCTCCTCCAAGTCACCCTTGCACTGACGACCAACTCGCCGCTTCCTTTTCGGGTTCAAATCGAGCAATGGCTTGTCTAGTGATGTCACTTGATGGTTTGTTTTCTCAGAGTATGGCCAATCCATCTCCATTTCTTCCTGCCTATTTGTTTCACAATCGGTTCCTGGTTGGTTCGTTCCCAAAGATCCCTGTTGCTGATCTTTTCTGGCCGGCCATCTGATCATGAGTATTGAGCGGAGACAACTAGCTGTTGGTGAAGGTCTGTAGTTTGTTTGAGATGCTCTTTATGACGCTCAGTGCAAGTCTCTGATCCGTATAGTAGCACTGACCGACTTCACATTGGAGTTGAAAATCCGGATCTTATTTTTCATGTTGAGTGCTGCTGATCTCCACACAGACTTGAGAGTAATGAAAGCTTGCCTTGCTTTCCCGATCCTCACCGCTTTGATATCCGCATCAGTTCCGTCCGCCTATAGTTGAAACGATGCTTCCCAGGTAGGTAAAGGAGGTTGTTTCTTTCAGGTTCCTTCCATTTATGCTGATTGTTGTCTGTTGTTGTTGTTGTTCTTGTTCAGGAATCTTCATTACCTCTGTTTTCTCTATGTTCACCTGAAGTCCTATCTTTAATGCTTCTTCTGCCAACTTGTTGCTTTTCGCTTGCATATCTTCCAGTTTGTGGGAAGAGAATATGAACTTTTGTATATCATACTGATGACCTAACGACGGTACACTTACCGACAGACATAAGTATCATGCGTTTACTGATGATTGAAATTGTAGCTATAAATTAAATTCTCAATTTGCCATTTACACAGTTCAAGGAGGTGAAACTCCACCACGGTTTCCTTTGGAAACCAAAATTATGCAGGCCACCACAGTGTGTGATCTGCTTGATACCAAAAAATCGTAATCAAGAAGTCAAGCATTATTATTATTATTCCCTTGGGTTCCGAGTGGAGCGTAGAGTTTCTACAACACATCTCCACTTTGTTCTGTTTTCTGCCGTCCTCTTCACCTGGGTTCACGATTGACCATAACCTCTTATCTCCTCCCCACCACATGATCTCCTCTGTGTCACCCTCGCACCGACGACCCGCTCGTTGCTTCCCATTGGGGTTACACTCGAACGATTGCCTGCAATACGCGCGACGTCATTCGATGGCCTCCTCACAGTAGGCCCGACCCAATTCCACTTTATCCTAAATATCTGTTGAGCGATCGCCTCTCGCCTGTTGGTTTGTTCCCAGCCAGAGTTTCCTGTTACTAATTCTTTCTGGCCGGCCAGCCATTCGATCTTCAGTGTGAAGCCAGCGAAGGCAGATGTTGATAAAAGTTTACAACCTGTTGGAAATCCTCTTCCTGACACGCGCGCCAAGTTTCTGACGTGTATAAAAGGACTTGACATTTGTGTTGGAGATCCGAATCTTGTTCCTTATGCTTAGTGTAGAAGATTGGTTTCAGGTTGATGAAGGCGTATATTGCCTTTCGGATTCTGACTGGCTTTGACATCCTCATCCGTTCCGCCCGCCTGTGTTTGAAACGATGCTTACTAGATAAGCGAAGGGGGTTCGTTTTTATTCCTTTACGTTCCCAGTGGGACATAAGGCCTCAGGCTGGAGGCTTGAAGTTTCGGTAGCAATGGTGTTTATTTTTACTGGATGGGGTTGCTAGCCTAATGACCAACCCTTCCTCTTTACCAGTCTTACCAATGGATTAGCGGCGTAAAGGTGTGCGTCAGCCAGGGATTAGACCCCGGCGTGGTTGGTGAACTTTCTACTGCTTTAACACCGACCCGCTCAAGTGAAGGAGGTAACCTCTTTCAAATCTCTCCTGCTGATGGTAATTGATGCTGCTTTGAGCTGGTCATCTTCATCACCTCCATCTTCTCTATGTTCACCTGGAGTCCTGTCTTCGCCGCCTACTTCTTCAGCCAGTTTGTTGGTTTTCGCCTGTAAGTCTTCGAGTTTGTGTGACATTAGAAATATATCATCAGATCTTCTAGAGTCTTCTTATCGGTGGTCCAGCGTGTTCTTGTCTGCTCGCTCTCCTCACACAGTCTGACTCATAATCCATTCCACCACAATTAAGAAGGCAAGCATAAATCCGTAAAACTACATATTACCACTTGATTGAAATAAGCAGTTGTGAACTATTGATATCAACTAGTAGTGCTTGCTAGTCAGGTTGAGGTGATCCAGATGCCAGACTGTCGAGTTGATCAGCAGTGTTATCGGTTTGTCTCAGAGAATCGAATCAGTAACTGTACATTATGAAAAATCTCGGTGTCAACACGAAACAGATGTCAGGTGTTTGCTAGTTGTTGCAATTTAAAAAATGTTTCAGAGTTGTTTGAATGAGTGTAAAACAGACACGTTCAGTGATAATTATGCCATCTCTCAAATTTGAAACTTATTAATCAGTAGTAGAGTAGGAAATTTATTTACATGAATCAAATTTGAAGAACTTTTGACACGTTCATTGGTATTCCAGATAAAAATAAATATTGAACACCGAGAAAACTTTTAAATTTCTAAATGAATGTTTTTAGTTTTATTCTATTCTCTGAACAACATCTTCAGCTCTGAAGCAGGAAAATAAAAGCTTCGTGATTAGATCAGTCTATTGGAGACAACAATTCCAAAACATCCTTCATTTCCGAATATAACACAAAAACCTGTTTCCACTAAAACTTCTTAATCCCTCTATATTAAAATTCCTAATTACTAGTTATAAAAAGAACTCAAACAATAGGAAAAATAAAGGACACATTTTTTTAAAAGTTTTATTTCACCATATCTTATATGTCAAACCTTCTAAAAACCTCTCCACGTTTATTGATGAAATGACAACTTTACTATCCTTCCTAACACATGTTTTTATAGGCTTTTTGAAACTTTCATCGTTTCATCGTTTACTTCTCAGTTTGTTAGTTCGTCGATTTGAGGATTGGAAAAGTTGACAACTAGTCACGCATTGTCGCCACTAACTGCTCCATACGCTATGCATCAGCTTCGTCTACACGAAGTTTAGACAATAATAAGGCTTGTTATTTATGATAACATGCAACCTAACAGATATGCATACTAGACATTTTCGTGTATTGTTCATACAAACCTTACCTTTTGCTGTCACTTGATCAAAAACTTTAGCAAAATATCAGGGGGATTTCCTCTTGTCAACTTGTTTCAGTGAAGTATACATGCGCATGTGTCAAATTAATAGAAAAGGAAAACTTAATGGCACAATATGGTAAGTTTGTTAGTGAACAGGTACTTAGTCAATCACATTAACCTCAAATCTTTTTATTATTGGCTTAGCGAGGTAAAGGAGTGCGTCAGCTAGGGATCGAACCCCGAACCCTACCACCGACTCACATGACCCATAGAAGCTACAAAAATTCATTGTTTCCTGAAAAACTTGTGTAGCACTACAAACTTATATAACGCTTTAACTCATCAGTTATTTTAGAAGTGTACGCGACTTCATTACCGCTAAAATCATATTCAACAGCTAATTTTCGTAAACCACTAAAACTCCATTAAAAGAAAAATTAAAAATCAATTCAAACGAAGAATTTTCTTTTCCATAGATTCCCTTCAGTTATAATAATGCCCACTTATGAAGGCGGATACATCTTTAAGTAGAATAACAGATTAGTGACAAAATAAATGGTGTTTGTTTGACAGCTGAACCCGATTGAATTAAATTACAAAATATTGTGAAACAAGAGACGATTATGGTGATTAATAATAATATTATTAAAATACATATATATTAAAAATATAGCCTTTCGATGACACGAGTACCAAATATGTAGATAACATTAGTCATCTTTTAAGGCTTTCAGATTGCTAATCCAGGGAGTGGACAGAGTATTGGGTTACTGGTCAGGAATTCGGTGACATCACTATGCAGCCTATATCTCCAGTTCACTTTCAGTCATCATCCAGTCTAATAATCACTCGAAAGCTACTTCAGATACCTACATCAACAATCAGTAACATTGATTGTTTTTGCCTCAGGAAATCTAAATATTTTCCCTCTGGTAATTTTTAACCAATCGATTACTTTGTATAAGTATTTCAAACAGACTCTAATTAAATAAAGAAAACTTGAATTCAAGTGATCATTAGTTAATTCTACAAACTCCAGATTTCAATAGAACCGACCCTAGAAATGCACAGCTTTCAAGAACTACTTTCAGACAAAGTTTAATGGGAGAACGGATACCTACTGATGACAGTGATCAGAGTTGTAGATTTTCACCGTTTGGTTTTAACTACCTTCGTTTCCATGATCGCTGGATACGAAAATTATCGCTACAATTCTGTCTGAGTCTTTAGTGCTTGCTATCAAATAACCTCAAAGTGAGAATAATAATGCATCCTATATATTTGTTTCCATCAGTTTACTATGAAATGGTGATTGGTTGTGGAAACAATATTTGAGTATAATCACAAGAAAAAAAACATAAGTAATTCCTTATTTATTAAGTATTAAGCTTCACCGCTCTTAAAGAATCACCAGCAGATTAGCAAAATAGAATTGACCTTCAAACGAAGTTTTACTGATGTCTGTATTTCAATGTAGAGTCATTATTTCTCTTTGTAGTGGGTAGACATGCTGATGTGAATCACAGTGTTCAAATGACCTGTATCACACAGGATAAAACTACTGTTTTAAATTCAAATGAACTGTCATCAAGATTTGACAGAATAGTTTTAAAATATTTGGGAGCCGAGTGAGAACTAGACATTTGTAAAAAATTATATTTGTAAAATCTCAGCGAGATTGAAATGAATAATTCCAACGCACCGTTTGGCAATCTGGTTCGAACTTCCTCAGGGAAATTAATCGAAATTAACATAATAGAGGTTTATATATAAAAGGAACATCTCTTGTTTCTAAAAACTTTGTCTAATCATGAGTCATGAAACAGGTATCAGCATGTATAATAAACAAAACTGTGTGAGCTGTGATCAAAATTTGACCTAGGACTTACAAATATTGGTCTACCTTTATTAAACACTTTAAACAGAGTGTACTTTTTTAGTTGGTAGATGGTGACTAGCAGGGGAATCCAGGATGCGCATTTCGTCCTATTTGGGACTCGTCACCTGGATGTACCTGCATTCCCGGTGAGTGCTGATGTTCCCACCAAGGGTCAATCGACGGGAAAATCTGAAATTCAGTTAAAGAGTGTACTTTTCATCAGAATTTTCGTGATTACATTCGACTAAAAGTTCATGCTCCTAGATAACTGGATATGAAAATATTTGTGTATATGCGGTATACAATGGTGTGTGTATGTGTTTGTGTGTGTAAACAGTTGTAAATATTTCTTAATGTCTCCATAGAAAGATATAGATAGTCAGGAATTTGACCAAGTATTATAAATTAGTGATACATATCCATTTTTATTTATTAATCAGGACTTGCCATGCATCAGCTAACATCACACCTTCATGTCTGTTCAAACTGTAAGTATCTAGAAATTTATGATTAGACATATTTTCAAAATTATGGTGTTTAGGATTGGAGTTTAGTTGAAGCACCCTGTCGAACTTAGTGCTTTGACTTCTTTTTGAAGATTGAGCTGCTTTATTCGACCTACTGGAGTTGTCAGGTGACTCGACAGCTACGGATTTAGGATATGCATTTGCTTTGAATTCTTTTTTTGAGCCATCATTAATCATGTCTTTATGATACACTATCAACAATCTGAAATGAAAAGTGGTAAGGAATTATTTTACATTTGTTGTTTTGTACGTTCCCATTATGATCCCATAGTACATTTCTCAACAAACCGAGATCAATTATAGATACGCCAAGAATCAAGGAGCACTGGTCATCTGTTTCGTCTTAATTTAGAAACTGTTAACAATATGCACTCATGACCTTACCAGGGATCAAATACAGTAACTACTTCTGGGTAGTAGTCCAATGGCCTATGAATTCTAACTTCTACCAGTTTACAAAATAACGCTACTGCCATCTAGTGTCATGGGCAATTATCTGCACTAACAGCCCATTTGATGGACTTCTAATTGGAACTGATGAAGTTTCTTAAAACGCGACGAAACAGATGTCCAGTGCCTCCGGCCTTTCAGTAGTTATTTAATTGATTTCGGTTTGTGATGAAATGCATAAATCTAACAGCTGAAAATCTACCGGCATCCATCTCCTGGATGTACTGTTTGAGGCTACCATTATCACCGGCGTTTTACCATTATAATGGCTAAAAAGATTCATTATTTTGACAAGAAAAAGTTTGTCTTTTATTTTCGTAAGATGTTTCTCAGAGAAAGCAAACAGGCAGACAAACGAACAAACAATTCTCTGCATATAGAACTTTCCATTAATGGCATCTCTAACTAATTTACATCAAAGTATTCACCTGATCATAACATTTCGTATAAATTATACTTCTTACATACACCTTATTTCCATCTCTAAGTATACTTATCAAGGAGACTGGAATATCTAATGAGGCCTATTCACCAAAAAAGAAAATACATAAATAAATAAAGTCTGGATTCAAGAATAAATTTATTATTATTGTGATTTACGAGGTTGATATACACCCTTGAACAACAAGAATGCTATCTAGGATATTAGCATAATTAAGAAAGAGTAAAAAGAACGAAAACAAAGAAATAAATGTGACTAACAAATATCATTTGTATTTGTATCATTATTTTATCTTAATCAATGACAGCTTTGTAATGTAATATTGCATAATGAGTAGCATAGACAACAATTCAACAATACCATAGATTGTTACTTGAAGATGTGATGCCTAACATGACATAGTAGTAGTAATAATAATAGTAACAAATGCGAAAAGTATTAACTTATCCAGTGTGTATGTAGAAAACTGTGTGCATAATCAATAGAATTAATGAAGTAATGTGTATTGATAAGATAGTTAAACAAGTGTTCAAGTGTTTGTATGGATTTGATTGGGTTACAGTTTGATTAGTCAGAGAGCCCTTGGAAATTAGGTAGTAAGAGACAAATGCTTCGTCCTGTTTTGGGACTCTTCAGGACCCCTTCCGTGGTTGAACCTAGGACCTTCAGGTTACATGGAAAGCTCGTTAACCATTCAGTCACTGGGATGGAATTCAATGGTCCGTGAATTTTAACTTATGTCAATTCACGATAGGTAAACTTAATTAATGACAACATGAAAAATATATGTAGTGTCTATATGAATGAAACATTTTATATATTTGTGTACTAAGCTTGTTCTGCCAAGTTTAACAGTGCTCAAAGAATAAGTGCCAATATTTTTATTGGGTAACTAATTGTGATTATGCTTTAAATGTAAGCCACTTTAGATTATTTTTAATCAGCAAGGCAAAGCTATAGATATGACTGTATCATTCACATTTACACTATCGAAAAATTCAAGTATTAAGTAATGAAAACTATGTTGTATAAGCAAGAATGTATCTCTAATTCGGTTGATAATAGCTAGCAATGGAATCCAGGATATGTATTGAATCTTATTTGGGATTTGCTAACTGGATGTAAGTACGTCGATAATTCAGGAGTAGGACGTTCAACAGCGATGTATGTCGTCCGAGTTCGATTTTCGGTTGAGACAATCCTAAACGTACCCTATCTTGCTAATGTAAGGTAGTAAATCCAGAGAAGAGGTTGGGTGTGAGGCTAGTGATATAACACCACGAAAACAGCTTCTCCACAAGTTAAAATTCAAAAGATCAGGGCTCTATGTTCCACTCGAAATACAAAGGAATGAACTGACTAACTGGATTTATCTGCTTCTCCAGTTTATGACGATATTCCTAATGAGACTGGAATCCAGTACCCATTGTTTCAGCGGGAAATACAAAAATCAACTTAAACAAATAAGAATATATTTCTTTTGAAAGACGAAGAAAAATGGATGAATATTCGTTTTGCATGAGAATACTTTACAATGCTTCTTCATTTTGCCAAACATAAGCTGCAGTGATACTTTAATTTATATTAAGGTTATGCAAACTATTTCAGGAAAATATTAAAAGTGCTGAACTGAGGTCTGGACTTATTTGTGTTTATCAACGCCTCATACTTTACTATATTTATTGTCTAATTCCAAAGGTATATACATGTAACTTTCACCCTCACAAAATGCTTCGACTTTAGATGATCATCTATGAGCTGTTGTTGTTCTCTTGCTAATTACTGACTTGCTGACTTTCAACGGTAACAACCAAATTTTATTCGATTTGACATTCGTCAGTGCAAATTTTTGAAGTATTACTTTGATGTTATTAAGGTAGACTCACATAGCCTGCATGTTACGTGATGGTGATATATATGAGTTCAGTGTTCCACAATTAATGAATTGAAAGTGGAACAGATAGAAAATAAGTGTAATGTAACTATTCAAATAGAGCCCTACATATTGACAAATGAAATAAAAAAGAATAAAGGTACGATCCCTTTTATTCAGGTGAGGTTAGCTGTCAAGGCTTTCATTTATTTGTTTCATGGATTTGATGACTTACTCACCTTCTTCCCAGCCTAACAATATCCTAGCAAAAAATATCACTCTTATATAGATGACCCTACCTAATCGAAAAAATCCACAATATCACTTGCCAACTCTGTTCTTTTAGTTAGGAACCTTTGTCCGATTAACGTCAATGTTCCGCCCAAAGCACACGGGGTCCCAATTACAGGGGCATTCAAGTAAATAAAGCTCTTATAGCTTCTTAACCTTCATTGATCGTTTTATTAACAGTTTCATGCACTATGTTTAACTCTCAACGAGAGTTACTGAGAACCTCAGAGGGCCATTGGAATCTTGTATATGAGGGCAAATAACTTGTGGTCCACCAGCTTGCTTGGGACAACTCGATTACTCATGAATGCAAGTACACGAAACTGCTTATCAAATTAACACATCATTGGTGAATTTAGATGTAGGTGTATTCTGATCAGAAGGCATACAATGGATGCAACCTGTTTTCTGGTTTTCACTAACAATGTTAGTTAATCAAACAATAATTATTCAGCACCAGATGGGAATACTATGAATGTGATGTCACTTATGACGTCAGCCATAGAAAATTCCTTTGATGGAGAAGAAACTTTAAACAGTAGTTTTGACATAATCGCTTGATAGAAATATTTTGTTTGAACTACAGGAATAATTCTGAGTCAGTAGGTTTCTCAACTTCCCTTTATATCCGAAGATCTAATGTCCTAAACTTAACAAAACTGATAAACGTATATATGTTTTCAAAGAATGTATTGAGAAAAGAAGCATCCGAAGAAGGTATTTAGTATATAAAATGGAATAAAGTATCACATTTGATTCTTAGACATGATGAGAACTTGATACATCAGCTTTCAGAGTCATTACAGAAAGAAAACAACCATACAAAACATGGAAGACATGCAGTCAACAACAAGATGAACCTATGAACACCGAAATAGTTAATTTTCTATTAGAAATATTGACAGTTATCACTAAGTACTACGGCTGAAAATATTATCAGTGAGAGTTATTAGTGAACTAGAATTTGGACACATTCATTCTCAGATATTTAAATGGCATAGAAGCATAACCGATATTGTCACCCACTACCGAAATCAGAATTTTTACAAGCGGGTTGTGAATGATATTAGTAGTAATGAATTTTCTTCAAAAAAAGATTCTTTACTGACCTTGTCAACCAAGTTTCAATGTTTTTTTTTTTTCTTCCTTCACGTTCCCAGCGCAGTATTTAGCATAAAGATGTTGTCCAGAAGGACGACGAAAGCTCCGCAACTAAACCAAACAGCTCAGAGAACACTATTAATTGCAAATCATCCACCTGAGCTACAAATCTTCTCTATTATTTCAGAGTATAACTTTTCCTTTTGTGCTGAATGTGGTCGAAACAGGAAATATCAAATGTTGAAGTAATAATTACAGATGATAAGCAGAAAACACCGTTAGTTTATAAGCGCTTAATAGTAGTATTCTGACGCAGAGGAAATTAAGTGTATTATGAAATTAATAGGAACAGTGTATAAATTCTAAACGTAGTACTGGTTCCAAAGAAAATAGGTAACGACACATAATTTAAAGGCCATTTTTCGGTTCAACGATTATCTGACATTCAACTGCTGGTTTGCAGAGATTAGATTAGTTTCAGGATTTCATCACGAACTGACACTGGTTACAGGATGATTGGAAAACCTTGGAGTACTGGGAAGCTGTTTCCTCCTAGTTTGGGACTCTTCACAGTATGCAGCCACCTAGGTTAGAACGCACGACAGTATGGTTACCAGTCGAGTTTTTACACCATTAAACCACTAGGACACGACCCAGTGGCCAGCCCATGAATTCCAACTTCTGCCAGTTCGTGATATAGTGAATGTCATCTCTGGTGAGTATTCGCCCTCACAACTGACCTGCTGTACCCCACTTGTCACAACATCCCTGAATAGGGCCAATCACCAGTGAACATCAGCATCACTAGTGGTCTCGCCGTAACATGAATTTTTAGAAGTTGGAATTCATGAACCACTGGATCGGGTCCCAGTGGCTTAATGGTCTACGATATTGCCTTGTAGTCAGAAGGTCGTAGGTTCGAATCTCAGCGGACACTTACTGCTGAAGATTTCCAAAGCTGTCCAGTACTCCAAGTTTTTCCAATCGTCCTCCAACGGATTATCTGACAGTTGATTTATCTGAAAAAAACTCTAATGGTTTGAAGAAATTAAAAGAAGGGCTATATGCGTTTTGCTAACTTACTTAACTAACAAACTGTTTTATACTTCAAAACATCTCCATTCTTTAACTTTCATCGGTTCTACGGAATAAAGCCAGAGGAGAAACTGAATTACTCAGTATTTTAAGGAAGTGTACACAAAAGTATCTACTGACTTGGAAAGAAATATAAATTTGAGAATAATTTCTACATTTCAAATTTATTATGTGAAATAAGCATTCGTGGAAAAAGGCATTGAGAAGGTAAATTACCACGTAACCGCATGTCACCTAGACACAAGTCACAAGTTTAACTTTATCTGCTCACTGTCTACATAATAAGAAATAGCTTATGCCTAAATATACAATATATCATTTTATGATGCTTAAATATCCGCAAAACCTAATCCTCAGGGACTCTGTGTTATCTGCGCGTATACCTACACTTTGCATACATACCTAAGTAAACACTTATTTTCACCTGGAAATAAATTTCCACGTGGGATTTCCAGTCAACCTAAGGAAGCATAAAGAAACAGAGAGAAAAGATCAATATTTTTTTTTAATTCTTGAATTTTCCATCAGTTTATCTTTGTTTCTTCTTTCGACCGCCTTTGATTACTGTGCATTGTTAATTTATGCTCCGTGCTGAACTCTATCGTTTGATTCATTCTATGATTACGCATACACCCTGGCCACTGTGGACTATACATATGTATTTTTCTTTCTTGTTTTGACGAAATTTGATAGTTCCCATGTTCGAAATTCCAAAACATCAGATGCGTGCCTTAATTTTATTGATTTATTTCTTGACCAAGGCAAATCAAAAATAAGAACTGTTTTGATTTATTCTGCAAAAACTGATTATAGCTTCTTCCTATATGTATGCTCAACACGCTTTAAACTGTAAATCCAACACCTTATTTTTGCATATGTTAATTACCGTTATCACTCCCTTGGATTCCGAGTACAACGTAGGGTTTCAACAGAACATCTCCACTCTGTCCTGTTTTTTGCAATCATTTCCAGATTGCTTCACGATTGCCCATAAGCTCTATCTTCTCACACTGTCTTCTCCTTGTCACCAAAAGATCCACGCCAAGCTCGTCGTTCACCACTCAGGTCCCACTCGAGAGCCTGGAGAGCTATGTCACTGAACAATTTCCACAACATGTATCCAGTCCATTTTCATTTTTTCTACATAACAGTTAAGCAATATGTTTCTGATTGATTTACTTCCAGAGTTCCGTGTTGCTAATCCTTTCTGAACTACCGTCCGGGTTTCACTAGGGGGTCAGTGAACGCAGCTGTTGGTAAACTTTTGAAGCCAGCTACTGGAAATGCTTTTCGTGATACGCCAAGTCTGTGACCCATATAGAAGAGCTGAATTGACATTGGTGTTAAAAATCA
The DNA here is from genome assembly GCA_944472155.2 of Trichobilharzia szidati. Classification (NCBI taxonomy): domain Eukaryota; kingdom Metazoa; phylum Platyhelminthes; class Trematoda; order Strigeidida; family Schistosomatidae; genus Trichobilharzia; species Trichobilharzia szidati. The sequence goes on from OX235272.1 coordinate 71,238,434, forward strand.
GAATTTCGTTATTTATGCTGACTGCAGTAGATTTCCAAACTGATTTCAGAGAAGTGAAGGTTGCTGGCTGGCTTCAAAATGAAATGATTCTGCCAACTGAGGTGGGACGAGATGAACTCTTTCTAATTCCTTCGGTTGATAGCTATTGGTAGTCGGTGTTTTTGTTGATTATTTTCGTCACCTCCTTCTTTCTAGGGTCACTGGAAGATACGTCGTCTCTGCTTCTTCTGTCAACATGTTAGTTTTCGCCCTTAGGTCTTTGAGTTTGTGTGACATATTACAGAGATCGTCCTAGAAGTCCAAATCTTTTAGAATCCCCATATCGGTCCAACGTATTCCTGTTTTATCACTCTCCACAGTGTGGCATATGATCCAGTTCACCATAATCAGCAAGGGAAATATCTTGTGGTGTATTGAAGGTGAATAAAATCCAGTAGTCCTGAATATAAAACACACTGGACTACAGCTTTGTTCTTTACCTCTTTGCTATTTATGAGTACTACTATTTGAAATCCTTAAAATTACTCAATAATTCTGTACGGTGAGTGAATTAGTGCATATCTATGTATTCTTTAATGAACAGAGTGACCTGAACACCTGGAATGCAGTTTTTTTCCTGACGCCCAACTATTCTAAGTAGTGTTTATCAATATACTCTCCTAATTCCTTTTGGTATATTCTCTTCTGCTAAATATAATTCTCACAGCACCGTAGTTGAAGGTTTGATTCTTATTAGACGGTTATCATCTATCAGAGTAGGTTGTGGATGATTAGAAATACTTTCTGACTTTGGACTACTTAACATTTCTATACATAACCTGTATCATTCAGTTTTCTATTTATTTTGTGAAATATTATAAAGCCATCCCCGAGTTAACTTATTATTATTCGTTGCGTGGGTTCCAGCTGGAACACCCGGAATTCAACAGCACCTCTCCATTGTATTGTCTCCTCTGCCATGCTTTTCAGTGGTCGTCTGTAGTATGTTCAATTATGCCGACTGAATCACATATTATAATCGTGTATATTTCTCGATTAATTATCAAGAATCCGTTCAAAAACCTAAGACTGATTAATGCCCCGTTTAAACAAAACCATCCAGTTTATTTTTAAAATTCCCTCTATTCATTTTGTATATAAATTTAGACGTTTTCTGGGGTGTCAGTGTTCCTTAAGATATTTTGATTTGTGCTAAGGTAACCATTACAACTTATCTACTATTATCAATTCGCATTCATAGAAGAATTAAGGTAAGTCCATTCACCACTATTATGAAGATAACTCTAGGGTCATTTCAGCTAAGCATTTGTGTCTTCAACTACCGATACTGTCCATTATTTTAACAGATAAAAACTATTTAGTTATCACTAACATTTGACATATCCATTACTTTTCTGAGATACAAACCTCTGTTATTCAAAATTTATTTCAGATTTTGTCAGTTGCCTTCGACTTGAGTTTAGAAATGCTAACCATGAAGTTTTGATGTCACACAAAATCGAAGACTTAAAAGAGAAAACCGACAAACTGGTCGAAGAAGCAGCTGGAGAAGACAGGACTCCAGGTGAACATAGACAAGACGGAGGTTATGAAAATAACCAACCAACAACAACAACAACAGCAACATCCAGTGCCAATCACCATCAACGGGAGGGATTTCAAAGAGGTTACTGCCTTCACTTATCTAGGGAGCATTGTCTCAACTACAGGAGGAACGGACGAGGATGTCAAATCGAGAATCGGGAAGGCAGGCGAGAAACACATTCATCAACCCGAAACCAATCTGGAATTCTTCGTAACTCAGCATCAACAACAACAAAATTCCGATTTTCAATACAAACGTCAAGTCAGTCAGTTCTTCTATACGGATCAGAAACTTGGCGGGTCACAAAGAATATTTCCAACAGCCTGTTGCAGACCTTTATCAACAACTGTCTTCGTTCTATACTGAAGATCAGATGGCCGGAAAGAATCACCAACAAGAAACTATGGGAACAAACGAAACAGGAACCAATCGCCCAACAAATATGCAGGAGAAAGTGGAGATGGATTGGACACTCGCTGAGGAGACTGCTGGGTGACATCGTGCGTCAGGCCAATGCTCGAGTGGAACCCGAAAGGGAAGCGGCGAGTAGGATGTCCAAGGGTGACATGGAGGAGATCGTGTGAAGAGGAGCTGAAACAGTATGGATTAACATGGATGCAAGTGAAAAGTACAGCAGAAGACAGAAGCAAGTGGAGACGTGTAGTTGAAGCCCTATGTTCCACTAGGAACCTAAGGGAACAACAATAATAATAATAGTAACCATGAAGGTTCCATTTCTAAAAGATATTTAAAACTGTTTATTGCGGAAGTATATATTGTTGGATTAAACCAGTGTTGTTATACATTAATTTTGCCAGTAGCAATACAGCTCACATCAATTAACACCGATCGACTAACCTATTCCTCCCAAATATGGAAATGGAATAATGTTCAGTTTTTTTGTGATAAGATCATTATTACAAGCAATTGAATCTTTTCTAGCATTCTCACTTCCTAAATTATTATTGAGTGTACTCCATACACAAGGTGTTTTCTTTTAACCATATTCTGTATGATTAATGACAAATCTGCAGAACACCAAATGTAAAACAACGCACAATTCACCTCTAACCGATCCTTGTGAAAGTAATCATAAATCTAAGGGAAATTTGCCGTTAGTAGGTAAAAAAGTGACATCAAGCAAATTAACATGGAGGTATACGGGTAGGTAGGTAGATAGATAGGTAGGTAGGTAGGTAGGTAGGTAGATAGATAGATAGATGGAATGAGGAGGAGAGTAGTTATGATCGGTATAAGTATAAATAAGCATAACAACAAAAATGATGATAACGATAATCACAATAATAAGGAGAAGAAGGAGAGGAAGAAGAATCGGAGAAAATGTTCATCATCAACATTCTCTACGACAGTAATAACGATGATGATGATAATAATAACAACAATAACAAAAACATCTTGAAGCAAATAATATCAAACTTTCAAGTATCCTTGTAATTGTTATTTAATTTATTTAGGCTTGTTAAATAACTCTACTACTTATATGAGATATTGATTTTTTTTCGAGGGAATTCCACCTTTTACTTGCTTGCCCTGCTTCTTGTTGTCCATAGTTTTCCACTTATTCTATTTGATTATTATTATTATTATTACTTAAGACTCCTCAGTATATGTACATATATATAGATGCATCTCTTAAAATCTGTAGTAGTGAAGAAGCACTTCAGTAGTACATTTATTTCGATCCGTTTTGTTTCCTTTTTCAACATAAGGCCTAGAAACGTTTTCTTGAACAGTTTTGTAGTCATTAAGTTGTTGATTGATTTCAAAGTGGATTTAGTCACATGTCACAAATATCAGACAAATGTCACCCATCCCACCCCTAACCGCCCACTGTTAATTTTAACTCTTCAGTATAGCGCATACATATGACTTGATGAAGAAGTGTTACAGAGATAGTCAAAACGTGAGGTTATCACACTGACATTCCATTGGCAAATCTCAAATCAACTGGACTACTATACAAACGTTATTAGTCCCAATAATAATAATAATAATTTGCTTTATTCCAAAACAGTACTTGTGATACAGAATGGAATTCTCAGCATTTTTACTACAGTATTGCATCCAGTTAGTACATTATCAATAAATAGAATTCTACATAGATCGAGGAAACCACAGTTCATTATTACAACAATACATTGGCATGTCAGTAGCAAAGGTAAAGCTGAAACAGTGTTTGAAGGTGTTAGAAAAGTGGGAGCTGTCCTATTAACTGGCGTAAGCGAGAGAAAGAGACAAAGCAGCACAAAACGGAAAAAAGAGAGAGAAAAAAGGAACAGAAAGAAAGAAAATGTTGTACCTATTGATGATGTGGGTTGGAAAGACGAGATCCAGTTGTACTACTGACTATTTAATGAAACAGTTTTTAACGGCTATTGTGTTCCCAGCATTATCTTGATTATGCCCACTAGTCGTGAACTTTAATTGGAAAGGGTGCCACCACTCAACTCAAAAAATCGATAGATATCCTTCTCATATTAACTCCAACTGTATATACAAATTTACATGTATGTGCGGTAGCAGTTACATTGGAAGAACAGAAAGAAGGGCATATCTACGATTTTCTGAACATGTATCAAAAAGCTTACGTCTAAAGGGAACAAATCCTTGACACGGGTAATGAGGTGGACATCGTTTAAATTATCCATAGGCAAAAGAGCTCAATTCTCCTTTTGTTTACTGAAGCCATTTCCATCAGGCGCCTGAAACCTGATTTATGCGTCCAAAAAGGAGCGGTTATCAGTCTTTCTTTGCCCTGGTAACTAGATATTTTTCATCCGAATGCGAAATGCTGAAAAGTTTCAATTGTGTATGATTATTATTGTTCGGAATAGTGTTTAATATTGCATATATATATATTATTAGTGTATGCATACATTTATCGATTGACTTTTGTTTAAAATGAACTCTGTGGAAGTATGTTGAATTGTTTTTGTAGATATATTTAATAATGTCTTTGGCCTGTAAGCAGCTGACGAGAAGGCAACGAAATAAAAGATGGTACCACTTTATTCTGCAAAAACTGTAGTTCTTGCTTTGTTCAAATCCGCCTCAAATAAATTTTATCAGTTTTTGGTTAGTTTGTGCAAAAGATTTTTGAAAAGAAGTTTTAATTATATTGTGTATTAACGCGATCATCCTTTTATATGTTTCCTGGATTATACAGTCTGTTAACTAAACGGGAAGTGCATCGTTGTATTGACAGACTTTAGGACTAAGTGCTACTATTCTTATTTTCACAGTTATTTGGAAAGGTGCTAATATTACATTACGTCTTTATCCCTGGTCTCTCAATGTATGTATTTAACTCGTGCTACTAAATTCATGGTCGGAACTCACTAAATATTGTCGACAGAAACTTTCGATAACTCTTAATTTTCACCTGTTGTCACATAGAAAAACATTCTTTTCTGCTTGATGTTGCTGAAAATGTACTTCAAAAAGGACTCATATCTGCATCAAAGTGTACTGTAAACATTTTTGAAAGCATTACTTACATTTTACTGAATTAAGTATTATAGAATATGAATACGCTTCCTTTTCTAAAACTTCATAAACTCATTTACAGAGTAGTACAAGAAGTTAAAATCTGTGTTTTGGATATTTTGAACAAGTGCATGGATTTTGTCTAGTAACAGATAAAAATCTGTGAGTCTTTAGTGTATTGTTTGTGAGAATATCAGGGAATTTCTTATTTTATTAGAGTGAAGTGAATGAAAAACTCCGTCTCTGGGAGATTGGAACCAGTGGTCCTCTGGTTAACGGACAAGTACTCTAATGACTGAACTACAAGATACTGACGCTGTCCATATCATAATTTCGTTTCAGTCTTCAGTGATTTTAGCCATTTATAATGTTCAGATGACATTGATACTCTGCATTAGAAACCTTTAGACCACTGGTGACAGTTTGACCAGTCACAGTATCAAGCTAAAGCCTGTAAGAAAATAGAAGTTAATGATTCTTGCAGGATTAGAACTTGATCAAAAGACAAATAGAAATACATCCTTTTATTTCATTCTTTACTTATTATGACACATATTTATCAATGTATTATGGTAGTAAATGCTGAAGTAGAATTTCCCTTGAGGTGTTCACACGAAAATTGGTCATATTGGAAATATATATACTTTTCAAACGCCTCGTTATTTGTTAGGCTGTTCAATTTGATAGACCGAAATTTGATTCTAACTTCTTGAATACTCCTACATATTTGTCACCACTTGAAGTTCAGGAATTAAGGAATTCAAGTTTAGCTCAAAAGTTTGATAAAACAGTTCTTCTAAAAGCAAAGCTGTTTTAGTTTCAGAATGTCATAAAAATTATGCAAGGGGCTGATAAGTTGTCTTCACAATACTGAAACAAGACTTTGACTTTAAATCATAAGAACAATGTCATTTTAAGGAATCGTCTGAAATAATCTCTGCATTGGTGTGTCTAGCCCATAATTATTATTATTACTTTATTCCTTTACGTTCTGAGTGGAACATACGTCTCCAGGTTTGAGCTTCGAGGTTTCAGTAGCAGTGGTGTTTATTTTTACGGGGTGGAATTGCTAGCCTTACACCTAACTTCACCTCTTTGTCAGGTTTACAGCCGCCTAGTCGAGGTACAAGTATGTGCCGGCCGGATGTCGAACGCCGGACGGCAGGTACATTTGCTAAGCATTCTACAGCCGAACTACCAACGTACCCCACAAGAATAAACAGGCATCTTTATACATTTGATTTCGGTAAAGATAAAACATTCTTATCACTTAACTGTGACACAGAGCATTGGACTATTCGATCAAGACTCTCTGAACAAAAGACACAATTTGCAAGATACAATGATCATTTGATCCAAGATACTATTACTAAACAAATTGCACTACATTCATGTGAGACGTTTACAGTGAAAAACTACTGTAGTTGCTCCAAAAACACTTCACAGTGCTGAGGCCATTGAATTCTGTCAAGTAAAAAAAACTTATGATAAATGACGAAGGAAAAAAGGATTACATACTGGTATTTTGTCCGTTATTTTTCCTTTTATATATTCACATGTATAAAGATGTTCTCTCGTGATGAATCAGAGTTATACATTTTAAAGGAATGCTGAAAGTTGTCAAGATACATGGCTATTTAATTATTTCTCTAAAAGATCTGGAAAAAATGGTAAAGTAGAAATAATAAGCTATATCAGCTTATAAGAATGAATTTACCCCCTGCTTCTCTGATTACATAATTCGACGTATGCACTAAATTGGATGGAGGATTTCATCATGAGCTGACATCAGTTAGAGAACCATTGGAAAACCACCTGGCAGTACTGGACAGCTGTTTCGTCCTCCTTCTTTGGGACTCTTTATCAGTACCCACCCACCGACAGGGGTTCAAACCCACGACCTTCTAGTTACAGGGCGAGCTCGTAGTCCATTGACCCTTTGGGACCAGATGAAGATGAGGCAGTAACTCATCGAAGAAGACATTGCGAAGTGGCCGCGCTATGTCAGGAATTGGCAGAAGTTAGATTTCATGGGCTGGCCATTGGATCGGGTCCCAGTGGCTAAATGGTCTACGAGCTCACCCTGTAACCAGAAGGTCATGGGTTCTAACACCTGTCGGTGGGTGCGTACTGATAAAGAGTCCCCAACTAGGACGAAACAGCTGTCCAGTACTCCCAGTTGGTTTTCCTGTGGTTCTCTAACTGATGTCAGCTCATAATGAAATCCTCCATCCAATCAAACTAATTCCCTACAAAGCCAATACTTGAAAATATGCACTAAATTGTCAAGGGTTAGTTTATTGGTATTCGATTTGTTTTAAGTTTGACCATGAGGTGATATCAGTTAGAGAACTATTGGAAAATCAGGGAGTTGGAATTAGTGCTCCATTGGATTGGGTCGCAGTGGCTGAATGGTCAACCTGCTTGATTTGTAACCTAAAGGTCCTGGGTTTGAACGTCAGGCAGTGCACGCTGTTGAAGAGCCCCGAGAAGGGGCGAAACAGCTGTCCGTGGTTCTCTAACTTACTTCAACTCATGATGAAACTTGAAACATCTGCACTAAAGTCGTCTACAAGTCTACTTCTCACTTGTCTTATGATTAACCCGAATCCCAAAAATCTAAATTATGTGGCATTGAAAGTCATATATTTTTGACGTCACTATCAAATGATTATTGGAGAGTAAGAAGATAAGTGAAGTCAGTTTATTTGTCATTTAAGCAATACTAATGTGGTGTTTCGTTTGCATAGGTGAATACATTCACACCTCTTATCGGTTTGATATTCTGCTTATGAAAGGTCAAACTAGTTACTATGGTTTAGTATAAATAATACATAATTTATTCTGTATGACTCATTCAGTATGAAAATCTAATATTTCCACCAGTGCTTGTCATCTGCTTTCCTCTGTTACTATAGCAACAATGGATTACTTAACCTTTTCTAATTATAGATATTTATTCATTCACATTTCGGTTTTGTCTGATGAATTATGTAATTAGAAAGAAATAGATCTGCCGCATACTACTGATTATTCAACTTGAAATGTTTTCAAGTGATGGCTTACATAGATTTGATTAAATTCAAGTTCGATCAGTAACTAACATCATTTAGAGAACCGCTGAAGACCATGGAGTACTGGATAGTCACTTCTTCCTGGTTGGGGACTCTTCATCGGTATGCACCGATAACCGGATAAGGGATTGAGCCCAGGATCTTAAGGTTACTAGGCGAGCCTATAAACCACTTACCACTTGGACTGAATGCAATGGCCCATGGAGTTATATACAGCTAAGCAGTAGAAGACTTAGCTGAGACTTCTATCATTCAGTCAGCCTTTGAACAAGGCTTAGAAGTGTCTATTAGAGAATGTTAGTGGCTCTCTTAACTTGATGTTTCTTTACAGGATATCGCTGGCTACATTCGATGAGTGGCCTTTAGCCAATGATTCACCAGATTAAGTAGTGGAGTTAAACTGTCGCACGGAGAATAATAATGGCCCAGATTTATCCATTAGCAGTCATTTCATGGGAATCAGGTAACTCTACAAAGGTTGGGTCATTTTCGACTAAGATAGTTCATTAGTGTTACCTAAGACTATTATTATTTTTATTGTTTCCTTTAATTCCTAGAGGAACATAGGGCTTCAGCCGCACGTCTCCATTACGTTCGGTTCTCTGCCAGCGTTTTTACCTGGCTCCATGTCTGCACACATGCTTTCATCTCATTTTCGCATGACCTCCTCCATAACACCCTCGCACTGAAGACCAACTCACCGCTTCGCGTTCTGTCGGGTTCCACTCGAGCCTGGCGTGTGATGTCAATCACTTGCTGGTTTGTTTCCTAAGAGTATGGCCAGCCAATCCACCTCCATTTCTTCCTCTATATATGTTGCACAACTGCTTCCTGGTAGGTTGGTTCTCTCTCAGAGATTCCTCCCTATTGCTGATCCTTTCTGGTCATCTGATCTTAAGAAGTACTAATCGAAGACAGCTATTGATGAAGGTCTGTAGTTTGTTTGAAGTGCCTTTCGTGACGCGACGCCAATTTTCTGACCCGTACTTATAGTAAGTAGCAATGGCTTCACATTGGAGTTGAAAATCCGGATCTTATTTTTCATGTTAAATGCTGCTGATCTCCACACAGGCTTGAGAGTAATGAACGCTTGTCTTGCTTTCCCGATCCTCACCGCTTTGATATCCGCATCAGTTCCGTCCGCCTATAGTTGGAACGATGCATCCCAGGTAGGTAAAGGAGGTTGCTTCTTTCAGATTCCTCCCATTTTTGCTGATTGCTGTATGTTGGTGTTGCTTTTGGCCAGGGATCTTCATCACCTCTGTTTTCTGCAGGTTCACGTGAGGTCCTATCTTTGATGCTTCTTCTGCCAACTTGTTGCTTTTCACTCGCATATCTTCCAATTTGTGGGAAATCAGACATATATCATCGGCGAAGTACAGATCCTCGAAGTTTTTGTGGGTTCATTTTATGCCCATCTCCTCGTTGCTCGCTGCCTGTTGCATTATCCAGTCCACTGCAATCAGGAAAATCATTGGCGATAGTAGGCAACCAGCTTGTCTTACTCCTGTCCTCACTTCGAAGAATTCCGTGAGTTTACCGTTGTAAATTACCTGGCATGCAGCATTACCGTTCAACTGTTGGATGAGGTCTATAATAGTTGGTGATTCCTAAGACTATAGTAGTAAATAATGGGGGTTAGAATATATATGTTAATACTTGTTATTCATGAACAGAATATTCATATATTGAGTCATAAGAAAAAGGCATAAACAGCCAAGAAAATTTTCCTGTCGACGATTCATTCTCATAAGTTGTACAGTCATAATTATATTTGACAAACAATTCATAAGACCAATCAGATACTGTCAAAATCTATCCTCGAAAATATATATTACACAATGTAAGGTGTGATCTAGCAGGGAATTACTAACTAGAAATTGGGAAAGGGGAAAGAAGTTGGGATGATATAATCAGTGTGAGAAAGTGACTAATCAGTATAATTGTGAAGAGCGGACAAAAGCTAGTGGAGAGACGAAAAAGTGTTTTTTATAAAATCTGTATAGAAATGCAATGTTATTAGTAAACAATAATGGCGTGCCCATAAAATAAGGATGATGAAAATAATGATGACAATAATAATAAACTTACATAATAAGATGAAGCAAAATTATAGTGAGAATATTACTCTGGCCACATGTTATTACTGATAACTGAATTTTACCAGTCAAACTTTCAATATGATCACTAAGCTGGATGGCTGGCGATCACACCGCGCTTTAAATTGATGTTGGACAGTTGGAGAAAACTAGGAGAAAGAAAGTCCTATGCCCAGATTTTGTGCTTACAGGCACTCGTGAAGAATATGTATCAAAGACTTTGGAGGAATTATTAATCCATATGGCATTGAAACTCACGTCAATCCGTGCTACGGTCATAGATATTATCATCCAGAGCTGTTCAGGTCGTAAATAAACCCATGTCTGGCTATAAATAATAAATGAATCGATTTTTAAGGAGTAGCCAATTCAGTCTTGTGAAGTCCTCTGTTCTGACTGGCTTGTCGTCTGGTTGTTAGTGTGTTTTAATCAACAAAATCATTATTTTCCATTCTGCTACAATCTTCTTTCCAGTCCTGTAAAGTACATCACCACCGTTATCATCCTTTTAATCTACACGATAATAGCCGTTCAGTTAACTTCATAACTTCTTCATGCATAGAGAATAGAAATGTTGAATAACATTGTCTTTTGTTCACCGAAATTCTCTGCTACAGGTGCCGAAAGCTTAAGGTTTTCTGTACGGGCGATTTTCCTGGTCTGCCTTTCATGATATGCTGGATGATTATTTCCTATTTATTTCAGCTCTTTCTATTCGGGAACCATTAGAACTGGCAGTGCTAAAAGTCTCAATATTTTCATCGGAAGAGAAAACCTGGCCTAAATGACTGAATAGGTGTATAGTCTTAACCAGGCCTGATTCTACCTCGACAAGCATATTACCAAGCGGTGGTAGGATAGAGTTCTTAACATTCCCCAAAGTCCTACCCCGAGTACAATGAAAAACCTCTTGCTATCATGAGTTATTGTTTATAGGATATGATGCACCTAATGAAGTCATACTTGCAAGTGTTCTAAACTTACAGTATTCCACTGAAAGTTGTTGGTTTTCTGTATATGAGAATAAATTTACGAGATGTCCACCACTTTTAAATAAATTAACATTATGCTCATCAGAATACAGTCATCTGTTCGAGAGTCTTCTTGATGTAGAGAACGAAACAAACGGATTCATTTCCTTGAAAAAACCTGCCGAAACTTATCTGAAACCCTGATAGGCAATCATAGATCAATAGAAAAGTCAGTTTGAGCAGCACGATTTATTATTACTGACAAGCTCATCATCTAATTTTGACGTACGTAGGATAAAGAATTATGTGTTGAACCTTACGTCATAAATTTAAATGCAGTCAGAATGTGATTATCACTAATCAGTTGAGATTGGTGTAGAAATTCACTCACGTTCTGACACTGATCAGTAAAGACTAAGTTTAAAACGGAGTTTTCGTTTACTGGTCAAACTAAAAGTGAATTTCTTAAAAGCTTCCAAAACTAAACTTTGGAAAGTTACATTTAACTTCAGAATTTATAAAACTGGTAGGTGACACTAATGGGAAAAATGGTCAAACATACTTTAGTTATTTTAGGAACTGTTTCACACTTTCCTGATTGGCGGATATATCACAATTTGTGTATTAGTCGTCACTTTTTTGATTACTTTATTACTATTATTGTTTCCTTGGGTTCTGATTGGAACATAGGACTTCAGCAGCACATCTCTTTTCCATTCTATTCCCTGCAGCCCTCTTCATCTGGCTCCACGATTGCCCTTAAGCTCTGATACTCCTCACATTATCCTCGAACGCCCAGCTCGTCGTTCCTATTCAGCTTCTACTTGAAGGTCTGTTGCGTGATGTCACTGAACAGTTTCCTCAGCGTATCTTCAGTCCAAAAAAGTTCTTGGTTTTGTTTATTCCCAGAGCTCCCTATTGCTAACCTTTTCCAGCTAGGCATCTGATCTTCATTTGGGAGTAAAGGCAACTGTTGATAAAAGTGTGCAGTAGCCTGATGAAAATGATTTTCGTGACGCCTGTAGGTCTTCGAGTTTACGAGACATTATACATAAATCGTCCGCAAAGTCTAGATCTCCTGGGGTCTTCTTATCGGTCCAACATATTCCTTTCTTCTAACTCCCCACAGCTTGCCACATGATCCAGTCCACCACAGTTAGGAATATCATCGGTGATAGTAGGCAGCCTTGTCTTACATAACACTTATTCATATTCATGTGATAATCAGTAATTTCTTGGCCTTTCTGTTATTTATTTGGTGAATTTAACCTCTTTATGTTGATATAACTTCATTTACTGTTAAGATTCCTAATTTCAGTTCTTACAATTACTTTCTTGGTTGCTGAGGCGTTTCAAAGTTGGAAAGAAGCTTAATTTATTTTAACTACCTTTAACCCAACAGGTTAATATAACTTGCCAAGTAGATGACAATATTTGATTTCATCTTTGATGTTATTTGATAGCTGGAGTATCGGAGGCGTATTTCTTTCGATTTTAGATTCTCTGGCCAGGATACGAATTCATTCATCCTGAATTTCTTAAAATATTCAACGCCTACCAAACAACATCTTGTTCTTTTTCGTCGGCCTATGTACTATTACTCTCTCAAATCTGTCTTTGTAACAGATTTGTGCAATTTTCTAAAAATCTATATTAAGAAATATGCTAGACAGTAACTACTTGTTCTTTAATGTAGTATATACGATGAATGGAGTCTATGTGGATTATCTTATCGAATTAAAAAAAATACACAAAGAGAATCCGAATAGTTTAATTTTTGAAAATTTTATTTCATTCATGGAATATTACAAAAGTGTAGAAATTATAAGACTACAGTGGTTCTTTTTTATGTCTCAAATCTATTAACACGTATTTAAGCATGCATATTCGTCTTTGAATGAAATCACGAATCTTTATACTCACAGACTATAATGGTAAGTAAAAAAGCAGTTCTATAAATGACCAGGCATTTAAGGAATAATATATTTCCCCGTGGTATTTCAGGTTGGAGTAACTGTCTCTTTGCAATCAACCAGTATAACGACAAAAAATGCATAACATAGCATAAAAGGAGAGAAAACAAGATACACTGAAAGTTTTGCCAGTTTTCTTTTCAAATGAAGAGAAAAGAAAATGACAGAATATCGAGTTCAACTAAATAAATCTGTATCTGCGTCGGTGGTACAGTGGTTAGGACTCTCGCCGACCATGCACATGGTCCCGGGTTCAATCCCCTGCCGACGCACACCGGATATCTATGGCTGGCCTGCAAAATTTGGGCTACCGATATCCATGCTGAAAATTCCATACCTGTTACAAAAAATACGGTGTGGAATCAAGCTGTAATAAAAAAAATATTATTAAAAGAAGGATACATTCAATTTACTTTGTCTAGTTACCTTTCTACTCAACCAACTAACTGCCAAACTTAATCTCAATTGTTAGATTTTCGACACGAACTAGAATCAGTTAGAGAGACCATTCAAAACCAAGGGGCAAATTGGACACTTATTTCGTCCTATTTGGGGACTCTTCAATGCCGCATGGCTAGGTCCGCACCACAGACCTAAACCCTGCACCTTCAGGTTACGAGACCAGGCTCGTTAACCATTCATAGTAATAAAGCCCTATTTCAGACAATATTGTTTTAATACCTTAATGATTGAGTTGTAAGAATAGTATGCAAAGAATTCTGTCAATATGAGTCACTCAGAACTCGGTGAATCATAATATGAAAGGTAGACAAGTGATCAATTCTATGGATTTCAAAATTCTGTCAGCCTTTGTTTGAGATAAGTTAGTTTAGATGATATAAAGTAAAGCACGGCAGTAATAATAATAAGCCTTTATTTCAGACAATGTATGAACGCATGCTACAGAGGTGTTGGACGTATTTACTTCTAAAATATTTGCTCTTCGTACAGCATTTACATGTTCAGTGATAATCTGAAGTATATCATGTGACGTAATGTTGTTGCATTTGAAGAGAGAGAACCGAATCAGTAGATTTCTTCTTCATTTGCTCCAAGAGTTGCACGATGTTTTGTTGATAGCTAATTAAGTACGCGTTTGAGTCCACATAGTGGTCATTTGTTTTGATTACATGACTAAAACAATAAGAAATGAAGAGGTATTAATATATGTGTAAAACTTGGGCACTGTGGTAGTAAGTAATTCCATATTAGTTTGTTTATTAGATATATCACACAGTGAAACAGTATTATTTACTGGATGACGTTTTGAACAAAATTTATTGTTCATAATCATATCAATTGTAATCACACGACTTCGAAACTTGAGTTTTATAGTTTTCTTTGTTCTCTCCTACTTGTCGTCGTTGGGGTAGTAGAATTTTCCAGATATCTGCCTGGACAGGTGTTGAATCATTCCTATTACACGTATTTGCAGTTGATTCGATAAACAAAGCTTCTGTTATCAATCTCTCCCTATACCCTGTGACATATTAGATTTTAAAACTGTCATCCTATCCCATCCTATTGTATGGTTGTGTGTGACTGCAAGTAGTGCTATAGCTGAACTATTCTCTAGATTTCTTATCTTATCTGGATCAACCAATCTAGATTTTGCTGCTAGGTTTTTATGTTCAGCTAGTCTGACTGCCCCTGTTCTACCAGTTTGACCTATGTATTTGACCTGACAATCATTGCAGGCAGGGTATTAGATAAACTAAATTGTTTTGTTTTAAGGGCTCTACAGGATCCTTTAACCGACAAAGCTTGTTTCTAATTGAGTTTGTGGGTTTGAATACCAGCCGTTTTTATTCCTGCCTTGTTAAGAATTCTGCGTAAGGCTTCCGAGGTTCCTTCCTTGTATGGAATTACTACTGATGATTTAGATTTCTTATTATTGGTGTCGTCATTAATAATATTATTATTATTATCACTATTATCATTATCATTATTATTGTTATTATCACTATCGCTACTATCATTATTTATTTTATTTTTACATTTCCTTACATATTTCCTGACTAATTTATCCGGGTAATCATTAAGTTTCAAGGCTTCTTTTATGTGTATCAGTTCCTGTTTTAGATTTTCTTTGGTACTACTTAGTTTTTGTGCTCTGTCATTTAAACATTTCACCAATCCTATTTTTACTGACATAGGATGGGACGATTGGAAGTCCAAATGAAATGAAGAGGGTTTAAAACATTTTGATGGATGAAAGCTCTGGTAGGTCAGCAGATGAAGCAGCCACTTGAGTTGGAATCCAATGACCAGTGAATTCTAACTTTGTCAACTCTCGATATAGCGCTGTCGTCAACCAACTCCTGCTATCAGCATGGCATTCACCTTGACATTCTAGACTCCGCTAATCACGACTTCTCACAGCAGCTTCAGGACATCTATCCGGTAACCGTCAATGACCTCGTTTTCGATCTCTCTCTAGCTGATGCTGATTCGTGACGAAATCTAATCGTAAACCGTACAAATCTTGTAACCTAATCACCTAATTGCCTGTCTACTTAATGGACTGTTTACTAGGCACTCAGACTGTTCCGTCAATATACATATATGAGCGAAAATCAATAACTGAATAAAGAAAAATAACTTGAGATACAAAAATAGCTTCACTTTTGCTTATTCATGTTATTTCTTCATATCATCTTCACATTTTGTATATGTTTGTGAAATTAATTTATTTTAGGTGAACAGACTAGCGCTTCTATTTTCTCATCATTGAAGCAAAATATAATTCACCAGTGTTTTGTACAAAGTATGCACACGAAGCCATTGGAGAATGGTTGCTTCAGTTAAACAAACAGAAACAAACAGACGAATGAACGAACGAACGAACAGCCACTCTTGACCATAAAATGTGTGATTTCAATTACTAATTAATTAAAAGTGTTGTGTTTTCTTATTTTCTAAGGTTTCGCTTTTCAAAATGAATACATTCACCATTCTATGTGACTAAAATAAGTTAGTGATAATATTTTCTCACGTGAATCTATTTATGATTCCCATTGGAAGATTGTACACACAATACTAGTTGACATATTTATTATTATTTTTTTAAATTGTTGTACTGAAAATAAAAAAAGAAACAAATGATTAGAATTTACTAGTATTGGTGAGTCACAGATTTGACTGCATTTCAACTGTTGTTAGTGCTATAGTTCAGCTTCGATTACTATCTTAATAATAAGTGTGTCTAATTGAATTCTAGTTACTAATATCTGCGGGGTAGTGAGAAGACAGGAATACTTTAGACCACCTATGAGAGGACTCTAGAAGATCTGGATTTCGATGATGATATATGTCTAGTGTCACACAAACTCGGAGACTTACAGGCGAAAACCAACAAAGTGGTAGAAGAAGTAGGCGGCGAAGACAGGACTCCAGGTGAACACAAAGAAGATGCTGGTGATGAAGATAATCAACCAACAGCAACAAAAACCATCACCAATCACAACCAATGGGAGATATTTGACGGAGGTTACTTCATTCACTTATCTAGGAAGCACAGTTGCAACCACAGGCGGATGGTACGGATAAAAATTACAAATCCCACTAGATTCTGAAAGGCAAGATACACCTTCATCACCCTAAAATCAGTTTGGAAATCTTCTGCACTCACTCAGTATAAATAACAAGATTCGGATTTTCAACTCAGACGTGAAATCAGTCACTTCTTCTATATGGGTCAGAAACTTGGCCGGCGTATCACGAAAAGTATTTCCAACAAGTTACAGACTAACATCAACAGATGCCTACTTCTCTGGCTCCAAACTGAAGATCAAATGGCCGGCCGGTCAGAAAGAAATAGAAACAAGAAACTCTGGCAACAAACTAACCAAGAGCCTATCATTCAACAAAGTGGAGATGAGTTGGACATATGTTGAGGAGGCCGTCGAATGACATCACGAGCCAGGCTATTGATCGAGTGAAATTTCTATGGGAAGCGACGAGTGGGTCATCAATGCGAGGGTGACACGGGGGAGATTATATGGTGGTGAGGGAGAATAGAGATTATAGTCAACCGTGGACCCAGCTGAAGAGGACGGCAGAAAATAGAATGAAGTGGAGGTTTGTTGTTGAGGTCCTATATTCCACTCGGAACCCAAGGGCATATTAATAATAATACAAATACTTGACTTGAATTCGTTATTTGTAAATTGTATAGTTCCAGGGTTTCAGAGGGTCAAGTCAATCATACTGAATACACTGCTGATAATCCTAGTTTCGAATGGGATGAACAGCCATCTGGTGTTTAGATCACCTTTATCTGTCCAGCAACTACTACCGTTCGACGTGAATGGTTCCCAACCATCCATGTCAGTCAGAAAACACAAGTTGTTTAACAAAAATGATTTTGTGGTGGGTTTATTAATATCCTGATTCAATCCATCTGAGTGTGTGTTTGCAGGCAGACGTCCATGTTATTGTCAGTGATGTCTGACAGCGAAACTTCATTAGAGGACATTCAGCCAGATCACAAAAGGATTTAATAGTTCTATATAAAGCACTATTATTCGTTAACAAAAGGTAGCAAAAACTGTACACCATTCCATACTCTTTCTTATGTTCTATTAAACTTATATACAACTGTAAATGAAATGCGCAGCAAAAATGTAAAAATACAACTGACAATTCTTTGTGGGGAATCTACCTTGACTTTTCCTACAATACACTTGATTAATTGAATATTTAAAGTAGCTAATTGTTTAATTGAAGTTGTTCTGTTATGTCTCAAGTAAACCAGTTCACAGTTCTGTTCATGCATGTTTGCATTTCTCTAATCCTTCATAACATTCAGGAAAAACTGATACATCAGTACAAAGGTAGATAAGGGGAATAACATTAGCAAGAAAAATCACCATAAACTAGGCTTACAAAAACCATGAAATCAAATTCACAATTTACAAATTAATTTACAACTTACACAGTTCAAGGAAATAAAATTTCACCACAGATTCCTTCGGAAACCGAAATGATTTAGATCACAAAACGCGATTTGCTTGGTGTCGAAAATTGTAATTAAGAAAGCAAATATAATTGCATGATCTGGTGGTTTGAACTGATTCGGCTGTCTGAAGTCAGTCAAACCGGTCTTACGACTGATGAGCGTAGGCTAAAATGGACAAAACAGTCATCCAATGTTTAGTTTATATCATTTTCGTCTGGCTAGCAAACACTACTAACTGATGTCAGTAGTATACAACTACTTATCTCAATCAACCAGTGGTATATAGTCTTATGCCAAACCAGGAGATATTTCCTAGTTAATTACTAGTATTGTTTTATTTGCGTTTACGGTAAAACCTCACACGTCGTATATATTGGTTACTTTAAACTCTTAAGCATAATGGGTTATTTCAACCTACAAGAATTAGACATTAATTTCATAAAAATATTTAACTGTTTGTTACTATGAGCTACATTTCACATTGGAGTACTGAAACTAACTCTCAGAAATGTGCATTCCCACAATCTGAATGTATTTCCACTGATAATTACTAACCGAAACTTTCTTATGGGAACTGGCTTAGTTTAAAAGTTTCAGTCTAATTAATATAATGTTATTAAAATCGTTGAAAAGTATGATTTATGACCATAACAAACAAGAATCATAAAGCGAGACAGAATTCAAAATAATGTCCGAGAAATTATTAAATTCAAATAATGTTACTTATAAGTAACATAAATTTTTCAACGAAAGTGTTAACGGCCCATGTGAATATACTGATTGATTGATTTGGATCATGAAAGAGCAGAAAACATTGCATGTCTTATCCTGGGAAAGAGTTGAATTAAAATTCACGTGTCCACTTCCAAAATAATAATAAATTGCTGTTTAAAGTTAGAATATTACTGAGATTTTCTCTGGCCCAGATTCTTTTTTTAAATAAATAGTATTGAAAAAAAGGCCGACCAAGGAACTCTGGAAGCGAACAAATCAATCAACTGTTGCTCAGTAGATATAATGAAGTGACTGGAGATCCATCATTCATACTCTAAAAAGACTGCTGAGTGGTGTCACGCGCCAGATCACTAACTGAGTGAATTTCGAGTGGGAAACGGCGAACTGAGCCTTCGAGGGTAACATGGATTGACGAGAGACCATGGGCAATCTCGTTTGATAACCGTCCTCTTAAAGGGTTTTACGCAATGAATTAAAATCATTCTCTGTCGTGTCTTCGGAACAGATATTTCGAATCCTTGAACATAATGTAAATACCAGGTTTTGCTTTCTGATCAGTAGGACGAAGCTCTCGAAGTTGATAAACTGTCCCGTCCATGTTGGCTGGAGAAATACTGATCTTTGGATCATGCAGTCTTGTTTTCTGGTAAGTTGTGTATCCAGAAATGGAAATGTCATGTTTGATTCATATTCTAAGGAGAACTGTATTGATGGGTGTGTAGGATTATTTTTGTCCTACAGATTTAGTCCTTCCTCAATACTGACGACACAGAGTCTGGGCTTAACTATAGTTAAAACAGAATACTTGACTTAAACTTTATCTGTTTCTAAAACATAAAATAAATCATACAATTACACCAAGAAAAATGTACAAATCCACTGTCATTAAAAAAAAGGGACAAAAACGTGCCGAACAGTATTGAGGGTACGGACAAAATGAACAGTCAATTAATTACATGCATACACAAATGGAGTGACAGACAAAAAAGAACATTCAAGGTTGTAGCGGTAAATAATTCCCCAAAATTATTAACCACAGCAATCATCACTCAACATTGGATGCTGACCATCACTGTTTAAGTCGACTTGTTTAGCTGAAGGCTTACGGTCAAGCATCCCCGCCATTTGGTGCTCCGTCGTGTCACGTGCGTGCACGATTACTAGCTAGCTAAGCATTCACCTCTACCCGCGATTTTGTCCCGAAATATACTACGCACTTTGGACGACAAAATCTGGTCTTTTGCTTTACCATTTGGTACTCGAAGAACGAACACTATAGAAGTTGTTGGTATAAGATCTTGCGTTAGTATAATCCGTACAACTCGCGAACGTCGATACCATCAATCACCTAAACTGGTGAGCCCGACCACGAACTACATCTTGAATTCACACGCAGATAAACCCGGTGAGTTCGTTCCTTTTTGTGTTTATTCTTGTACTATATTGTTATCGGCATACTTTTCGTCATGAGTGATCCTAGCCCCAAGGTTATTCGCATACGCTCAACCACCAAAACAATCCAGCTAGTACCATATTGGCCAGATAATGCTGAAACGTGGTTTCAGATTGCTGAGTCTGATTTTTGTGAACATGGCATTACTGATCAACGTTCACAGTTCCTTGCAGTTATTCACGCCCTACCACGGGAGTTCAGCAGGTGCGTAACTCTGCAGATGTCGGTAAGTAACTCGTACGAGTTGCTCAAAGCATCCATCCTCAAGAGAAACGTTCTCACAGATCGACAACGTCTGGATGAGTTATTTCGTAACATCGAGTTAGGAGATCAGTCAGCCATGAGCATGCTGGCAAGAATGAAAGAGATCATTGGCCAAAGTCAGTTCGATGAAGGACTGTTTAGAGAACTATTTTTATCCAAACTGCCACAGTCAGTCCAGACTGTACTTGTGACACTTCAGGGTGTTCTCATAGATGATTTAGCTGTCTCTGCAGATAGAATTCTAGAGATAACGAAACGGCCAGTTACCGAAGTATACTCTGTTACCGAACAGACTTCGAAGAAGGATTCTGCGATGATAGAGTTAATCAACTCCGTCCAGCAGATGCTTAGGTCAAACAAGCCTAGCAATTCCTCCTACCGTCGTTCCAAATCTCCTCAACGACAAAACACACGTGGACGATCTAAGTCCAACACACGTTCTCTCAAAAATGCTGACTGGTGTTGGTATCACAACACCTATGGCAAAGAAGCGAAATGTTGTCGAAAACCTTGTGATTTCGGCAAAGCCTCCAAGTCTGTGGGAAACTATCCCGCCGGCACGCGTTAGCGGCAACCGTCGCCGGTGGCACTAGCCGCTTACTTTACATCCATGATGTAATTAGCCAGACTAGATATCTAGTCGACACAGGCGCCGAAGTCAGCGTCCTTCCTGCTACAGCAGCAGATCGACAGAAGGATCCTAACTTCAACCTACAGGCTGCAAATGGAAAACCAATTGCAACCTATGGTTGGAAATACGTCTATCTGAACGTAGGTTAACGCAAACCTATTCAGTGGATTTTCCTAATCGCTGACGTCACAATGCCCATCATTGGCACGGACCTACTTAATCATCATGATTTGCTCGTAGACGTCCGCCGTAAACGACTAACTGACAACACTACTAGTTTGTCTATCAAAGGCATAACTTACAGTGGCCCCAGCTTGTCAATCGTTAAGATGAAAGCAATCCTCGATCCAACTTTTCAACCGATTGTTGACAAATATCCGGAACTGAATTGCCCATCTAACGACCTCCCGTGTATAACCAGCAATGTTATGCACCACATCATAACTTCAGGACAGCCCGTGACATCTAAAGCACGACGACTGGCCCCTGACAAACTGAGAATTGCCAGAAACGAATTCGATCATATGCTCACCCTTGGCATCATTCGGCCATCGAATAGTCCATGGGCATCCCCATTGCATATGGTACCGAAAAAGGATAGTGACGATTGGCGACCCACTGGTGATTACCGGCGAGTCAACGCCAAAACAACTCCTGATTGCTAACCTTTGCCTCACATACACGAATTGACGGCAACGTTATCTGGAGCATCTATATTCTCCAAAATCGACTTGGTTAAAGCATATAACCAAATCCCGATGGCAACGGAAGATATTCCGAAAACGGCTATCATCACGCCTTTCGGACTTTTCGAATTCTTTTTTTTTGATTTTACAGCTTGATTCCACACCGTATTTTCAGTACAATTCTTACGTATGCCATTCGGCCTCCGGAATGCGGCCCAAACATTCCAACGCTTCATCAACGAAGTATTTCGCGGTCTCGACTTTGTATACGCATACTTAGACGACTGCCTCATTGCCAGTCCAGATAAGGAAACTCACCTTAGACACTTGGACTTGGCATTTGAAAGGTTACGCCAACATGGTGTTACCATCAATATACAGAAGTGTCAAATAGGCGTTGACTCACTCGATTTTCGGGGTCACACTATTGACTGTCAGGGCATTCGCCCACTGGCTACTTCGGTCGATCACTCTAAGAAAACGCGTTCTGGACGTCACGTTAGATTCCCAGAATACCTTCACACCTATTTCACATAACTGAGTGACACATCAATTTTTTTTATGTTGCGTCATTTAACACAAGTAAATGATATTTTTCCTATAACCGTACATAAAATTAAATTAGATGTATATTTTTTCCCCGATATTTTGAACTTTACATTATTTTACTGTATAGTAGATGCATGTCATATTTTTTTTTGGTAAAAAAAACGCTTATTTGGTACATTTTTCTTGACAAGGTTCTCAGCATTCTTGTTTTCTTTTCCAGGTGCAACGGGCACTGGACAGGAAACAAACGAAGCACGGGATCCAACGAACAATACCGAGGAAGCTATGTACAGACACCCTATTAGCATAGGCAGACAAACCAGCAGGCTCTCGATCAAGCCGCTCGGAAGATTTTTTTCACCCATCAGGGAACCATCGAGATTTTTTTACTTCCGGCTGGTCATGTCTTAGGGTCCTCACAAACCCACTAGGGGGGGGGGAGTGAGCTGTAGCGGTAAATAATTCCCCAAAATTATTAACCACAGCAATCATCACTCAACATTGGATGCTGACCATCACTGTTTAAGTCGACTTGTTTAGCTGAAGGCTTACGGTCAAGCATCCCCGCCATTTGGTGCTCCGTCGTGTCACGTGCGTGCACGATTACTAGCTAGCTAAGCATTCACCTCTACCCGCGATTTTGTCCCGAAATATACTACGCACTTTGGACGACAAAATCTGGTCTTTTGCTTTACCATTTGGTACTCGAAGAACGAACACTATAGAAGTTGTTGGTATAAGATCTTGCGTTAGTATAATCCGTACAACTCGCGAACGTCGATACCTACAGCCCCCTAAACGGTCAACATCACGTGGTGAGAGTTACAATAAATTGACCAATAATCGCGACAAGAAGGTCACATCATATTGATTAACTGTCTATCATATAGTCTATCTATCTGTAGCGATTAACACTCCCCACGAACGATCACCACGTTGACCTTTCGTACGCTTCTTATATCTTGTTCCACTTCTTGAGTTGAAGTTTTCAAACACAGTGTCCTGACGTGGCCATCTTGGTCATAGTACATCTGCTTAACTATAGCCTTTCACCACAGACCTCTCTGTGTGTCAGCACTGTTAACTAAGACGAGATCATCAGGTTGTAGGTTGTGCTTTATATCCAACCACTTAGATCTTGTTTGCAGCATCAGAAGATATCCGCGTAGCCATTTATGCCAGAGCAAATCAGTCAAATATTTTGGAAGTAGTTGACTATAGTGTTGGAAGAAAGCATATCCATACATAGCATTCGTTTTAATTTGTAATATTGTAATTTTCTTAAGAATTCACCAATTGCTGAACGAGCCGCAGTTAAAAGCCTTTTTGGAACTAAGGAAATACACAAATCAGATGCATCGTCCTCACCGACTACTTTATGTGTACGTCCCATAGAATCATCAGCTTCAATCAAAACTTTTAGAATTGCAGAACAATGTGCTTGACACCATGATCCAATGTCATCAGCATTTTCTGTTGGAGAATAAAACTCCATGGAAGTTACAACTGAAGGAATCATTGTCAACCAATCAATATAGACTACATCTGGGACATCGCCTTGAGCACAGTCGGTATTTAAACCAAACTGCTCCAGAACAAGAGGTAAATCAGATAAATAAATTCCAACGCACTCAGCTTGACACTTGTCTATTGCAGATGAAAGGTTTGAAAACTTGCTGTCATACGTTTCTCCTGCTTCACACCAACCTTTTACAGGATCTGCATTTATGACATATTCAGTAGTTTTCGTGTGTAAATTTCGTTTCCCATAACAATCACGCCGAAACAGTTTACCTGAACCATATCCCATCAGTTCATGATGTCCAACTTGTAATTCAAAGGAACTTTCAGCATGTTCCACGTACATTTGTTTGTCTTCATTACGTAGAAATTCTGGTTTAGGATTCTCGAGACGAACACTAAGTACATTATTCAAAGAAACATTTGTAAATCCATCAACTTGTCGTACATCATCATAGTTAGGAATATTAGTTCCAACAGGAATTCTAGAAGTTTCAAACGTAACTACATCCAAACTAGTAAGGTCTGGCTGTAAGAAATTAACTTTTTCAGATGTAGAAGGCCATGGTAAACTTGTTAACAACCTTTCAGCATTATTTACAAGTCGTTGGAATTTTTTAGACACTGACCTATTTACAACAGCGACAAATGACTCAAACTTTGCACGAACGCCAAAGGGATCAGAGTATGACTCTATAAACCCAATATACTTTTCAACACCGGGGTTCTTATCTTTAACCCATAACCTGAAGGCATCTTTGTGAGTGGCTACTGAGCCAATAGTGAAGCTTTCAGCAAACTGATGCCACATTTCTGATTCGATTTGTTTAAGGGAATGTGCTTTAAAATCTATACAGCAATCGACTAGTAACTTCATCAGCTCACTATAGTCACCATATTCAAGCTGCAAAGATGTGTCCGAGGGAAGGGCATCTCTTAACTTCTCACGACGTTGACTTAGAAGGATTCGCAAGTCATGGTAACCTTGGGCTAACTGTTTTTGTTTTTCTTGGATAAGAGGAGCGTCGAAATGACTTTCTGCAGCAACCGTGTCAGCCTGGACTTTGAATGCATCTATACGTTCACGATGAGTAGCTACATCAGATTCAAGCAAGTTGTGCCGCTTTTGTGCGTTCATCACACCGTTTAGATCACGAACGACATCCTCTGAGGCTATATGAGCTTCAACATCATTCAACCATAACTCGACATCTTCTACTTTGCGAGTGAACTGTTGTTGCCTACTTGCTTGATCTAAATTTTTCCTCTTGTCTCCCATGGCATTTACGAGATGAGACCAAGTTTCATCCAACTGTTCAATCTTTACTTTTATTTCTGGCGAGTTGTAGGGGTTTGCATTTAACAAATCCTGACCAGTCTTTTTAATATCTTCGACGCGGGATTGGTTCTCTTGTATTTCTGCCTCAAAACTCTGATGCTTCTGCACCTTTGTTTGCAAATTCGTGGAGTCTTTGTAACTTTCATCAAGTGCATTTCTAAGTTTTCCTGATATCCATGACTGCATTTCATCTGCATCTCTGTCGAACATTTGGTAACGGTGGGAATCTTCAAGACGCTGACGGCGGTTCTGAGCTTTCTCCGTTAATGCATTTCGTCTACTTTGAAGACCTTCCTGAATCTCATGAACCTGTGCAGCCGCATGGTGGTTTGATTCGATTAATTTTGCAGCGAATTCATCAAGTTGTCGCATCTTTTCTTCTTGTTCTAAAAGTGACTTTTCGAAGTCTTCATGTTTCCTTATGAGTGCTTCCACAGAATCGAGTGAGTCTCCCACATCATTTATTTCTAAGAGGGACTCTTGCTTACCAATCCAAGATTCCGACTGTTCAGCTTCGCGGTAAAAATACTGAAGGCCCATACACTGTTCTAGCTGTTCACGTCTTTCCTCACACAACTGCATCAGGGAGGCTCTCTCTCTTTCAAGGGTGGAAAGTTTAGCAGCTATGTCTCCGCTACAGGGATGGCCAACACTTAGTAATGCCTGACCTTCATGCATGCATGTATAGAAACTTTCAGCTCGAGAATTTATCTCAGCGGTGTATTCCTTATGTCGCTCTACTTGGGCTTCAGCACCAGCTACATCCTTTGCCAAATCATCCACCGATATTAACGTCTTCATATCATTCATCCAGATACTCACGTCTCTCCAGTCAGCCAAAAAGCGATGCATCTTGAATGACTCTTCCAGTTTACCTCTCCTATCTACAGCCTGACTTTTCAGCTTATCCCATGCAGTAATTAAGGTGTCATACTTGCCTTGTATAGTGTCTAACGAATCAGGATGCTTCTGTGCAAGCGCCTTAGCATCATCTCCAAGTTGAACAATCTTTTCATCTGGGGCAGTCAAATCCCTTTCTAATGCTTCGTGCTTCATTTGTAAGGCTTGGACTGAGGCAAGATCACGACCACAGTCCTCAATGGATAAAGGAATGGACTTTTCATTCACCCACGATATAGCTCTATCTATGTCTCTAAAGAAGCGCTGTATCTCATAGGCTTCCAGGCGCTTTCCTTGTCGTTTTCTAGCCAGATCCTTCAGACGTTCTAGAGCTTCGCGGACCTGTCTGAACTTTTCTATGACTAGGGCATCCTCAGGAAATTTCTCTTTTAGAAGTTCATCCGCCTTCCGATAGATGTCTTCTGCACGACTTTCTTGATTCTCGAGATCTTTTGTAAACTCATTAAACCCTTTTTGAAATGTCTCAACATGTTCCAAGTCTTGACTAAAATCCTATGATGTTACGTAAGTTTCGTTTTCACGTATCCAGAAAAGTATCTCGTCGACTTGGCGTAAAAACTGGACAAATTTAAGCGTTAGGTTAATAAGACGTGATTTTTCTCTGAAAATAGCCATAAACCTTTCCCACAGGTCATGCAATTCATCAAGACGGTTTTTGATAATATCTGTTGCGTAGTACCCCTGACCAATCATTTCTTCTCCCGCAGAATCCAGAGCTGACAGTGTTTCAGCATGAACTCTTACTTCGAACTCAAGCTCTTGATGTTTCTGTTTTTTCAGCTGAAGATTACTGAGTTCTTTAAAATCCTCATTTGCATAGGTTTGCAGTTTTTCATTGATCCAACACTCAAGTTCATCGGCATCCATCTTAAAATATTGATATCTTTTAAGCATGTCCAGAAACTTAGATATGGTTCTGGCGAACTCATCATTAGGAGATACAGAGACTTTATGAGAAGTAGAAGGTTTGTAAGGCGATTTATTGTGACAAGAACATTCGCGACTACCTTGTCGTAATCTTTCTAATTCCATTTCTTTCTCTTTCTGGACTATGCGCAATTTCGCTAGCTCCAATTCTATCATATAGCGTGATTTATACTCCTTGCTTCCAAGGAAATCAGCTTCATTACTCTTTTCTAACTGTGGAGTTAACGACGGCATAGTTTCATAACTTTCGTCTGCCATACTGTTCGAAACTTTGTAGGATTATTTTTGTCCTACAGATTTAGTCCTTCCTCAATACTGACGACACAGAGTCTGGGCTTAACTATAGTTAAAACAGAATACTTGACTTAAACTTTATCTGTTTCTAAAACATAAAATAAATCATACAATTACACCAAGAAAAATGTACAAATCCACTGTCATTAAAAAAAAGGGACAAAAACGTGCCGAACAGTATTGAGGGTACGGACAAAATGAACAGTCAATTAATTACATGTATACACAAATGGAGTGACAGACAAAAAAGAACATTCAAGGTCAACATCACGTGGTGAGAGTAACAATAAATTGACCAATAATCGCGACAAGAAGGTCACATCATATTGATTAACCGTCTATCATATAGTCTATCTATCTGTCGCGATTAACAGGGTGTACCACGTCGAAGGTTTTGGGGAGATACTCTAAATCAACTTTTTCATAACAAATTATAAAAGTATCATCTACGTATCTCTTATATAGGTGCAGTTGACTGATCAAAGGATCGAGGATGTTGTTTTCGAGACTCGTCATGAAGCAGTCGACTAGGAGTGGACCGAGGGGAGACCCCATAGCTACACCATTTTTCCGTGAACAGAACTGTTCATTGAATTTGAACTGGATATTAAATGTACATCTGAGAGGTAGTTCCTTCAGATAGTTTATGGGAAGAGGTACTTCTAGGTTGCTGATTTCCATGTAGTCATAAATGAAGCATATTGTATCACTCAGTGGGATGCTTGTGAATAGAGAGATGACATCTTGTGAGAGCATTGTCTTTCAGACACGCTCACATCCTTCACTGAGTGGATGAAGTCAAATTTATCTCTGAGGCTTTAATTTGTCAGATGTCTTCTTACCGCTTCAAGGATATCTGCTAGCTACTTCGCGATGTAATGATATGGTGAGTTGATCATGTCTATGATAGGTCGAAGTGGAACATTGTTATTATGCACTTTAGGCGATCCATATAGTTTGGGATAATTGAACTGCATGGCTTTATTTGTGCACATACCTCCGATGTTATAACTGAATTTTCTTTCATTTTCTTCAGCAGTTTTGTTTTGTTTTTTTTGTTTGCTTATTATTGCAATTTTCATTCGTCATGATTTATACCCTTCATTAAAACATTCTCGCAATACTATTGAAAACAATATTGTTCGCCTAAATGTCTTATTCTTAATAATAATAATTAACAATACAATTCACTGACTATATATTTTAGAAACTTAAATCAACAAAGAAAGATCTATTCTAGGGCTTATTCACATGTATACGTCAATCATCTTCACATTCGCTTCTTCATACTGAATAAGTTCAGTTGGCATAACGCCCATGAATAAGGCAATAATACCTGGATCACGTTTTGAGCATAACTCACCGTTCATATTTTTATGAATATATATTCACAGGACTGCTCAACCTGCTTTATATAATTATGAAAAGAAAACAGGTAATTCGATGAAGAAACTCTGTTCAGTGAATTCATCTTCTTTAGCTGTACAATTGAGTCGATAAACAGTTTTCCACGAAAGCGGGTAGCAACAAAAATAATGAGTTGTCACAATCATAGTTGTTTATATTAGTTAATACACGAGAGGAGTTGAACAAGTTTATTAGAGTTAGGTAATAAGATGAATAATTTAATGAGTGAGTTGTTATCACGATGCATACAGAAACGGAGAAAAATATGGAATTCTGCAGGTGTTATAAAGAAATACAAGAGTAATAAGGAGTTAGAAAAACAAGCAAACAAAGATCAAGTCATTAGAAATCAATAAGGCTGTTACCATATCAGTAGAAGTGGTTGAATAATTTTCTTTTGTATTCAGAGCTTCAATTTCTCTATTTGAATAGCCAGAGCTTCAGTAATGCGAAGAAAACGAAAGCCTATTACCCTTAGCACGCTGTTCTTCACTTTGTACATTACTCCAAAGGAAGTTTTGGTTGAGATGGAATGACCAGCGTTCACAGGGTGTCCGATTATCTCAATCCCTATAGAAGTACTACTGTGGTGAGAGCTGTCTGCTAGCCAAATTGGTAGACAGCAATTTACGTCAATGTTTACGTGCCAAATCCCGGTCATAAGAAAATAAGTAGAACAAAGACTAACTCAACAACTAATCACAGCAGACTTTGCGTGGGCGGATTCTATTCGCAGATATATGGTCTGAGCTTCAAAGATATGGCCAGAAAGAGATGACAGATTAACTTTCAATGAGAAAACAACCAATCTGAAGGCGCTGTTTCTCTGTCAGTAATAACGAATATTATTATTATTGTTTCCTTTAATTCCTAGAGGAACATAGGGCTTCAGCCATGCGTCTCCATTGCGTTCGGTTCTCTGCTAGAGTCTTCACCTGGCTCCAAGTTTGCCCACATGTTTTTATCTCCTCTTCACATGACCTCCTCCAGGTCACCCTTGGACGAATAATAATGTACATGAAAATATGTAAATATCTTTTGATTTCCTCAATAAACGATCTGTTGCCCGGCCCTTGTCTTCTGTTTTTACACTACTACCTTTCTTTAACAAAGCGGGATAGTATTCTTAAACACTTTCAGACATAATGCACGTTGAACGACCAATATGCCTGGCTCCACGAGAACAGGTGAAGTGACAGAACACATAGAAGTGATAAGATGTGAGAAATTGTCCTTAAGGCTTCTGCGGACCAGTGGACAACTGGAGACCATTACTCTTAGAGCTGCTGCAAAGAATGCTCTCAAAGATGCTGAAATTCTTCCCTTTAGTATATCGCAGATTAAATCTCCCTTGAAATCCAGGTTCATGTAGAGTTTCTTCTATTAAACAATTAACGTCACGTTCCTCTGAACTTTTGGTTTGATATTCTTGTCAATGAATCTTGATGGGTATCCATTTTAGATGATTTCTTTCAGAAGATCTAGTTCTGCTTCCAGGGCATCAGAACCACAGTTGTGTTGGATCCGAGTGGCAAGGGATTTGATCTAATTTCGTTTTCGCTTAACAGGCACCCAACTGTAGAAACTCGTTTGTTGACTGTTGCAAGTGAGAATTAATTTGATCTGTAAAGCTGCCTAAAGGTAGTGTTGGGGAAATTTCGCGTCCTGATATGTTATGCTTGGTGAATATTGCTTCAGATTTTATCGCCAATAACTGTCGTTTTACTGTCACTGGGACACTATCAGATTGTGAGTCACTTAATGAAGTTAGCTATAGAGTAGAACGTGAGGATTGGTTTCCTGAGTCTAGACAGAAATCTGTCGGTTTTGGTCGCTACAACTGCAGGTAGGTTTGCCAATGTCACTTCAGTTTGCATTTTGTCTTCGCCGCCTCGAATCACCTAAACTTGCAACCCTTACGTAAAATGTACTACTTATACCCTTGCATCGCTAATTACTGTCCAATATGTACTCCTGATTCTTGCACCAGTGATATAACTGATTTCTTGATTTGTTCAAGCTCATCAGTGGCAAGAATTGTATGAACTTATTGACCATTGCTCTAGGAACTTGGTTTCTCGTGCTCGAGAACATCTCCCAGTATGACTAAGTAAAGGTGTAGTAAAAACCATCAACAGTTCGATATTAGACCACCTGGTCAAAACCGGCCGCAAAGTCAGCATTGAAGAATCCTTCTCCATCATCTACCGGTTATCAAATAAATTGCCAAAAGCATCTAGGTACCTCATACTTCAAACAGCAGAGGCTATCGCGATTCGCGTGAAACAACCAGTGCCTTGTGTGCGAAAGAAGCAAGTCCAGCCACTACTACTGCAGTGGCCGGCCTTCAGCAGAGACTATAAATTCATGAATTCGTAAAATTATCTTTCCTAATTTTTCTGACATTCAGTGAATTGTTATGTTGATGCTACTGAACTGTAATCCATTGATATTATTTTTGATTCGATGTTATTTAAACAACATTAATGTTGTTAATAACACTAATTTAATTGCTGTCAGTTGTGTTCTCTGAGCTGGTTGGCTGATTTCATTCATTCAGTATTATGGATATATAACTGTAGAACCTGATGATGAAGTTATCGAAAAGAATATTCTTTGTTCAGTAACCATTCTTTTGAAAATAAATAAGGCTTAATCTACTTTCTTATTGACAGATATATTGCCCAAAAGTTTGAGTGTCATTACACTCTTCATTTATCACAGTGATAAGCTTTTGTGCTTTTAATTTATCGTTTGGCGATGTGGCTGTTGGTCCTGTTTTCGTGTTGAAATTATTGAGTTGCATTCAAAGCAATAAAAATTACAAACTGTCGACACAGAACCAATAGACAAATTGTGAGTGTAGAGAATTAAATTAATTTGTGAATGCAGTCGAGCATCAGACACTACACCTTCAGCGATATATCTGTTCATATGTACCAATGGAGAGGTAAGAAAATAGATTACGGACAATAGGATTTTAATGAGATGAGGGCGTGGTTACTGCCATGTACTGTGATCGTGTATCACTATATTCCATTTGTACCATCTTTAGTAAATATACCCTTTTGCAGCTGTAGGTATTACATCCTTCTTTTAGTTGTTGCGGCAGTGTTAAGAATAGCCTTGTCACCAGGTTAAGAAATCACGAAGGCGTGTGACCAAAAATCGGATCTAGCAGGATGGGCGGTCACACAACAATTATGAATGGTATTTATAGTTGAGGTCAATGGAAGGTCAACTAGAAGTCGTTCAAGCAGCATTACTAACTGGTTTAAAATAGTTTTGTATGAATACTCGAGGTGAAATGACAATTTTCATCAACTTTCTAGTACCCCAACAGCCGATAACCGACATCTATATCCCCAAGGATAGATGTATCATGAAATCCATTGGTGAAAATTATCCGCAAAGAAGGCTGTCACTTTCATTCACTAAATATGCGAACAAATATAAGTTATACCACTTTATCTCAGCTTAACCACACACATGCGTTTTGACACCATTAATGACTAAGCCCTTGAAAAGTCTGACAATCTGTGAACAACATATCTTATGTTGAAATCATGGAGAGTTAAGCTGTCTTCCGAGAATAAGGGAATAATAATGAAGGTTAGGAAATATTGGTGCATGAAAATGATATCTGAATATTCATAATTCCACCTTGCGTAAAGTTATAAATCATTACGTCATCGGCACATGGGTTGCGATAGAAACTAACTAACTAACGTCGTATCTTTAAAAATGCACAGCATATTCATTTTTTAAAAACTTTTACGGTTGTCATAATAAAGTTATCTGTACGGTGACTGTGCTGTTTTTCATTCCTCAGATACCCATTCAAGTTGACTTCCTCACACATGATTTCTAAAACTACTTCACCAATTTACTTCGAAACATTACATGCACAATACTAGCTCATTGACGTAACCCTTTCAAATGGACAGAATCAATAAATGAATTCGATTTCTATGGTTTCAATCAAAATGCAAATAAACACATATATTCAATATTTTCATTAGACAATGAGTATCATCTTTTCAAGTTATTAGTATTTATTATGTATTTGAAACCTAGGGAGCCCTAGTTAATTAAGTAAATACTTTCGTCTATTTGCACGTTACAAAATAAAGTGTGGATGAACAACTATCTTATTCTACCCAAATAATAACTAATGATTCTGAGTATGAGTATGAACACAAATATACCTGTGTAAGTTATGTCCGTAGAGCAATGCAGCAGACAGTCAGAGGGGCAATACATGTGTGAATACTAAAAGAAATCTATGAGAACTGTGATTATTAAACGCTTTCATCATTACTATGTTTAGTATGGAAACTTACCATCCAAATGGACTGCCTTCATAGACTATTTATTATCTTTTTACGACTCACCATATATATACATATATATATATGCAAGTGAGTCATTTTTCAGATCTGAATACTTCACAATCGAATTTGTTAACAACTTACTGTGAAACGTTATATTTGAATCCAAAGAAGGGCGACTTAGGACTCTGTAAGAATTGGCGAGGAATCATGTTCCTGTCGACGCCAAGTAAAATCTTGAGTCGCATCATCCTGGAGAGAATAAAGGACGCACTGGATACAGAACTCCGACCAGCACAAGCTGGATTCAGGAAAGGCAAATCATGTTCTGATCAAATTGCAACTCTACGAATCATCATTGAACAAAGCATGGAATGGCAGTCAAACCTCTACCTCAACTTTATAGACTTTGAGAAGGCCTTCAACAGCGTTGACCGCGAAGTAATTTGGAAACTACTCAAGTACTACGGCGTACCCCAAATATTCATCAACCTTTTTCAACAGCTGTACGACAACGGAACATGTCAAGTGATCCACAACGGAAAACTCAGTGAGGCATTTGGAGCAAACACAGGAGTCAGACAAGGGTGCTTATTATCACCAATGATATTCCTAATTGTGGCAGACTGGATTATGCGTCAGTCAGTGGGAAACGAGAAGACAGGGATATCCTGGACCGACGTGAAGAACCTAGAAGACCTGGATTTCGCGGATGATTTATGTTTGATGTCACACAAAATCGAAGACTTACAAGCGAAAACCAACAAAGTGGTCGAAGAAGCAGCAAAGACAGGACTCCAGGTGAACATAGACAAGACGGAAGTTATGAAAATAACCAACCAACAACAGCAACAACATCAGCAACATCTAACGTCAATCACCATCAGCTGGAGGGATTTGACAGAGGTTACTTCATTCACTTATCTAGGGAGCATTGTCTCAACTACAGGCAGTTGGAACGGACGAGGATGTCAAATCGAGAATCGAGAAGGCGAGAAACACATTCATCAACCTGAAACCAATCTGGAAGCCTTCATCACTCAACATCAACAACAAATTTCGGATTTTCAACACAAACGTCAAGTCAGTCAGTTCTTCTATACGGATCAGAAACTTGGCGGGTCACCAAGAATATTTCCAACAGGTTTCGGACCTTAATCAACAACTGTCATCGCTCTATACTGAAGATCAGATGGTTGGAAAGAATCACCAACAAGAAACTATGGGAACAAACAAAACAAGAACCAATCGCCCAACAAATATGCAGGAGAAAGTGGAGATGGATCGGACACTCGCTGAGGAGGCCGTTGAGTGACATCGTGCGTCAGGCCAATGCTCGAGTGGAACTCGAAAGGGAGGTGACGAGTGGGACGTTCAAGGGTGACATGGAGGAGATCGTGTGAAGAGGAGTTGAAACAGTATGGACTAACATGGATGCAGGTGAAAAGTACAGCAGAAGACAGAAGTAGGTGGAGACGTGCAGTTGAAGCCCTATGTTCCACTGGGAACCCAAGGGAACAATAATAAAAATAATAATTATATTTGAATAGTTGTCAGTGGGTGAACTACTTCACCATCAGTATATATGTCATATATAAATTCAATGAAGGATTCTGTTTGTTAATACAGAAAACAAACCTAAAGTTTGTTTTGCACTTCATGACAATGCTGTGAGTCAGTTGATCCACAATGGAAGACTTAGTGAAGCCTTTGAAGTAAAGATGGGAGT
The DNA here is from genome assembly GCA_944472155.2 of Trichobilharzia szidati. Classification (NCBI taxonomy): domain Eukaryota; kingdom Metazoa; phylum Platyhelminthes; class Trematoda; order Strigeidida; family Schistosomatidae; genus Trichobilharzia; species Trichobilharzia szidati. Next base: position 71,273,390 of record OX235272.1, read on the forward strand.
CAGACAAAATTGCCTACTATCACCGATGATACTCCTAATTGTGGAAGACCACAGGAAGCGTGAATATGTTGGGCTGATAAGAAGACTCTAGAAGACCTGAACTTGGCGGATGATTTATATCTAATGTCACAGAGGTAATGAAGATAATTAACGATCAACAGCACCAACCAGCAGCAGATCACTATCAGCAGAATAAATTTGAAAGAGTTCACTTCCTTCCCTTACTCCGGCACCAACGTTTCAACTACTGGCAGTCTGTACAGATGACGATGTCAAAACCAGAATCAGAAAGGCAAGACAGACAGACCTTCATCACTCTGAAATCAGTCTCTAAACCAGCGGCACTCAGAGAAAAGAACGAAATTCTGATTTTCAATAACAATCTCAAGTCAGTTCTTCGATATGGTTTAGAAGCTTTTCGCGTTACGTAGAGCACTTCCAGTAGGCCTCAGACTTTTATCAACAGGTTCCTACACTCGATTATCAGGATGACATGACCAGAAAGGACTAATAACAAGGAACTCTGGCGACGAACAAATTAATAACCTATTAACCAATAAATATGACTAAGAAAGTGGGAACTGGTCGGATACAAGTTGAGAAGGCGGTTTCGTGACATCGTGCTCCTGGCCCTCGAGTGGGACCCGAATGGGAGACGAGGAGTTGCGTTGGCTTTCGTGGGTGACATGGAGGAGATCGTACGAGGTGCCAATGGGCAATCGTACAGTCATCTAGAGAGGATTGTGAAGAACAGAACAAAGTGTAGATGTCCCATTGAAGCCGTATTTTCCAATCGGGATCTAAGGTAATAATAAAATAAATTACACTTTATGCTTCTTCATTTATTCGCAGAACCCTGAGATAACAAAAACTACGTGAGAAGTTATGTACGTTAACACAAAGTACATCCACTACTTTATGTACTCATCAGGCCATAGCTAATCGACAGTGAATCAAAACTGAATCTGAAGCTTACTGGCACTCACAGTACGTATATTCACAGCTGGTATTGAGGTTTTTCTCAGTAATCAGCGAAAGCTTTTTACTCTTTGAATTTTAGCAAAGAAAGAACAAAAAGTGGTGCAGAATAACATAGATCCACTTTATTTCGCTGGTTCTTATCAACTACATACAACTTATAGTCTTCAATAAATAAAAGTCAGCGTAAAATTTAACATACTTTTGTCATCAACAAGCAGATTATAAGAGTGTCATGGTGGGGTAAAACATCAGAAGGACAAGGTAGATGAAGTGTGAGTATACATATATATATATATATATATATATATCTTGTTAGAGTGGTTAGGATGGTAACAAAATATTAACGATTACTAAGTTAGATAAGTGAAGATCAAAATTTGGTGTGCAAGAGGTCAGATAAAAAGTGGATGATGTAATATGGTGAGTAGAACTAATAAGGTCAATAAAAATTACCTGTTATGGAAGTCAAACAGAAGAAACGAGGTGAGGAAGAGTTGAAAAATTGAGTTAATGGAGTTAGAAGACCAAAAGTTATTAAGGGATAAGCCACTGGGGTAACTGGAGCCCAACGACATATTCCCTTCGGACATTTAGGTCAGGTTTCAGCCGTTTTATTTCGATAGCCTCAGCAAACCGAAGAAGACTTGAGCTGTTTTGAATAAAACCAGTGCGTCTACTAGGTTTCTGGTGTGTCTATCAGGTGTTTTGTGATTGAAAAGCTTAAACTACTTGGCTCCTTTAACTGGAAGCTCCTTGGTACATGTTCGAAGAATCTGACTTAGGCCCTTCTTTCTGTTCTTCCAATGTAACTGCTCCCACAGATACGTGTGAGCTGATATATGCAATTTGAGGCAACAAATGAGGGTTACTTCACTATCATTGACTGCACCAGCAGAGAGACTAGTTTTGCTGCGGGATGCGTCCTGGACAGGACTGCGCTTAATCTTTTATTTATGATTCTCATAGTATCATAGCCTTTGAAGTCAAGTTTAACGAAAACTGGCTTATAGCAGACTATAGGTTCATCAGGTTTCTTACGTTCATTCTTACCATATTTGTCAATGAAACCTTGTGGATAACCACTCCCTTTCAAGCGATTCTCAAGTAGCATTAGTTCACTATCTAATTTATCAAGTGAACATATTCTTTTAGCTCTGGAGAAAAGCTTTTTCAACAGTGTTTATTTGCAACTGACTGGGCAGAAGCTACTGAAGTTTGAATAGAGACCTCCCCATGTGTCTTCACGATCTATCGATCTCATGAAAGTCCCATCAGATTTTTTCTCTACATTTATATCTAGGAAGTGAAAATTAACAGTGTTTTCCTGCTCCATAGAGAAGAAGCATGACCCAAATCACTGCATACAACTAATGTGTCATCTGCATATCTGTAGTAAGCTGTTGTTTCATCAGTTGCGCACTTGAGTTTAGTCTGTTTTGGGTTGGCAACAAAAATATCTGCTAATACAGGACCAAATGGACTCCTCATCGTCACTCCATCAACCTGGCGATACATTTCGTTGCCGAAATGGAACTGTATAGCTTTGGTACATAACATGAGAAGCTGCCTAAATTCCAGTTTTGGCAGAGGAAGCAAGTTAGCATGCATTATCAAATTAATGAAATTCTTTGAGTTGTTTCTAACATTTGAGTCTACTTTAATATATTATAGTAGTGTGACAAACAACATAAACATTTTGAAGATTTTAACTGTGATTATTATTGAACACAATTTAAGTCAGTATGTATTTCCGGTAATTTATCGTTTAACTACCTGAACTATACAAACACTATCATGAACTTAAGTATTAACACTGTTACCTCTAGACGTTCGGCAAACTATTTTATCTACACAACAAACGTCTAATAATATTTTGAGTTCAATTCACTTGAGAATACATTTAAGTGATATTACTGTGCTAATTACTTTCTTACTCTCAACTAGGATCAATTAGTTAATTGGGAATTAAAGTATGGAATATTAATGAGCCACTATAACGTTGCAGACCGTCTGTGGTTCAGCGGTAGAATGTTCACCAGTTAAGCTGAAAGTTCGTGTGCGATTCCTCACTGACCAACTGGTCATCCCTGCCTGTTTTACTCCGCAGTAATAAGATGCGAAAAGAGGGAAGGTTGGGCGTAAGGCCATCAACCCAGTCTCATAAAAACAAAATCTCCTCTACTGAAATTAAAGAAAATTAAAGCTCTGTGTTCCATTGAAGACGCAAGGAATGAAGAAAATCACAGGAGATCATTATACAACTGGAGAAAATGGAAATATCATACGCTGCTGTTTATCACGCCACATTCTGTCACCAAATGACCAGATGAAATGTTTACAGTTTACAATTTATTTACGATAGTAGGCTATATGCCTGTGTTAATCCTTTCGATTTGTTACACACAGGAGGTCCAGTCTCGCCTTGAATGAATCAACGGATGGCGCTGATACGACGTGTTCCGGTAGGGAGTTCCAATGGTTCACAATTCGATGCGAAAAACGGATCTCCAAACGCAGACGATTTGCCCGTGGTTTTTGAACCTTGAGGTGATGTCCTCGCAATTGGTTGGTGCTAGAAGGAAGAAATAAATTAGATAAATTTGCTCCACAATCATTTCTTAGGATACGGTATGCTAGTATTAGGTCACCCCTAAGTCGTCTGTATGACAGTGGAAATAAACCCAGTCGACTTAATCTCTCCTCATGTGAGAGGGTTTTAGAAACCCTTTATTAGCTTAGTTCCTACTCTTTGCACCCTTTCTAATAAGTCTATTTCGTATTTGAAACACGGGCTCACTGCCTGGATCCCATATTCCAAATGAGGTCTGATATAAGTCGGATATAATATACGAAATAAATTCAGCGTCAAAATTCGCAAAAGCCTTGCGTATGGCCCATAATATTCGAAAACCCTTAGTGGCTGCAGCTCTATAGTTTGTTGCTGTTTTCAAGTCATGCTGCACAACCACTCCCAAGTCCTTGTACTCAGTGACCATTGGGAGAGTAATGCCATTCATTGAGTAATTGTGCACGTGACTATGAGATACATGCATAACTACAGTCTTGCTTAAGTTAATCTCCAAGGCCCAGTGCTTACACCAATCACTTAACAAGTTTAAATATTCCTGCAAAGCAAGTTGATCACTGTCATCGTGTAAAGCCCTCCATATCTTGATGTCATCAGCAAACAGTAAGCAGGATGACTTAACTACCGATGGAATCTCATTAACATAAATCAGGAAAAGAAGTGGGCCTAGAATTGTACCCTGAGGAACGCCACTCTTAACCGATTCCCATGTTGATAAAACCCCTTTAACTCGTACTCTTTGTCTTCTGTCCTTTAGAAAGTCTTGAATCCAGTCGGCAACCACTTTATTGATTCCCATACTATCTAACTTTACTAGAAGACCTGAATGAGAAACCCTGTCAAACGCCTTGCTAAGGTCGATGAATATGGCATCCACCGGTATATTAGCATCAGCTGAGCTTGCCCAACTTTCTCTGGCCAAAAGAAGGTTGGTCAAGCAAGAATGACCTGCTCTAAAACCATGCTGTTCCACAGCGAAAAGTTTGTTCCCTTCAATGAACTGAATGATGGCATCACGAATTATTCTTATAGTAGTTTAACAACAATACTGGTCAAAATAACAGGGAGATAGTTCTGAACTAAGTTTCTAGATCCGGTTTTGAAGACCGGACTAATGATGGCATCTTTCCAGTCTCTTGGACATTTAGACTGGTCCAGAGACATATTGAAGATTACCGACAAGGGCTCGGCTATGTTATCAGCCAATGCTGTTAATATAAGTGGGTGGAGTTCATGTGATATGTCTATACGTTAGCTGGTTGTGAATCATAATATGTAATGTATTACTAAGAGATTAAGGCAGACATCACATTTTGCTAGATCCTGTCAGTATATAACAATGTACGACAATTTGCCTATTTGCTTATTATAATACAAAAACCCTAATTCCTTCTGAATTGCGCATTTATCACTTTAAATAAATAACTAAATGTTAAGCAAGCATCTGAAGCCCGTAATAAGTGAAGATAGATATATTAAGTCATTATTGTCACTACTTTTTTCAGCTCCAAGTGGAAAGCAGGGCTTCACCGTCACACTGCCACTTCACTCTGTTCTCTGAAGTCATTTTTATCCGACTTCACAATTGTCCACATGCCCTCATTTCCCCTTCACATGATCTCTCCCATGTCACCCTCGAATATACAACCCTTTGTATGCCATTCGCTTTTTATTCAACAGCCTAATATGTGACATTACACAACGATTTCTTCAGTGTATATCCAATCCATATCCATTTACATCTGCATGTTTATTGGGAGGACAATAGATTGTGGACCGGTTCGTTACCTGTCACAGCTCCATGTTGCATATTCTTTACAAACATCACTTAATCTCTCTTGTCAAGCCAGGGTAGGTAGCTGTTGATGAAAGTTTTCAGCAACGTGATAAAATGGTTCTTCATTATGTGTGTGCAAAGTCTCTGAACCATACAGAAGCACAGATTAGACATTAGTGTTTAAGATCCGTGTAATGTTCCCTATTCTAAGTATTGCACATTTCCAAACCGATTTCAGAGTAATGAAGGTTTGTCTTGCATTTCCAACCTTGCCTTTGATATCCTTATCCGCGCAGTACACCTGTAGTTAAAAGTATGCTGCATAGACAAGTGAAAGAAGTGACTTCCCTTAAATATCTCCCACTGATGTCGACTGATGCTTTTCGTTGTTGGTCAGGTATCCTCATCGCTTGTGTCTTCTCTATGCTTACTTGATGTCATCTCTTTGATGCCACTTCTGCCAACGATACATCACATGGATTGACATTATTAGTAGTATATCATGTTAGTTCTTGTGCTTTTGGTAGCATTGCGTGTTCTCCTAATTTTACAACACTTTTTATATTATATTTAATTTCGCGTAGGCATATCCTACCTTCCTTCCTTCATTTTGAATGAATTCAGAATCATGTCACCCTGATAACTTCACAGTTCTCTTACATATTTAATTGAGTTTTAGATTTTCCAATCGATTGATCGGACTGAAGAGCTTGATTACAGGTTGACTTATCGGCTCCTAGTGCAGATGTTTCGACGATTTCTGGTCATGTAATTCAAAGTCGAGTGGTGGGTGGTGAATATCTGTGGAATCCAGGGTGCACGCTTCGCCTTATTGGGGACTTGTCATCTGGATGTACTTGCATCCCCCAGTGATTGATAGTGTTCCCACTGAGGATCTAACCCAGTGCCCATAGTTCCAAACTCCAAAGCGTTGTCTTCTAGACTACTTGTGCAACGGGTCTTATTAATTATTTAGTTGAATTTTAGATTTTCCTGTCGATAGATTAGACCGAAGTGCTCTGTCTCACCAACTGACTTCAAGTCACATGACTACACATCATCGAAGCATCTGCACAAGAAGCCGACATGTCAACCTGAATCTAAAAGCGAGCCAGATGGTGAATGTTCTGAGTATTTGTCCTTTTGTAACTTGTCCATTGCCACTTCTAGGTCATTATAAACAGCAACAATAAAGCATTTCACGATGCGTCAATTAAATAAAATGAATGGATTCATTATTAATCCACAAACCAGTACATCAACTTCATCCTGAAAAACCCAAACTGTATTTTTCATTATGAAAGGAAATTAGTTGAAGGACTACTAGAAGATTAAATGCGCTGATGAATGGACATTCTCCGAAAACGGCCACTAAAACCTCTAAACAAATGATACTTTGCAGCTAGCCTCCGAATAATAACATACTGGGCCACAATAATTTACAGATTACTAGCTCCTGTGGAGCTAAGCACATAAGCTGTTTTTAAAACTCGCTAGTGGACACTACCCGGCTTGATTAGCAAATAGTCAAGGGTGATATGTCGTGAGTTTCATGACAGAACACGTTGTGAACTTGGGACGATTAGCTGTGTTTGAGAAAATTTTCAAATTCATTTACGTGATTTGATCAAGACTGTCAATAAAGAGTATAATCCAGATATATGGGCAAAGGTAAAGCAGTAGTGGTCAGAAAAATCAACCCAACTGTGTGCCTTGGAATCATGTTCGGTCTCTGTCTTTATCATGGTCATTACAATAAGCTTACCTTTGGGACAAACATACTATTACGCCATTGTGTTTATTCCCTTGATTCCCTCTTCATTTTCACATTCTAAGACCCTATTTGTACTGCCTAACTTTGTTCGTTATTCATCGTCTTCTAACCTTTGACCATAAATAGTTTTAAAGTGTTTCCTTCTTCCTACCATACTGCTAGTTATGGAGTATTAGATAGGCATCATCGAAAAGGGAAGTTTTCGTTCACAACACCAAAAAACAGTTTCACCTCTAGCTTAACTACCGAAGAGGACAAATAGGTTCAGTTCATGTATGGACTGTATGTTCACTGTATGGACTGCCGAAAGAGCAAAAGGAAAATGTCCCACTTCGACCTGTCATAGACACGGTTAACTCACTCTATCACCAAATCGCGAAGTGGCTAGCTGATATCCTCGAACCAGTTAAAAGACATATGACAAAATATAGCCTCAGAGATACATTTGACTTCATTCACTCAGTGAAGGATGTCAACGTGTCTGAAAGACAAATGATCTCACTAGATGTCACCTCTCCGTTCACTAGTATCCCCCTAACCGAAACAATATGCTTTATTTGTAATTACATCGAAACCAACAACCTAGAAGTTCCTCTTCCCATAAAATACCTGAAGGAACTTCTTCTCAGATGTACGTTCAATATCCAGTTCAAATTCAATGAACAGTTCTATGTACAGAAAGATAAAGTAGCCATGGGGTCTCCTCCCGGTCCACTCCTAGTCGACTGCTTCATGGCGAGACTCGAAAACAACATCCTCGATCTTTTGATCAGTCAACTGCACTTATACAAGAGATACGTAAATGATGCGTTTATAATCTGTGATGAAAAATGTGATTTATATTCTCTCCTTAAAACCTTCAACGTAGCGCAACCATCAATAAGAACGCGAATCGAACAACGCATTTCCATTCCTTGATGTACTACTCACCAGAAGACACGACTGTACGATCCAAAGATTGATATACTGCAAGCTAACATGAACTGGACAGTTTATCAACTTCCAAAGCTTTGTCCAAATGATCCAAAAGAGAAACCTGGTACGTTCATTATGTTCAAGGATGAGAAAAATCTACTTGGAATACATGGTAGAGAAAGAATTTAATTTATTACTTGAAACCCTACTACAAAATGGATATCCATCAAGATTTATCGACAAAAACATGAAGGAGAAGCCTCCGGTGTCAAACATCGCAACGGTTCCTAAGAAGACTCTCTTGCTGAACCTAGAATTCAAAGGTGATATCGCAGCGGAAATTCTCAGAAACCGCCTTTCTAAATGTCTGAAGAAGACATTTCCAACAGCCAATCTACGTATCACATTTTCCTGCAGACAGTTAATCCAGTCTGACGCTAAGGACAAGATACCACTTTTGGCCACTTCAATGTGTATTTATCAATTTACTTGCTCATGTGGATCAAAGTATATCGGCCGTACGCAACGTCAAGTCCACAAACGTATTCTTGAACACTGCCCAGCTTGGTTAGCCAGAGGAGAAAGGAAGAATAGCAACAGCTCGATCCTCTAACACCTTGTCATCTCTGGACATCGAGCACCCACCTCCCAACATGAATGCTTCACAGTGTTACACAGAGTCCTTCAATATCGTACAAAGGGACTTCGGATTCGCCATCTGTACATAGCTGATTCATTAGCTATTCGAGATCTGAAACCTGACCTCTGCATTCAAAAGCGATACCTAGATTCTCTTGCCCTACCTTGGCCAGAGTAAAGTTCTTACTACAATTTTGCTTCTTTCCTTTATTATGTAAGTTCACTATTATTATTATTACTTTTATTATCATTATTATTCCCATCACCCACATTTTATTACCACTCTATTACTGTTTATTAATGACATTGCTTTTTCATAAGGATTTTATATAAAACACTCTGGCTTTTCCAGTAGTTTCTGTCCATTTTACATGAGCTTATTGATTAGTCATTATCTCACACTTATTACGTCATGCCAACTTCTGTGTCTTTTCTAACTTACAATTAGTCATCCCTTCTTACACCTCATATTATGTGATACAATTTTTCAAGGACAAAGTTTACCAGTATCTGATTGGTCTAAAGATTTCTTTGTTCAATATAATTACGATTGTACAGCTCACGAAAATGGATCGTCGAAAAGAAAATTTTCTTCGCTGTTTGTGCCTTTTTCTTAAGATTCAGTTCCGTAAACACTGAAATTTGAGAGGAAGTCATACTGACAATGTAAGTAGTAAATCTTTAGAGACATGAGAGAGTCTGAGTCCTTCATCCTGGTGAACATGTGATTCCTCTCCCCCTTTAGACATATAAGAATCAAACTATGAATAGTGATTTTTACAAAAATTCACAACCTCAAGGGATAATGGCTCCATGAAAACACTGTACATAAATCAAATCTGTTTATTACAACAAAGAGGTGAACAACATCATTGTCTAATGCATAGATAAATTAAGTCTGTTTCAAATTCTTCATGTATAATTCTTCTTGAGCTGAATCTAATTCAACACGTAGGGCATGCACAAGTTTGATTAGACTAACATTTAATAATTGTAAACTTCTATTATTGTTGTGATATTGATCAAATTTTATCACAGAATCATTAAAATTGAAATCTGTTTGACAGAAAGAATCACATGTACTTTTTGAATATTCATCGTAGGTTTGAACACTTGAACTACACGATTTCACTGTTGATACATCAGATCTACTACAATCTGATTGCTGATTTTCATTGTCTTGTGGGATACACAATGAAGTTTGTATGCCAATATCTACTGTTGTCTGTATTTCTTGAGATTGTTTACTATTTTGTTGACGTATTTCGCCTAATTCAGCCTAGCGAATAAAAAAGGATAACGTGAATAATTAATCTATTATTTTTATGCATGAAAAAGCATGAAACGCATAACAGACAAATAAAGTAATTAGGCTGAGTAGAAAATTTCACAAGGAATGATTTCACTTAGAAGACCATTGAAAGCCAGGAAGAGTTGGACAACTATTTCTTTCCAGTCTGAAACTCTTCAGCTGTGCGTACCAACAACTCACTAGGGTCTAAACCTAAAACGTTTAGTTTCCAAAATGAGCTCAGCGGCCGAGTTTCAGTCAAATGGCACATGAAGTCAAACTCTTTTCAGTTGAGTATATAAATCTACACCAAACTAATGCTATCGGCGAGTATCTATCCTTGTATCCATCTTGGTGAACCTCATTGTACCGAACTTCTCATAAGTAGTCCTGGAATTCTAACCCGTAGGCAGCTACTAATGAACAGTGGGTCGGTTTTGAAGTGTTTGACTGTAAACATTTGGTTAATTTCACAGTACATGTCATCAAGAGCTGACTGACTGACCACATATTTTTAAGTCTTTTCCAGTAATATTTATTTCACTTCATGGTCAGTCATCATTAACTTTATCATCTTGAAGACGACTAGCGTGAAGCTTGATATTAACAAATAGCGGATCAATCATAATACCTTCTTGTTTAAGGGTGTGATCAGTGCGAATCTCTTTCGTCAAAAATTTAAAAATAGCTTTAGCTTAATTAACAGCAATTCAGATAAAACCAACAAACACGGATTTGTCTTAGAGCGATTACTGAATGATGATTAATTCGAACTAGGAATTTTTGGTTTCAGATCATAGAATTTGTGGAGATCTGGATTAATTTCCTATTGTTAGATTTCGTCACAAACCATCATTACTCAAGAAGAACATTGGACAGCTGTTCCGTCCTGTTTTGGGACTCATCATTAGTGTGCACTTAAGACCCTGCCAAAGATCGATCCCGTTACCTCCAGGTTACAAGATCAAGCTCGTTTACTATTCAGCCACTTGGTTGGAAATCAATGACCCATGAACTCTGTCACAGTGCTGCCCCTCAGAAATGCCTTCTTTGACCATCCACTTCACTTTGACATGGTGGACCCCACTGGTCACGACTTCCCACTGCAGCATAAGGAAATCCATTCAGTATCCATGAGTGATCTGGGAAATTATATTCAGATTATAATATTTGTGAGGATTTAGAATTAATTTGAATCGTTAGATTTTCGTCACAAACGAAAGTCAAAGAGATCATTGAAAGCACTGATAGTCTTAAATATCATATCGTAATTCATTTTCAGGATTACACAATACAGTCCATAGAAAACCTAGTTTGAAACAGAATTAAAATCAGTAAGATTAGAAATTTTAACTATCTTCTGAACCCACTGTCCTATGAGAAACAACTTATGAATAAACAGCAACTTTAATTCATCTACAGGCTATTTTCCTCAATGGTTGTAGAGACCACAAGCTTCTGGCTGTTCGTTCTTTATTACAGTGGTCATCAGCACACGTATTCTTGGCAATGGATTTATGACCTTATGTCATTTGATTCTTTCTGAAATTCTCTCTATCTTAATAAGATGCATCACACTGCGTGAAAACTAGCTAAATTGGTTACTATTCCATGACCATTTGACAATCATGCTATCTCGTTTCAAAGTAATCCATTCTGACTTCACTCCCCCAATCTTTCCTATTTCCTGTACTTTATGCTTATCTGTAATACAGACCAGAGCTTCGCGATTACACCTGTTTAACCAAATATATATCAATGTTGATGTAAAATGTTTAGGAAAGTTCATCTTTAGATATGATGGAGAAGATTTGTAGCTCAGGTGGATGATTTTGATGTAGTTGTGTTCTCTGAGCTGGATAGTTAATTTGCGAAGCTTTCATCACTCTACTAGCTGACATCTTCAGTGCATACTTCAATTTGAAGTGAGCTTTCAGATTTCTCCACGAGTTTATTAATCATCTCTCCTGGTGAACTTGGACGTGATTGGTTGTTTTTGTGTATTTTCACACCTTCTAGGCTACTTGTATTGGAACTGATTGTTTCTATTGTTCTATGTCAACAAAAGACTCAACAGCGAAAGAAGATAAAACCAACATCATCTTCAAAATAAATTGTAACAACTGCGAAAAACACTACACTGGCCAAAGTGGACATCCTCTTCTTCTTCATATCCACGAAGATAAACTAGCCGTCAAAAGATATGACATCCACTCCCTCATATCACTACATACAGACAACCACGGGCATCAATTTGATTGGGACAATGTTCAAGTATTAGACAGAGGAAACAACAAGAATTTTTTTGATTGCACACTAGTCAGTAACTAGTGTAATGTGTCTAGTCCTATCTTCGGTGCAGACTGAATTCTATCAGTCATGTTCGCAATGTGGCCACCATGCTAGGTGGCTCGCCATTACGGTGCACTGTGAATTGTTGGTATTAGATGATTGGAGGCAATCGGCAGGAAGCCTTGGACCTAGGTTTCGTCTCTGACTGCATCACTGGGTGACGCGGGTTCGAATCTCAGAAGGGACATCAGTTCCTTCAAGGTTGCAGATACGCCTTGATGATGAGTGCCAACTAGCACGAAACCTAGGTCCAAGGCTTCCTGCCGATTGCCTCCAACCATCTAATAGAAACAACAAGAATGCTAAAGAGTTTTTAGAAGCTTGGCATTCCAGTGAATCATCAATCAATAGACACATCGAGATCACCAAAATTTATCAACCAATAAGAAAGAAACCTCACACACAAAGGGTCAAAGTTCAAGTCAAAGAAACAATCAGTTCCAATACAAGTAGCCTAGAAGGTGTGAAAACACACAAAAACAACCAATCACGTCCAAAGTCACCGGGAGAGATGATTAATAAACTCGTGGAGAAATCTAAAAGCTCACTTCAGATTGAAGTATGCGCTGAAGATATCACTTAGTAGGGTGATGAAAGCTTCGCAGATCAACTATCCAGCTCAGAGAACACAACCACATCAAAAGTTCATCATTATATTTCATTGTGAATAACCTATTAAAATTACCTTATTATTATCACTAAGAATATGAAGTCAGTAATTGGGTTATATTTTTTATGGTGTTTGATCTGTCCATTTATTAGTGTACTACACAGCCTTTTACAATCTGATAACTTTCTTTATAAGTCAAGTCAACTGACTATTGTTCTGAGATGTCTTTTTTCTAGTCTACAAGGATCACCTTTGATTGTTAACCCATGATAAATAATATCACCAATCATATAGTCGGTATTTTGTTTTACTACCTTGTTATTTTTGTTTTCTCTTTCTTTGAAAACTTATTTTTAGTTTTACTTCCTTTTGGGGAAAGAAAAACCAACAGAAGCTTGAATAAAGAAATATATATATATATTGAAATTAACTGTCTACGACGTCAATCAATCGGAATTATTTCTCTCAATTCCTTTTTCTAACGAATTGCCTTCACTTCTTTTTCACTGTTCAATCACAAATGAGTTCAAAACTTTAGGAATGAATTTACCTTATTCATTTACTGTGAAAGTGCGTCGGTGGCACAGCGGTAGAATACTTGCCAACCACGCACGTGGCCAAGGGTTCGATCCCCGGCCGACGCACTCCTTTACCTCGCTAAGCCAGAAACAATACTGGTAAAGTGGAAAGGTTGGGCAAGAGGCTAGCAACCCCATCCTGTAAAATAAACACTGCTACAGAAACTTCAAGCCACTAGCTTGAAGCCCTATGTTCCACTAGGGAACGTGAAGGAAAAAAATCACTGTGGACATGAAAATAAGGAATAGAAATGATGTAGAATTGACTTCTATGATTAAACTGCAAAAGCGAAACAGAAAAGTATCACAAAGATTCAATGAATACTGCTCATTTCCACATGCATATATATGTAGGAAAGCTCCAGTGATTCAAAGAGAATTAGTCTACACTGTAGTGTATTAATCCATTTGTATAAGTATGTAGCGAATTAAAAGGAAATATTTTAAAGAAAATAAGCCTCGGTGAAACTACTCGAAAAGTTTCAAAGAAAGCTGTAAATATAAATTTTCTAATTAAAGGAAATGACGTACAAGCATTAGTCACACGAAGACTTGATAAAGCTATCAGAAGAACTCTTCATGCTTGTGTTCCTTAAAATCACCGAGCGGATACCTCAACAATCTCGGAAAGATCGGTCACCAATCCTCGACACTTCTAACTGCCCTTGATAAGTTTCAGAGTGTTTTTGTGGAAGCAAATACATAGGTAGTACAGATAGGCATGGTGGTGCATTTGCCAAAGTGGTTGAAGACATCTGAAGTCAAATTACCAGAAAGTTCAATAACAAAGCATCTTGAAGAATATGGACACGATGCTGACAATGTCAAGTCATCCGCTGTTGTCAGCAAACAAAAAATAACAGGAAATGTTTGCAATCTCAGAGGCTTGTGTGATTAGAGTTTATAAACCCCCCTTCTGTGTGTACAGAAGGAAACGGTGATCACTCTGAATCTCCCATGATAATACATCTTACTCATTCACTGTTACTATTTCTATTTTATATTTTATTCTTGATTCGTTTAAAGCTATCTCTTTATTGGTACTATTATCTTAACTCGTTCTACTATTATTATTACCATTACTATTTTTATCAGTATTATTCAATCTGCAGTTCTTAGCATATTCAAGTTCTTCTTCTGATAACTAACTGTCTATTTAAGTGATGTAACTGAATCTTAATTTTAATCTCTGATACTTCCTTCCCCTTTATCTGTTTGAACATGATCTAAAAAACATTCAAACCTGTCGATCTGCATAATTTATTCAATGCAATCCTGAAAGTTCATATATCACTGTATATAGAAAGGACTCACTTGAAGAGTTCTACCAAAGTTTAATGAATTAATTAAATTCTGCTTCATTAACGTTTGTAGCTTTCAAAAAAAAAATGAAATCAACACTTCCAATCTACGGTTACTTATATTAGTAATATTATTCTCTAACATTATTCATATTTCCTTTTCCATCTAGACAGATATATTGATTTCTCAAGATTTTTAATCTAAAAAGTGGTCAGAATTTAGTTGCTTTCATTAGGAGATATAAATATATATATATTTATATATGTACGCATACGCATGATTAAGACTGGATTATTGAAAGTCACTCATAGTTTTTAAAAAAAGTACTATTTATATATACTTTATTGAGTGATGTGTTTCGACCAATAAAATCATAAAATCTACAATGATACTGTGATTTCCTGTAATATCTGTATTGCTATTTCAGTTTTTATGACCGGTAGACATTCGTCTTTAAACTTCTGAAATATATGAAATAAAGGAAGTCATATTATAAATATTGTATCATTTGATGTTAGGGTGTACTAGGTAAATATTTCTATCAGCTCGTCAACTGAACTTTGTTTTCAATCTGTAGCTGTAGCTACTGGGATTTCCTATTTAGTAAACAAGTAGTGATACGGATAGTTTGAAGGATCATTGAAAGAAACAGTGTTAATCTTGATACCCATCTAATCAGCTTTTATAGCCTTAAATCCGTCAATTGTAACAGCAGATGTGTGCCTAAAACGAGCTAGTTCTTTTTAGGTCTAATCACTAAATTAACTAAAGCAAATAGTTTGTAAACGAGATAGAATACTAGCAAAAAATAACCGTCTTTCATGTTAATTCACTAAAAAATTATCATCCATACAGGTGTGGTTCTAAAGTGATACATTCACTTTGATACTAGTACTATGTACTGCAAAGATCACTACCAGAGAAAATTTATTCAACGTACTTGTTTCTAACAGTGATCGAATAATAAAGTGATTATTATTATTATAATCTATGATTCAATCATTTCATTTCTTATTGCTTGGAGGGTTTCGCCATGAGCTGACATCAGTTAGATAACCACTGGAGAACCTGGGAGTACTGGACACCTGTTTCACCCTAGTTTGTGACTGTGCATCAGTACGCACCCACCACCAGGGGTCGAACCCAGGACCCCATTAAATAAAATAATATAATTTACAAAATACCTTACAATGACTGGGAGTTAAGTCAACTACATAGGTCAAACTAGTAGATCAGAAGCAGTGAGATTATCAGAACATAAGAATTTAGCTAAGGTTAAAATGATTGATCCCACAAAGATAAGTAATTTAGAAAAAACTCAGCACTGCACTGCACTGTATGCATTAACACACAATCACACAATAGGGTGGGTGAGAGAGATTAAAAATTCTAAAAAGTAATATAGGTGGGTGGAGAGATATTAATATACGTGTAAAAGGTGGAGAGAGAGAGATTGATTACAGAATCCTGGTTCATTGAATAATCTACACGCAACACGTGCAATATAAGTGACTTAACGCAAATACCACAGATATGGAAGATCCGATAAAATACATGGAGTTCATTGCATGCAAAACTTGTGAATAAAAGCCATGTTCATATAAAAATCAAAACACACACTATTTAAATGGAAGGAAACATTTACTTCACTAAACATACTGTATAAAAAGATAACAGAAGTTCCACTCAGATAAGAAAACACCAAAAAGCCACATCCACCTAAGCCATAAACTTTCTTTAACACTTCACCCTTCATCAACTGTTTACATCATGAATCATGATGACTCTCATACATAAGAAACACCCTGAATAAAATAATTTCATGTCAGGTTTTGAAGAATTTCATTACATTCCTTTGTTCCCCGAATAAGGCTTCAAGCTATGAGGTTTGAAGTTCCAGTATGTATATTTCATGAGGTGAGGTTGCTAGCTTCATGCTCAACCATCCTATTTTAAAAGGGGTTTACTGCCGGCGGTGGAGAGAGGCTTAGGAGTGCTTCAGCTGGAAAGTCAACCTTGAATTTGTTCGTGACTGGCGAGCATTCTACCACTAAACCACTAGCGCAAAAGGTTTATCTAATCCCTAGCAAACTTAATAAACACGGGAAAATAATTGGTAAGTTAAAATCAAAATAAAAAATGCTAAATTTGTGTATAGCTGACACTGATGAGAATAATTCACCTTAATTATGTATGGAATGTAAACAATAAAGTTTTTAAAAAAGAACTATGTTTTAATATGTGACTCCCCCCCCCATAATGTTAAGTTTTATGTGTTTTTTAATCAGAAAAAACAATCTAGAATACAATTTCTTAGATTGATAAGTTGTGCAGCAGTTAGATGTCATATGTCATAATTAGGTCTCACAAGGCGTCATCATACACTTCATAAACATACCAAAATGATTACATTTAACAATACTACAAATCCATCCATAGGATTGTTTATCTCTTTTTTATGCTGTTCACAACCAGTATTATTGTTTCTGCTATGATTTAATTTCTACCATTTACTAGTAGGCGTATCCTTAATTTTATGGCGTTGGTGGCTCAGTGGTGGAATGCTCACCAACCGCCCAGATGGTCTGGAGTTTGATTCCGGGTCAACGCACTCCTAAACCTCGCTTAGCTAGTAGTAAGCTCAGTAAAGAGGGAGGTTGGCTGAGTTTAGCGATCCTACCCCACAGAAACACATTATTACTGGAGCTTCACAGCTCACGCTATAAGCCGCATATTCCACTCGGAAAGCTAGGGAATATATATATATATGCAGATTAATAATTGCACATTTTGTGGAGAAAGTTAGTGAGGATCACAATCATCACAAATATTTTTATTGTTTCAACGTAAACTAGTCGAAATCACTCAACCAAAGATGGTGATAATTTACCTAATCCATTTTCATAAGTAATCTCATCGTTAGTTTGACGTGAAATCAGACAATGAGCCTATCAGTGTTACAATGGTTTTGAGATATTCTTTAAAAAGTGAACAAAATGTATCATCATAAGTTCTTCTGACAGATATCGCTGGGGTGATAGCTTTTAGTAACGACGGCTAGATTTCGCTTGGAATATTTTGCATTTTAAGCAGTAATAAAACTAAGCTATTTCCATTTCTTTGCTTTGTGGATGAAACATAGACCCTCAAGGTTTGAAGTTCCATTATCGGTGGTGTTGTTTTACTCTCATGCTCCGCTCATTTCTAGGGCTTAATTTTGGCTAGCAAAATTAGAATCGCGTAAGCCGGGAACCGAACGCAGACCTCCCATGAGGTTGGTGAGCATTCCATCAGTGAATCATCGACTCTATAAAATGCATCAGTAAATAAATGTTACACAACAAGAAGACACTATTGTTGGATGCTTGGAAGCAACTGGCAGGTAGCTCTGGACCCATGTTTCGTGCTTTTTGGCACTTGTCAGCAAGATGTCTCTGTAACTACGGGGAAACTATTCTCCCTCCTGAATTTCGAACATGCTTCACACAGTTTTGCATTCAGAGACGTTACCAATGAGATATTTCGGCTCTCCATTGACCTTCTGTAGTACTGTATGGGATACTTTGACTGGACAGTATGCAGTAACTGACTAGTGTCATGTGTCTAGCCCTTTGTTTAGTGCAGACTAAATTCTACCACTCGCGTTTGCAATGTGGTCACCGTGAGTTCCTTCGAGACTGCAGATACGTCTCGCTGACTGCTGAGTGCTAATTAACAGGAAACCAAGGTGCAAGGCTTCCTCCCGATTGCCTCTAACCATCTAATATCAGCAATTCCGGGTGCACCATCATGGCAAGTCACCTGACATGGTAGTCACATTGCACACTTGACTGATAGAATTCAGTTTGCACCAAACAAAGAACTAAATGCATGACACTAGTTACCTACTACCTTGTGTTCAGTCAAAGTATTTTTCTTGTTAAAGCTTAAAAACTATCTTTGTTATTTGCACATACATTATATTCCTTACTTTAGTAGTTTTTGTTCACCTAGTGTTACATGCTATTTCTACCTGATTGACTTTATAACGCATTTGACATTATATGTTTAGATTGGCATTATGACTGACAAATTCCCTTTATTCAAAGGCCTTGATCACACCTTAGCCTGACTAGTTAAAAAATTTTCTGAGAGTAACTTAGCAACTAGAAATGTTTCTACGCAAAATAAGAAACACTATATAACTTTGTATATATATATATATGCTGCTACCTTCAAAGAAGCAGACTTCGAGAGTGCTGCCTTTAGCCGCCTAGAATGAATTATTGATAAGGAAACAATTTGAACAGAGAAAAGGAGGAGTGAATAAGGGGGATTTGGAGACTAATCGTATTTGGTTAATTAATAATACATAAACTATGTAGAAAAGATTAGGTGGATTCCATTACAGAAGAATAATAGATGTGAAAATCCCACCCACCCCCCATGAACAATCCACTTGTAATATTGATACTTATTTCAGTATTTCAACTAATTTTGTAACTAGTACACTTTTACCTTAGTGGTATTTCAATGTTTTTAAGTTGGTATATATACCCTTTAATTTAGTCTATACCAGTCGTCTTTGTTTTTGGTTAATCTCTATTCTTAATGTCTGTCTGTGCTGTTGTGTGATAGTATTGATAATATGTTGGTTTACGACTGAAGTTTTCTTTGGCTGAAGTGAAGGTTACTCAGTGGAGTGACAGTTTCGCCTTGTAGTGACTTCCGGAACCGTATTCGTTTTGTTTGATTCTTACAGACAGAGTTTGGATTCCACCTAGTTGGGAATATTCCTATCGATTCCCAGGTGATTTATAATGGCGTTTAGTCAATTATTTCGATATAAAGTGCATATTCTGTACCTGTGAGTATTTTGGAGTCTGTAGCTGCCAACTTGCATTGTTAAGGTATTTGTGTATTTTTGGCACGTTATTACTGTTAAATGGTGCCGTAGATCAAGGCACTCAAATTGTCTCCTGGATATATTCAAAATGATGTGGCCTAATATTTTGTTTGGTGTGGACATGAGCCGAGTGTCACATCAGTTGTTGCATGAAATTAAATTTCCCTTCTTTGTCAGCTTGACAAGGTAACCCTTCTTCCAGTTGGCAAATAGGTTTCCTTCCTTACTCAACCTCTAATGTAGTGGCCTGAGCATGTTCGTTGGGACCTCTGGATCCACTTCCAGTGCGTTTACTGAGGGGATTCAAGCTGGTCATGTTGCTTTATCAGATGTCGACAGCTTTGCGCCATTAGGGATTTATGCTTCAGTTAGTCTCTCAGTGTTCACTGGCAGTTCTGAGTCTTACTGTGATATTTCTCCTCGAGTTTCGGGCAGCAGTCGGTCTAAAATTGATTTGAAGGGGTCAGCCCAATGTTTCCAATATTCCTCCACTTTGGTACCTGGGTTTTCTGAGCCCTCTTTTGCTGGATTGGACTGCTTTGACGTCTTAGTTAATTGATGTAGTGTTCTGAGGTCTCGCTTGCCTGCAGCCTGTTCTGCTTCAGTCACTATAGCGTCATAAAATGTATGTACAACTTCTGCTTCAGCATCCTTCTGTCGGATATCAGCTTTCAGGTCCCATAGAGAGTCACTCCTTGTCTTGCTTCTTCTTCTCGCCCAGAATATATATATAAGTTTCTTTCCATGTCGCTTTCAGAAATCTCTTATATATTTTCAAGAAAGTTTCTTCGGTAATTTTGCACGGTACCTCCGACTTTCACAAGGAAGCTACTGTAAAGGTGTTTTCTCTAGCTTCATCCTTTAATTTCGGGTATAGAACTTAGATTGTGGTCTATTTCCTGCTACTTTGGAACCTTTCAACTTTATCTCAAAGGTACTGCATACTAGAGAGAGGGGCCTGAACCTCCATCCGCTGCGGTTTTTCCTCTCGTATTCAGTAGTCAACGTCTGCACTTTCTTGAGATTAAATCTGTCTGACTTTTGGTATGTCCATCTACTGAACCCCACGCCATGCTGTACACGTCCTCGTGCTTGTTTGTGTATGCTACTTCCAGTCACCAAATCATTAAAAACGTAAAATTCTGTTCTCATTCATTCCACCAGGCCTAACAAAAAATTGTTAAAATTAAATTTTCTAAATTAAAAAGGTAACAGAAACGATAAAAAATATCAATAATAACAAAGTGGGGAGTTGAATAAAGCAAGAACAACAGTTTTCTGAAGAGTAATATGGTACCAGCTTCTCACTAGCTGCGTACAGCCTGAAGAGACTATTAAGTTTATTTACAGAACTTTCAAATATTACATAATTTAAGTCGACGGGAGACTCAAAAATTAATAAACAGTGCGCAGAAATTACACCCGTGCGACTCATACTCAGAAGGTTTAGGCTTATGCAAAATTAAAGGCTTCCTACAATAGCAAAAGAGTTAAGTAGTAAAGACAAGAAGTGAATAAGATGATAAGTGACAATGAGATGAGCTCAGCTTAAGTCATAGAAACAAGAGACAGAGTCACACTTTATCAAAGGGGGGGTAAGGTTAAAAACAAAGACTATGTAGTCAGACCGAAGAGAGAGTGAAGAAATCCGATTAGGGCTAGAAAAGACCGAAAACTGCTTCTTTCTGAACACATAAATCAGGTTTCAGACGTTTGATGGCGATTGCTTCGGCATACTTGAGGCAAATTTAACTATTTTGTCTATTAATGAATTTAAAAGATTTCATGATTTTGACATCAAGACCCGTATCGATGAAATCCCCAGCGATAGTACTATGGTAAGTGTTTGTTCTCTTGAGACATAAGCTTTTTGGTACATGTTCAGAAAACTGAAGGTGGGCCCTGTTTTGTTTTCTCCCAGTGTAACTGCTCCCGCAGATACAGCTAGAATGGACATGAGACATGTGCGTCAGTGGCACAGTGGTTAGGACTCTCGCCGACCATGCACATGGTCCGGAGTTCGATCCCCTGCCGACGCACACCCGATATCTATGGTCGGCCTGCAAAATTTGGGCTACCGATATTCATGCTGAAAATTCCATACTTGTACTGAAAATACGGTGTGGCATCAAGCTGTAATCAAAATTTTAAAAAATTAAATAATATCTGTTGACTACTGATTGCAGCAAAGAGCATGTTATTCAAGATGTAGTTGACGCAGATGGTGATAAGAAGAAGGCAGACTACATGGTAACGTAAATGTCTCAACAATCAAATTATGTTTGAAGCCACCTGGTTGGAACCCCGGTGGGTGCGTACTGATGAAGAGTCCCAAACTAGGACGAAACAGCTGTCCAGTACTCCTAGGTTTTCCAATGGTTCTCTAACCAATGTCAGCTCATGATGAAATCCTGTAACCAATAAAAATCTAAGTTTGCTTAAAATCAAAAAGAAATACATGGGTAACCGAAATTTGAATAAGTACATGATGAATGTATGAAAGAGGTGAAAATTTCTGATGGTGAATTCTTTTCACTTAGGCTTAGAGTAATAACTTTGCTATTATTGGTTCAGATTACTGAATGTTTTAATAGGAAAATTTCATCTTTGTTACTTAAGCAAAAGTAACTTGTCACTTGGCCTTTTCTAAACTTGGTATCAACTATACTAAAAGAAGATTAGTGTTATAAAATATGATCGCAACCTGTGCAATAATCGTCTTCCTAGTAACAACAGTTTTACTCTAGACAAAATGTTTACACAGTGTGCAGAATTTTCAGTGTAATTTTAAAGCATATTTTTCCCGTATCATATATCTTCAAGTAAAATAACAATTTATAGTATATCATGTGGCATAATGCTGTTCGACATGAAGCATAGACCAGACCCTTATTATATATTTCCTTCGTCTCCAAGATATCCAATTTAAAAAATATGCGTGGGTACACTTTGGGACTGAAGGACACAATTGAATAGTTAAAACAACAAAAATTTGAGAAAATATAGTGCATTGTGTTGGACTGAAATTCAAACAGCCAAATGATTCAAGTAGGCCGCCTGACTATTGATATTATAGCACCTAACTACGTTCATTTTATTAACTACTTCTATGACAAGTTAACATAGATACATTCCAGAAATTTATCATGAACTGACATCGGTTAGAGGACCATTGGAAAACCTGACAGTACTGGACAACTGTTTCGCCCTATTTTGATACTTTTCACAGTACGCACCCACTGAGGTTCAAAATCAGCGCCTTGTGGTTACAAGACAAGCTCGTATGCCATTAAGTCCGTAGGATACAATCCAAAGTTCCATGAATTCCAGCTTCTGCCAACTCATGATGTGGCGCGACCACTAGTGAATGTCATCGGTGGCAAGTATTTGTCCTCACACCCGACCTGATATACCCCACTGCTCACAACTTCCCACTAGAAGCCAGGTAACTGCCTACCTAAATAAGGACAGTCACAAGTGAGCATCAGATTGATAATCAAAGTTTTCCAATGATCCTCTAACGGATGTCATTTCATGATGAAATCCTGAAACCAATCAAACCCCTGAAAAACAATGCCAAGTAATCCACAATGGGAAACTTACGGAACCCTTCGAAGTGAGGACAGGAGTAAAACAAGGCTGCCTACTATCGACAATGATTTTCCCGATTGCAGTAGATTGGATAATGCGACAAACAGTGGGCAATGAGGAAACAGGCATAAAATGGACTCACACAAAAATCTTGGAGGATCTGAACGTCGCCGATGATGATATATGTCTGATTTCCCACAAACTGGAAGATATGCAAGCGAAAAGTAACAAGTTGTCAGAAGAAGCATCAAAGATAGGACTTCAGGTAAACATAGAGAAAACAGAGGTAATGAAGATTCCTGGTCAACACCACCAACAGCAACAACAACAGCAGACAACAATCAGCATAAATGGGAGGAACCTGAAAGAAACAAACTCTTTTACCTACCTGGGAAGCATCGTTTCAACTACAGGCGGAACTGACGAGGATATCAAAGCAAGAATCGGAAAAGCAAGACAAGCTTTCACTACTCTCAAGCCTGTGTGGAGGTCAACAACACTCAGCATCAAAAATAACATCCGGATTTTTAACTCCAATGTGAAGTCAGTGCTATTTGCTACACGGATCAGAGACTTGCACTGCGCGTCATAAACAGCATCTCAAACAAACTACAGATATTCATTAACAGTTGTCTTCGCTCAATACTCAAAATCAGATGGCCAGGAAAGATTAGCAACAGAGATCTCTGGGAGTGAACCAACCAGGAACCAATTGTGAAACAAATAGGCAGGAAGAAATGGAGATGGATTGGCTGGCCATACTCTGATAAAACAATGCATCAAGTGACATCCCTAGACAAGCCATTGATCGAGTGGAACCCAACTGGAAGGGAAGCGGTGAGTTGGTCGTAAGTGCAGGGGTGACTTGGAGGAGGTCATGTGAAGAGGAGATGAAAGCGTGTGGGCAGACTTGGAGCCATGTGAAGACTCTAGCATAGAACCGAACGCAATTGAGACGCGCGGCTGAAGCCCTATGTTCCTTTAGGAATTAAAGGAAACAATAATAATAATTCAATAAAGAACTTTCCCGGCATGTCGGCTCCACTGCTAGTCACCATCCACCAATTTACTCCATAAATACATTTGTTTTAAGTTTCATTTCTTGTATTTTTTTATTTAGTGTGTTTGCATAACTGTTAAGGCTATCTTATAGTTAGAACAGTGTCGTTCCTTCTCTTTTTCTTACTACTCACAAAAAAAGGTAGAATAGCGTTATCAGATATGTGAACGGCTGAGAGAAAATCTAACCTCTTTTCAATATTTCTCTTCTTCTGCTACTTGCCGCGTACATAAATGCACACACATAGGTGAATGTGTATAGATAAGTTAAACACATTTTATTCATTTAGTGTTACTATGGTTACTGAAATGAAACAAGATTAAAATTTCCTTCTTTTAATCCTTGCTTATTTCAGTTATCATTAACATTTATAAATAAGTCAATCAAAGGTTTTATCTTTTTCCCCTCTTAAAAATGTACTTATCTTCCCACACATCATTAAGAAATGACCTTGATTATAAGAAATATTATAAAGAAAGAAGGATCAAGTTCTACTTGAGAGCATACACAACGGTGTCTGTTTTCAGTGGATAGTGGATAGGTGTCTAACATAGCTTTAGATCAACATTAGTGAGCCATTAAAGTTTTACGAATAAAATTAAGTCAGTAGGAATAAATACTGTAAATGAATTTATCTCAGAGTTTTAAATTTAAACACAAAGCCTTTGTCTCTTAAGCGTTGGTTCTATCATCAGCCGACATCAGTTACAGAACCACTGGAAAATCAGGGAGTATTGGACAGTTTCATCTTAGTTCGGAACTCTCCAACAGCATGCACCTTCCGATTACAGATTAAGCTTGTAGACCATCTATCCAGTGGGACCCTGTCTAATGGCTCATAAATTCCAACTTCCAACTGACTGGTAACCGCCAGTCAATAGCATAGCCTTTATACCCATGTAGACCTTCAACTGAGTGAACTTTACTATTATTATTATTACCATTCATTCCCTGCGTTCCGAGTAGTAAATAGCGCTTCACCAGCATATCTTCATTACACTCAGTTCTCTCCCATTACTTTCATTTAGTTTCGTGAGCGATCATAAGGCTTCACTTCCTCTTCAAATAATCGCCACTATGTCACCGTCGGATGCAGAACATGTCACTTCTGACTCAGGTTCTCTACTATAGGGTCTGTTGGGTGATGTTATTTGAATACCTTCTCAGGGTATATTTACTTCATCTCCATTACTTACTACATATTTTCTGGTTATGTTTATGAAGTTAAATTGTTTGTTTTCAGAATTGCCAGAAAACCCCCTTTTTGGTGTTCTAGATTGTTTGTGTTTAGAAATTTTATAATTTTATTTCCCCACTTACAAGCCAGATGTTAAACTTCATACCTTTAGAAACCGTCTTAAAGTACAAAACGGAGAGCTCAACGGGAGGCATTTTCACAGAAATCTAAATGTTTACATTCATCATTCATTCGTAACACTTAATTTCATTTTAAAGTTCTGCTCAAATGGATTTAAAAGCTATAGCTTCCTTGTCAAATAACTGAATAACAAAACAGTTTGGATACTATGTTTAGGTGATGGCCTAGGTAATTATGCAAGTACTTTGATTCACTTATGCAAACACTTAGAAGACGAAAGGATTTTGTGGAGAAACACTTACTTTCAATTAGATCCTCATCTCTGGCTCTATTTTTAAATATATGTGGCGTTTTTAATACAATACAAAAGAGAATTTATCTATCTAGTGGCGATTTTTGTTAAGAATAATTGGTTACTGTCAACATATCAGGGTAGGGTGTGATAAAAATTAACCAAGAATGTTAATACAGACAATTAAAGGGTAGGAATGATTACAATAAGTGGATAACATAATGCATAATTTTGGAAAAATAAGGAGTAATTAGGAAAAAAATGAGTGTTCAAATTAATTAACTAGTAAGCATTTAAAAATGTAGAGTAGTCGGAAAAATAAAATTATTTGTACAATGATAACCTGTAAAAGGTTTACAGAGAGGGCGAAATTGTAAACATTTATGTAATGGTGAGCAATGTAAGGAAAAGGGCTGCACGAATTTCTTCTGAACACAAATATTTGCCTTCTTTAAATGGATTCCGATGGCTGTATTTAGAAGACGAACTCATAAAGCAAAATTATGTATTAGTCAGAATGCGATAAATAACTTTAAATGCTTTATTGCCTTCAACTTTATGCTTACTGTGTACAAGGTGGTATAGAGCAGAGGCATGAATAGATCTTGTTTGTCCCTTGTTTAACCGTGCCGAATGCCGTTCGGAAACACATTGATGAACCTGCCTATTTGTACTCCCAATGATGATATTGACTAATTACTGCCAGCAAATTTATCACCACTAGATTGGTAAATATTTGTGTTATATATATATATATATATATATATAAGAGTAGAGCCAGAGGAAATGATCTAATTGAAAAGTAAATATTTCTTCTCTGAATTCTTTCATCTCCGAAATGCCTATATGGGGATCTTTTTCCACCCGTGAATATTATTTTTCCTTCAGTGAAATACACAAAATGGCAATTCAGTATTTCAACTGATTAAAAATGCCGATTAAAATTTTTCATCAGAACGGTTACTGAACAAAGAATATTCTTTTCCATAACTCCTTTTTCATCTGGTTCTAAAGTTATATATACATCATAGTGAATGAATTAGTCTTATTAACAACATTAATGTTTAAATAACATCGAATCAATAATAATATCAATGGATTACAGTTCGATAGTATCAACATAACAATACACACTGAATATCAGTAGAATTAGAAAAGGTAATAATAAGAATTCATGAATTTTTAGTCTCTGCTGAAGGCCAGGGCAGTATTAGTGGCTGGACTTGCTTCTTTTGCACGCAAAGCACTGGTTGTTTTATGAGAACCGCAACAGCCTCTGCTGTTTGGAGCATGCTGTACCTCGATGTTTTCGGCAATTTATTTGATATCGGGTAGATGTTGGGGAAGTATTCGTCGATGCTGGCTTTGTGGCCGGTTTGGACAAGGCGGTCTTATATCGAACTGTTGATGGTTTTTACTACGCCTTTACTCATTCACACTGGTAGATGTTCTCGAACACGAAAAATCAAGTTCCTAGAACAACTGAATTCACATAGGACTAGAGAGCTTAATACCCAAACACAGACCATCACATAATGGTTAAAATACAAATAAAACAAAGATGAAATTCAAGTATTTTATCTTGAGCTCATATCCATTAGAGAACGATTGAGAAACCAAGGAGTGCTGGACAGATGTTTCTTCCTAGTCTGACACCCTTCATCAATAAGTATCCATAAACCAACACTTAGATATTTCACTTTACAGACAAGTAATGCAATGAAATAGATAGGCTAATATATATTTTAAAGCAACACGTGACATAATGTTGGTGCACGTTAATGTACAGACTTTTGCACAACCTTGCGTGCTACAAATCAATTTCTACATCAACGGATTACATGAAATGTAACGTTCATGATTTTAAGGTTATCTATTGAATTCATGTTAACTTGCCGCGTTTTATCCCTTCCAAACTTCTATAGACAGTGGAAGCGTTGGTCATTCATGAATTCAAGTCAGACTTTTGTCTACAGAAGAAACAGGTCTAGTCCCTATTTTTAAATTAGTCGTAGATGGATAAATATTGATTTATTTAGATTATAGGATTTGTAGGAATTTGGGATTAAATTTAGTTGTTAGATTTTCGTCATAAACTAAAGTCAGTTGGAGAAATCAGTGAAAGCCGGGAAGCACCGGACAACTGTCTCATCCTATTCGGGACTCCTAATCGGTGCGCATCGAAGACCCCACCAGGGATATAACCACGAATTTTTAGATTAGGAGACGGAACTTGCTGACCATTCAGCCACTTGGGCTTGGATTCAGTGACCCGCGAATTTCAACTTCGTCAACTTGTGATATATTACTGCCCTCGCCAATGACTTCCATGGGCATCCACTTTGATTTAGAATGGTAGACCCAACAGGTCATAACTTCCTACTGCAGCCTCACGACATCTATCCAGTAGTCATCACGAGTTGACAAAGTTAGAATTCAGGGGTAACAGGACTCCAGTCCAAGAGGCCGAATGGTCAACAAGCCCAGTCTCTTAACCTGAAAGTTTGGGATTAGAACTCTAGTGAGGTCGAGGGTGCTTACTGATGAAAAGCTCCAGTGATCCTTGGTCTTCAATGGTCTCGGTAAATGATGTTGGTTTGTGACGAAAATCTAACAGTTTAAATTTATTTATTTATCAAATTTTCGGTTTATTTATTATTTGTTTTGTATATTTAACCTATATTTCCATTATTATTACGATTGTTGTTTCTTTTGTTTCCACTTTGAACCCTTTCAAGTATTATTTCACTTCCCCTAATTTATTATTTCAAATCGATGTATATTTTTCACAAAAGTAAACTCCATCTTATCAAACTTCTCATCACAGTATTTAATGTTTTATTCGCCTACTAATTCCAGTGGTCTTATTAAATTTTATATCTCTTTCCAAGTTCTATACACTTTTTGAACTTTTTTGTATATGATATTATTTATTTTATCTCTTGATTTTGAAGTAAGATTATAGTTATAAGATTTTTATCATTTTTTCCCATTATTACTATAAGTATTCACAGCTTAAGTTGAAATTTATTCATTATATATACCATCTTAGAAATTACGCATCAATGTTTCAAGATGTATTTGTAATATTACGTTTTAAAAAGACAATATTCAGCGAAGAGACTGTTTTCAACAAATTTATTATCAATCTGTACAATCGTATATATGTATATATATACCCTACTAAGTGGGTGGGACAGAGTCGAAATTCTAAAAAGTAATATAGGTAGGTGGAGATGGAGGGAGATTGATTAATGAATCCCGGTTCATCGAGTCTACACCCAACACATGCAACAGAAGTGACTCAACGCAAATACCAGAGATATGAAGGATATTAATACCAGTCAAATCAGAGGAGGATAATAAATAATGTTAAAATGTATTCGATTCACATTATAACATTCTAACAAGATACTTATTTATTTTACTATAAAAACATCTTATTTCCCATCTTATTGTATTTTATTGATAACACTAATATTATTTCTGAATGTACTTTATCATCTTATATTGACTTTATCCAAATATCTCATCATCAACTTTTACTCGTGTATATAAATGAGGCATGAAAGTTGTGTGAGTGAGTACCTTGATATGATTATAAGCAAAAATGTGTGCTCGGAACGTCACAAAGTATGACACTGTGTGACTTTATCGAAATAAGATTTTATCCATAATGGAGTCAGCAAAAATATCTTTTCTGGGATTTCATTCTCATAAATTGTACAATCTCATTTATATACATAAGTTTACACAGATACAGTTATTATTTAATTCCACATAGTAACGAAGGTGATTAAAGATTATATTTACACCTTCAAACTTTCATATAGAGTTGAAAATTATTATGACCCTTAATCACCTTCGTTATTACAAGGAATTAAATAATAATTGTATCTTAATAAATTTATGCATATTAATGCGATTGTACAGTTTCTGAGAATGAAACTGCCGAAAAGAGAGTTATCTTTGCTGAACTTCTTGTTCTTCTATCTCTCTAATATCCCAAGGGGTATGATCCATGATTTGAAAAAAATTACTGAAAAGTCTTAGAAATCTGAGAAACAGTTTCATTAAAATATTTATCAGATAAGAAAACTTGGCGAAGTTAAAGTATCATAGTCAAAGTCAAGGTCTTTCAAAAGCTGACCTCCATGAACGGATCACACACAAGGAATGCTATGCAATATCATTCCAGATGAAATCGTGCCCGCCTTTTTTGAACTTGGAAAGCATACATACAGTATTCTACTCATTTACAAGGTACTTTCTCTGCAAATCTATACTGTTAGGTAGGATCATAGTGTTTAAGAGTAGTTTAAAGAATAGTGTCAGAAACATCAATAGATCTCAAAATGTCATGACCTACAGTCACCTGGATAAATGCATATATTGCGGACGGTATAATTTCTATATAGATTATCTGTGTAGTGACTAAGAGGCATTCTTAAAATAAATAAACTTCAACTATAAAGTGTAATATCATGTTTGCAATGTTTTTTTAGTGAATTTGTCAACGATAATGCGACTTTTTCGCATGTGAATTCTGACCGCTTGTTCAAGGTCACTGTGGTTTTGGCTATGATAGTTTAACTTTGCCGAAAACCTCTTTAGTAGTGCAAAACAATGCGAAAATATTAGAAGACTGAATAGTGAACAAAGAATATTCATTTCGATAACTTCATCAGGTTCTACAGGTATAGGGCCATGAAAGTTAAAGAATTATTGGTATTAACAACATCAGGGTTTTGAATTACATTGGATCAATATCAACAAATTAAGTACATCCAGTTATCGAACTCATGTGTGAAGAAGAATTCCGAAGTAAAATTGCCGTTTTGGATGTCTTACTAACAAGAAGACCAGACAGTAGCATAAAAATGAATTAGCTCAAGAAAAGTACTTGGACCAGTCCATTTACAGATTTTCACAACATTTTTCCCCTTCAGTGTAAAAGAAATTTGGTAAAGACCCTCAGCTATATGGTCAGAGCTATTTGTTTAGATGATGCGGCAGATGAAGAACTTAAGGTTGTATACGACATGTTAATTGGAAACATTCCTAAACTCATGGCCATGAAAGTAGAGAAGAAATCTACATTATCTGTTAACAAGAAGTCTCTATATATGACTACAATTCAAAGGTCACATACCCAATGAAATAATGACCAACAAGTTAATAAAATCGATTCAAAGAACGTGTAATGCCGGCAAGCTGCAGCTTCCATTTTCCACATGACCGGTTCTAATTCCCAGACTGAAGGATGAAATACCTATGCTAGCTGCCTCTAATCACATCTATGAATTTAGTTGTTCCTGTGCAGCCAGCTATATTGGCTGTTATTGCAGAAAAAACCTAATTTATCCTGCTCCGGAAAACCTACCAGTGTGGCTAAATAAAGGTGTCGTTAAAAATGTCAACCACTAACGTCAAAGAATCTTTCTCTGCCATCTGTCGGGTATCGAATAAATTAACATAGGACTCTGGATACCGAGCAATCTAAACAGCAGAGGCCAGTGCAATTTGCCTAAATCACCCTGAGCTGTGCTCGCAAAAGAAACAGGTCCAGACACTGTTTCTATCCTGACCTGCTGTGGGACCTATAAATTCATATATTCTGTGTTACGTCAATTAATTTATCTGATATTCACTTAGTGCACTTTTATATTATTGCATCATATCTCTCTCTTACTGATGATCTTGAAATCCAATACGCTGATACTACTGATTTAACGTAATTTGAAACTGGGATGTTGTTAATGATAATATTCCTTTAATTATTACTGTCCTATAAATTTAGAACCTGATGATAAATTTATCGGAATGAATATCGTTTTTCCACTAATCAGTCTTTTAGAATTCTTAATAGCCACCTTCAATCAATTAAAATACAAAAATACTTTAATTTCTAGTAATTCAAGAGTAATAAAATGAATCAGAAAGTTAGGAAATAAGGGGAATTGTTCAAACAGAAATTAAATAATTATTTCCTTCTCGCTGAACCAGTTAAGTTTTAACTGTACATTTTACCTTGCATCGGTAGTTTAATGATGAAATGCTTGACAGCTATGCGGTAGACCCAGATTCAATTGCCGATCGACGTGTTTCTAAAATGTTACCCAGATTACTAGGGGCTGTTAGTAAGCCTTGAAAGGAGGAAAGGTCGGGATTGAAGTTAACAATCCGACCTTGTAAAAACTAACACTACCGCTAATTAAAACTGCTGTATTGTATGTAATAGGAATCAGTGGGTCAAAATAAACTTCAATAAAGAAAGATTAGAAGCTTGAATTAAATCACTATTTTGACAAGAAGCATGCAAAATAGTTTGACGGGAGAGAAACAAACTCACAACTTCTTTTTTTTCTCGACTATTAAGCATTACAAAATGGAAGCAATTGTTAATCCTATTCCTCAGTGGATAGAATTGATTTTTCCTTCTGGTAGATATTCTCCACT
The DNA here is from genome assembly GCA_944472155.2 of Trichobilharzia szidati. Classification (NCBI taxonomy): domain Eukaryota; kingdom Metazoa; phylum Platyhelminthes; class Trematoda; order Strigeidida; family Schistosomatidae; genus Trichobilharzia; species Trichobilharzia szidati. Next base: position 71,305,801 of record OX235272.1, read on the forward strand.
GTTGATTGGCAAGTATGAGTTAAAGTGAAGTACTTGAGATCAACACCAAAACAATGCAGAAATATTGCCCTATATTGATTGTCTAAAAAAATATACAGTGAGGCTGTAACAATAGCCGCTTTATGAATCCCAATCTCTTTAAGCAAAAATAGAAAAGGATCGATTTTATTTTAGTCTAACACCCACGTAGTCAAGTACATTGGATAATGTGTACTTTATCTACTGTAATACTTTACCTTCTTATGTTGCTGTACTGTTACACGGGAGTACGCTTTTAGTGAGGGAAGATATTTACGATAGGTAGTTTTCAGAAACTTCCTGAAAGCATATACTTCATTCAGTACAAAATATTTATACTTCTCTTTGAGGAATATCAGAGGTAACACGCTAATAAAGTCAGTAAATAATCAACTAACACGGAAAACAATTTAAAATCAACTGACAAGTATACCGTTGGTAACTTATATCTTGTTTTGCAGACAATACTATGAACTAGATATACTGTGTAAACACCAGTAAAACTGTCAGTAGGTGACGGTTTAACTTTTTCAAACGACAACCAATATTCCATATTAGTTTGTTTATTAGATGTATCACACAGTGAGTGAAACAGTATTATTTACTGGATGACGTTTCGAACAAAATTTATTGTTCATAATCACTTCATCAATTATAATCACACGACTTCGAAACTTGAGTTTTATAGTTTTCTTTATTTTCTCCTATTTGTCGTAGGGGTAGTAGAATTTTCCAGATATCGGGGACAGGTGTGTAATTGCATGTAGTGCTATAGCTGAACTATCCTCTAGATTTCTTATCGTATTCGGGTCAACTAATCTAGATTTTGCTGGGTTTTTATGTTCGTCTAGTCTGACTGCCCCTGTTCCACTACTTCAACCTATGTATTTGACCTGACAATCCTTCTGTTAGGGTATTAGATAAAATAAATTGTTTTGTTTTATTGGCTCCAAAAGATCCTTAAACCGACAAAGTTTGTTTCTAGTTGAGTTTATGGGTTTTGAATGCCACTTTTATCTCTGCCTTGTTAAGAATTCTGCGTAAGGTTTCCGAGGTTCTTCCTTAGTTTGGAAGTACTACTGATGACTTATAATCCCTATTGTTGGTGTTGTCATAATCCTGCGCATGTTTAACATGCATGTTGTCATTAGGATTATTATTATCACTATCACTGCTATCACTATTTATTTTATTTTTATTTTTACATTCCCCTACATACTTCCTGATTAATTTATCAGGGTGTTTTTAAAGTTTCAAAGCTTCTCTTATATGCCTCACTTCCTGTCTTAGATTTTCCTTGGTACTACTTAGTTTTTGTTCCCTATTACTTAAACATTTCACCAATCCTATTTTTACTGACACAGGATGGGATAATCGGAAATCCGAATATCTGTTTGAATGTGTGGGTTTCCCGTAAACACTAGTGTTTAACTTTCCATCTTCTTTCCTTTTTAAGCTACAATCTAACATTGGAAGCTCCCCTTCCTGACTTTCTAATTCACAAGTGAATTGAATTGCCTCTACCTTTGAGTTGATGTGTTCGAAAAATCTATCTATATCTTGTGTTCTAAGTACAGAGAATGTGTCATCAACATACCTCCACACATACTTTTGGGGTAGGGCTAAATGTTTCGATCGCTTATTTTTCCCACCTATCCATGAATATATCCGTCATCCAGTAAATAATACTGCTTCACCATGTGATATATATCTTATAAAAAAAATTAATGTGGAATTACTTACCACCACAGTGCGCAAGTTTTACACATATAATAATAAGACAACTAATATTATTAAAGGGAAATTAATAATAAGCACATCAGACTTTCATTAACCTGAAATCAATAGGGAAATCTGCTGCACTCAGTGTAAAGAACAAGATTTGGATTTTCAACACTAACGTTAAGTTAGTGCTTGTATACCGTTCAAGGACTTGGCGCGTCAATGAAAGTATTTCCAGGAGGCGGTAACAGAGTTTTGCCGACAGCCGCCTTCGCTATCTCGATACTGAATATCAGAAGTCCAGAAAGGACAAAAAACAACAAACCTCCAAACAAAATATATGCGGGAGAAAAATGGAGATGGTTCGGAAACACGCTGAGAATAGCTCTGAATGACATCACGCTCTACTCTCGCCCTCCAGTGGAACCCGAATGGCAAAGGAAGAATTAGGTGTCTGAGAGTGAGATAAAGGGGACAGCATGTGGAGGAGATGAAAGCTTGTGGACAATCGTGGAACCAGCTAAAGAGGACGGCAGAGAATGACGATGCTTTGTTGAATCCCTGTGTTCCAGGTGGGACTCAAGTGAATAATAACATAATAACGTCAATATGTAAAGTATTTGCAATGGTTATAATGACTAAATTGATATTATTGTGTATTGCTAATTTCAGACTTCATCAATCCTTACTTGATTTAACACTTATTTCGCTCTTTAAAAGGTGACAAAGCTCTGGCGAATGACTGCCTTAAAAAAAGGCTAAAATCAGTGAAATTACTGTAGGTGAATATTACTGAAATTCATCTTGTCTTTATAATATAATAAATTAAGTGAATTTTAAACAATTTATATTAGAAACAAGACTCGATTTCTAACCAGTTAAAATTTTTCACACTATTTAATCCAGAGTAAATTACTCAGCATAAAAAGATAACCAAGGACAAATGTAATGCTTAAGGGTTTATAACGTACAACTTATCAAATATCAGTAGCATTTTATTATTTTTGATCATGCAATTTCAGCAGTGACTTCGTTTATAAGCATATATAAAGTAAGATTAAGTCGTTCAAAAAATATTTTGCGTTTGTCTTTTTCGGACAGCTCTAGCAATCCATACAGAACAGCTGGAACTTTGATTTCAGAACCGTTTTACCTAGCTTCTTTAACTACCATAGCCTTGGTATTAATTTTTATCTTCTCTTAAACTGTTATAAACTATATTGGGTTCTTTTGATTTTTATTACTTTTAATTTTTCTAGCCCACTTTCAATTTTTTACTCCCTTGTTTCTCATTAGTTATGTCTAAGTAATTATTCCTTCACTTATCTAAGAAGCCTACTTTCAACTACAGACCAGCGGAACGCATGAAGATGTCAAAGCCAGCCAGCTTGATTCGGATAAGCAAGATACGCCATCATCAAACTGAAACCAGTCAGAAAATCTTCTGCTTCACTCAGCCAGCATAAACAACAAGATTCACATTTTCAACACCAATATGAAGCCAGTCTGTCCGTCCTTCTACACAGGTCAGAAACTTGCAGTGCGTGTCACAAAGGGGATTTCCAACAAGTTACAGACTTTCATCAACAGCTGCCACTTTCGCTGGCTTCAAATTGAAGATCAAATGACCAGAAAGAATAAGTAACAAGAAACTCTAGCTGGGAACAAACCAACAGGCTCTACAGATTTGTGGGAGAGAATGGGGAGGGATCGGGAAGACGCTGAAGAGGCTGTCAAATGACATCGCGCAATGCAGGCGATTGATTGAGTGGAGTCCAAATAAGGAGCGATGAATGGGTCGTCAGTGCGAGGGTGACATGGAGGAGATAGTGTTGCAAGGAGAAGATGAGAGATTATGGTCAATCGTGGACCCAGATGAAGAGGATGGCAGAAAATAGAAGAAAGTGGAGATGTGTTGTTGAAGTTTTATGTTCCCCTCGGAACCCAAAGGAACAATAATAATAATAAGTGATTAGTCATCACTTAACTAAGTACTTAACAACCCTCTCGATCATGTGGGATTACTCACTACTTGTTAAACACTTTTATTTCTCAAACACTTTGATTTATTTTGTTACTAAGCGAAAATAACCTCTGAACTTTGTTATTTTTTTTTAATAATAATAATTTACTTTATTCCAAAAACAGTACTTATAATACAGAATGGAATTGTGCATATTGTGCATAGTGAACCCATGAACAACTGTACAATTTGAAGTGAATTTACAAAAAGACACCTCTTAGCTCACTTGTGTTATTAATTACTTAATTCAAAGGAATTCACATGTAAAAAGTTATCAAAAAAGGTATTTTATTCAATTTTTCCCTGAAGCAACACTGAAAACTACCACAAAAACAATGCGAAAAACTCTGGAAAATAGTATTTGAAGCTGAGTGATCATTCAAAGAGGGTATTAACTGATCATATGGAAATACTGTTGGAGGTGGATACTTAAAACAGCGCCTATAGGCAGTCTAATTTCAGCCAGCATGAAGACACAATTTTAGAAAAAGTATTCCATGTACCTTATTTCAAAAAATTGGAATCGACAAACTTAGGCACTCCGAAGGTAATGGATAGTGTTGAATATTTATAACTGTTACACTTCTTGAGTAATTTCACTATATGATATATCATATGAAGAACTGTTTTATCCCACCAGATAAAAATTGAAGTTCTTCAAATTACTTGAGACTTTGACGTTCAGTTTAATCCACCTGAGACCTACAACATATATTTTATGGCCTTAGTAACCAGTTAGCGCAAGCATTTAAGTTTTATCAATAAAAAATTATGAAGAACCGAGTCTCACCGATTTTATTCTGTATAAAAAGTACAGTAGAGAAGTATGAGTCTGAAGCAAAGTCTAACAAAAGGAGAAATACGTGACCGGCGGTGTCTACTGTCTCAAGGGGAAATGGATACCTATCAAAGGCATTGGTGAAGGAAGCTCTAGATCATTAGTTGACAGAATTAAAGTTCAGCGGTCACTGAATTCCTGCCCAAGTGAATGAATGGTCAACTACCTTGGTCTCGTAACCCGAAGGTCCAGGACTCGACCCCTGGTTGGGTCGTGGTTATTCACTGATGAGGAATCCCAAACGAGGACGAGACAGCTGACGAGTGCTCCCTGATTTCAATGATCTCTCCAAATGATGTTGGTTAGTGATGAAAACCTAAGAGTTATAACAATTTTATTGAGAGAGTATGATCTTATTTTAGTACAAAATCAAAACTAGAGATCCTTTTAGCTTCAATAAATGATAGCCAGACACAGTATAATAATAGAGAATGATAGCAATATTGTTAAAACCTGTTTCTTTTTATGAATGCTAATCCTATTCTCCAATAGCTTGCTTATTTTTCGCACTCATATTATATTTATTGAATGAATACTTGAAACCTACCATGCTATTTCCTTTTCAAAGCTGTAAAATTATATTTATATAGGAATGGGGAAGATTTCCAATGAATTTCTTTTGAGGCGAATAATATAAAATTGCTTCGAATGATGCCCTACGAATCACCTATATCGATCATTCCCTGATTTATTTATGTTGAGGAAATAATATCTCTGTTATCCAGCTAGTTGCATAGAGACAGTTATTAGCTATGTCCATTGCCAGACATTCCCTATAGTACTTGTCAGTGCTTAACTTATGAGTAACTGTAGCCATACAACTTCTGTTTCATTTTCCAAGATTATTTGAAAAGTCGGGCCAAGGTTATGAAAGGTTGATGATAAATAGGTTTGCTTTGGGTATAGCAACAATTTATAAGATAAACCATATCAGCGTGAACCTGATACACCCTAGAAAGCAAGTGACTCAAGTTCCGTTACTACATTCTAACAATTTAATTCAAAATTATTATTATTATTGTTCCCTTGGGTTCCGAGTGGAACATAAGACTTCAACAACACATCTCCACTTTCTTCTACTTTCTGCCATCCTCTTCAGCTGGGTCCACGATTGACCATAATCTCTCATCTCATCTCACCCTTACACTGACAAACAACTCGTCGCACTCCATTTGGATTCCACTCGATCAATCGTCTGCATCTCGCGATGTCATGTGACGGCCTCCTTAGCGTATGTCCGATCCCTCCCCATTCCCTCGTACAAATCTGTAGAGCCTGTTGGTTTGTTTCCAGCTAGAGTTTCTTGTTACTTATTCTTTATGGTCATTTGATCTTCAATTTGAAGCCAGCGAAAGTGGCAGCTGTTGATGAAAGTCTGTAAATTGTTGAAAATCCCCTTCGTAACACGCAGTGCAAGTTTCTGACCTGTGTAGAAAGACTGACTGTCAGACTGGCTTCACATTGCTCTTGGAAATCGGAATCTTGTTGTTTATGTTGGTTGAGTGAGGCAGAAGATTTCCAAACCGGTTTCAGTTTGATGAAGGCGTATCTTGCTTATCCGAATCAAGCTGGCTGGCTTTGACATCTTCATTCGTTCCGCCAGCCTGTGCTTCCCGCTGATGATGATTGCTGCTGTTTGTTGTTTTTGCTGGTCTCCATCTTCTCCGTGTTCACGTATTGTCCTGTTTTCACTGCCAGCTTCTTCAGCCAGTTTGTTGGTTTCCGCTTGCAAGTCTTCGAGTTTGTGTGACATTATACATTAATTCAAAACGATAATGTTTCATTCCAACATCTATCCTTTCACAAACTAATATTATCAAATTAAATTATGCTAAGCATTTTTCATTACTAAAACACGTGCTGTTTGTTTTTTGTTCAAATAATTCGCACACATTTATCAAATCTAACAATCTGCATATACTGTCTGTTATCTTTATTTAAAAAAAGTTTTTATCTCATTTAGTTAATGAAAAACAAAACGATTTTTTTTACTACCAACACTTAGTTATTTAATGATAATAGCTTTATCAGAATGATGATAAATCAGAGTTTGTAGAATCTCTTTACTAGTTCATTCACGTAAGAACATGAAATCACAACAGTATAGATTAATTAATGATTAACTGATATCAATGAGTGGTTTCCCGACCGCCAAATATCAACTAGTAGAGCTTGCTAACCAGCTCTACTCAGCAATCTAAGGTGAGTCAATACTGAATATACCGCTGATAACCTCAGCCCCTAAACGAGTGAAACAGCCGTCAGGTAATTAGATCACATAGATTCGGTAAGCATACGCTAGTCACAGAAATCACTAGCGTATATATTATCAGGCATTCATTCTGGCTTTCTTGATTACCATAGGTGGGTGGTATCAGGCAGACTACAGCTATTAGTGATGTGAACAATTTCAAATTCCAAACGAAATCCTAGTTAAAATTCAAACTGTGCTATTTGTCAACTGAGAATTTGATTCCAATACAGAATTGTCTTGTAAGAGAAAAACAACTCAGATTTTGCAAATTCTGTCAGCAATAAACAGTGTAACGATTTTCTAAGGGATTTGTTAATTTGTAAAGTCTTGATTTCTTTTGAGTTTGATCCCGATTGATATCGGTCATAGAGCCGTTGAAAACCAGAGAATACTAAACAGCTGTTTCGTCTTGATTTGAAACTCTTCACAGTATACACCCACAAGGGTTCGAAACCAGGACCTTCCGGTTACAGCCACTGAGAAGCGACTCAGTGGTACATGAATTCAAGCTTCAACCAATTCGTGATTTTAGTTCAGTCATCGGCCAACGCTATCGGTGTGTACTTGTCCCAACACTCCACCTAATGTCCCCCAATTGTCACGAATTCTCACTAGTGAGAATAAGTAGAAGTTGAAATTTTGCGTCCCGGTGAATTGGATCCCAGTGGCTGAATGGTCTACTAGGTTGCCTCATACCCAGAAGGTCCTGGGTTTGAATCCCGGCTGATGTGCACTGCTGAGGAGTCCCAAACAAGTTTGGAATGGCAGTCTAGAACTCCTAGGTTTTCCAATAGTTCTCTAACTGATATCAGTCAGTGACCAAACTTGTAAGAGAATGCTAATAGGTAAGTGAAAGTGGAAATAACAGTTATGTTACTTATTAAAGTAGAGAAGTAACTACATCCAAGTAAGTCTATACAAAGAAACAACTAAACAGAAAACGTCAGAAACTTTAACTCACACAGTTTGACACATCTAGTTTCCTCAAATCAATGGATATATATCTAAAATCGACTTTTAAATGAGTTTATTTACCATAATGACTTAAAGTGAAGTAAGTAAACTCTGCTCTCTATCTTACAGGCGAGAGAATTTGCTGATATTTACTACAAAATGACACGTGTAGTTATAATTTTATCACACTGACCAGTAGTATTTGTTAACCAGTCAGGAGCAGTTAAAACCGTGAATAGCCCTTCTATCTTCGACACCAAACAAACTGGTAATACACCAAAGCAGATTCAACACAATAAGGTGAATCGTTCAAGTAAGCCAGGTACCAAATACTTAAAATGGTTACTTATTCCTGTAAAACAGCTGTTTATAGCAACACACAGAAACTCATAGAATACGAAAGGACAGCGCCGCAGAGCGTTTGTCTATTGTTAAAAGGGGACCTTATGATAACTGTTACCCTCAAAATTATAAAATACACTCGTAATATGTGGAACAGAAGACATCCGCTACTAAGAAAACATGGCGGTTTAAGTGTCAAAATTTAGAATATACTACAAACTACCTTGTTACAAACACCCTAAGTATAATAGCAGCATAAGTTACTCATCAGGCAGCAGTTTAGTGATTCTAAACAAAAACATTTATATTTCAGCAAAACGATGGGGTTTTCTTAGATCTGATATAGTTTTCAATCAAAATTTGTCACATGAATTGTAAAAATGCCGAAAACTTCAAGTGAATTTAATTAATTTACATTTTATGCTTACCTGTATACCAAAACAGCCTAATTGATGTGCCGCCAATTCAATTCGATTCAATGTTCTACCGCATCCAGCACAATCAACCGGTGCATAAGCGCATACATGTTTATGATTGCCAAAATGTATTGCCTCCAAACTTCCAATTGTAGTACACCCACGTTTAGCATATTCACAATAAATTTGTAATGAATTTATAAAACTTTTCAATGCAAGCACTGGTCTCGCGATTGACAATAAGTTAATATTTGGTTTATCTTGTAGACAATAACCGCTGACACTACTTGTTGTTGTGTTAACAGGCATAGGAGTAGAATTCGTGAAAGTACTACCAGTAGAATACTGTTGACTGCTATTGTTAATACCAAGTTTTGTTCGACATGTAGGACAGGTGAAATTTAGTCGGACACGATCATTAACACTAACTGTTAAATGATTTAAATGATCTGTTTTTGAATTCAACCATATTTTCAAACAATTAGCACAGAATGTATGACCGCATTCTGTAACTACTGGAATGATAAATACACCATGACAAATACTACAGATAAGATTTTCATCAACTGGATTAACAAATCGATCCATAGGCAGACCCATGTTTTGCTTTAAACAGTAATCATCAAGTTACCTGATATGATAACGAGTAAAGTGCAAAATGACATGTTATATCTATTGCAGTATCACTCATACACAGTGTATTTATATCGACATATTTTTAAATCTTGAGATAGTAATTTCTATGACATTATCTGCATTCAGTTTTCAGTGACTAATTAATCAACCAATGAAAAGCTTAAATGAAATATCTAATGAGCCAATCAAATTATTGTTTTATAAGTAGTTGAATGATTATTGGTTAACAATCTGATTCATAGTAATAAGGCATATTTATTAGATAATTAAGAGTACATACATAACGATTCAAAACTCTCCCATCTAGTTCAGCATATAAGGGTAATGAAATTTTTTGTAATTAGTTTCACAATAGTTCTGGAGCGTAAATACCTTGTTAACAGAGTTGTCTATTGGCAAAGGAATAGAGGTTTACTGTTGCAGTTTTGAGTGATGCGTAACTGTTATTTTTATGAATGTAACGAACCAAAACAAAATAAAAACTAGACAAAAATTAATATTAACAGACATAAATAGAAGTATATCATTTCTGTTATACATAAATAATTTTATTGGAAATAAATGGGCCTACTTTAATAACTTGCTTAATTTCTGATCTTTTTATTGGGAAATCGTATTCACTTTTTGAACACTGGACATTTAACTGAGACTTATAATATGGTGATGAGGCTTTAAGCTTTAGTTCCCAAGGTCTTGATTCGTCACAATTTTGACCACTAGTTGAAATCATTTAGAGAACCATTGGAAAACCTGGGAGCACTTGACTGCTGTTTTAGTCCTAGCCTGGAATTTTCCCGCAGTACGCACCCACCAGGGTTTGAACCCAGGACATTCCGGACACAAGGCAAGCTCTTAGATCATTCAGCCACTGGTTCTCTAAATGATGTTAGTTCGTCAATTAATCTCTGTACATCAATATTTAATGATTAATCTGATGTTCTGTAATGACTAGCTCTATACTAGAGATTATCTGGAGTTCTACTGAGAAGTAACCAGCGGGGTCCTCCAGTTCAGTTAACAGAACAGTTACTTGCTGATAACACTGGCTTTTGGTCTCCCTATACATATCATAAATTGACAGGAGTGGGAATTCATGGGTCATCGGAAAAGTTTCCAGTAGATGAATGATCCAGAAGCTTGCCTTTTAATCGGAAGGTCATGGGTTTAAACCTCTGTGGGTGCGTACCACTGAAGAGTAGCGGATTAGAACAATGTTATGGAAGTAGTTACTTCCATAAAACGGCTTTTGACTGTCAGCCAGTGTCTGTAGATAGGCTGTTCAATTGTAGGATAGGGCATTTTAATTGAACTTTCCCAGTAGCACTTATACTGAAGCACATTCTGTTTGCAGCGCCTCTCTGTTAGTTTTGGCCTTTGTATAGAAAAGAAATAATACTGATTCGCAAATTTATTTTGGGGCTGTTGCGATGTCTATATTTTAATAAAGGATGTGATTTGTATGGTTTGATTTCTAATGAACTTGTATCTATGTGATTCCATCTTCCCTTCTTCTAACCAAAAGATATAAGAAGGCTGAATCATTTTACGTAGAAAATGTCTCTCAATTGAGTGAGTTTTGTAGCTGTACTATAAGAAATTTTGAAACGTTTTCCACTGGAGTGAAAGAAAGCTCAATAGTAATTCTGAATAAGACGTGAAATCTATGTATTTTGCTTTACGTTGGTTTAACTTGTGTCATTTAATCTTCGTTAGTGAATTTGTTTAACTAATTCTTAATTGAACTATGCACCTTTCTGGTGGGATTTGTTTAAATGTTAATATACTTTGTTTTATGTTTCTTTTATAATTTAGACGTATTAATTTCTTCGTGTAAATCTTTATTGACCATTGACAGGAGGCTAAAAATATCATTAAAACTATACCCCCCGCCCAGCCAACCTAAGAGAGAGAGAGTTCAAAAGTCACAGTCAATTTCGTCTTCAAATGTCAAACATTCCAACCATGGATTATTCTCAGAAATTCTTTCAGTTATTATAAACTTTTAACGAACTTCAGAATTTCATAGTTCGTATTATTTTCAGTGTAAATGTGTTGAAAATCTTCACGGACAGAAATTTCACACACTTAACTGGTTGTATGCAAGTCTAAGTATTTCTTGATAGCTACATTTTTCTTATACATATATCGCAATTACTATCTTCTACAATAGATAGCATTAAAAAAACATACATTATTTTTGAATATATCTCATTGTCTTGAGTTGTTAATATACAGTTTATTCAAGTTCTACTCTTATAACCGATTGAGCCTTTCCCAAAGTCTTTTTATAATGCCTGAGTAATGCATTATGTACGCCTTTTAACAGAAAAGGTTTCCTGTAACTATCAACTTTCTCTCTTCTATAAACTTTGCAGCTTTTATTTATATTCATTATGTGAGTTAATTTCTCTATTAGTCAGTGTTGCACAAGAGAATAATACTTGATTCTCTACCTGCTAGAGTTCATTGTCTGTAATTCTTTCCCGCCAGGCATCTGACCTTCAGCAACAAGCGATGGTAGGTGTTGGCAGAAGTCTGCAGCAGCCTGATGGAAATGCTGAAGGTGATGTCAGAGCGCCAAGTCTTTGAACTGCACAGAATCCCTCAAATGACATTAGTGTTCAAAGTTCGGATCTCATTCTTCGCCCTATAGCTCTCTGATTTGATTTAAAAGTAATCAACACCTGCATTGACGCTTCCTTTCCATCCTATTCTGGCTTTGGCATCTGCAGTCGTCTTATCTGTAGTTGAGGCCAGGTAAATGAAAAGGTTGACCGCATTTAGATTTGTCCCACTTATGGTATATGATGTTTGTTGTTGTTGGTTAGACATCTTCATCACTACTGTCTTCTCTGCTTTCACTTCAAGCCATATCTTCGTCACCTCTTCCATCAACTTGTTAGTTTTTTTCTGTTAATCTCCACGTTTTTAAGAGACGAGGCATAAGTCGTCCCCAAAATCCAAATATTCTGGTGAATGTTCATTGGTTCAACATACATCTAACTACCCTATGATCCAATCAATCGAAATCATGAAGATTATTGGTAATAGTAGACAGTCTTGTTCAACGCCCATCTTCACCTCATAGATTTTAGGAAGCTTTCCTTTGCGAATTATTTGGCATGTGTTAGAACCATATAACTATAGAACGGGTTTTATGAATATTTATGACACTGTAACGTGTGGTTTTGAAGCAGTACCCGGATTACTTCACTGTCTACCCTATCGAAGGTCTACACAAAGTCAATGAATTCTGGGTAAACAGTTAACTTTCATTCTAGACTGTGTTCGATGATGTTATGCCATGTTGTATCTTTCCTTAACCCAGCATGTCCCAGTCTAAATCACCCATCCAGAGATTCCTTTATTCTATCCAGGGTGATATGGATAGGGGCATCAGGCCACGCCACTTCTTGCATAGGCTTATGTTGTCCTTCTTCTTCTCCTTCAGTTAAACAATCAACAGGTACCATTCCCACCATCCGTAGTAGTGGCTAGAATATCTAGCCCCAATTCTTCCCCAATTTTCCGTAACTTAGTGGCCTTCAAGAGTTCCGCCTTTTCGGGCTGTTGGTGTTCACGAATAGGTCTATGTGTGGGAGTGGTATCTGTGGATGGGTTGTGGTGGGCTGCGATTCAGAAGTCCTTTGAAGCAGACAGCCTAATGTTTTCACTATTCAACCTTTTTTGGCATTTTCTGGCTTTATTAGGGTTGGTCACAGCCCGGATAGTGACGGACTTGGTTATTTTACGTATTGTGCGGTCTCTCTTACCTCTGGTATATCCTACTTCAGTTTCTTGTGTGTCGTAAAATCGTCTTTTGTCCTTCTTAGTACCCTTCTTCATTCCTCTATCCACTTCGCTGCATTTTGTACTCAACTTCTTTCGTTATCTATCTCTTTACTGGTTCACTTTCTGCTCCACCATCCTCTCCTCCTCTGTCAGCTTCCCAATGTGCCTAGAAAGCCATGCAAAAATATAAAAAATAGTTGAAAAAATGTTGGAAGAATAATAATGAGTTGAGCTCAGTGATCTATGATAAAAAACTGGGTAGATTTCGAAAATTGGTTAAGTAGTCTTACGTAATCTAAATTTGTTAAGTGGTGAGTAGCGTTCTGGAATGGTTATGACTAAAAATGCAAACACCTGGATATGAGTATAATATCCATAATAGTAAGATATGCTGAATATTATGAAACTTGGTTGAGTAGTCTTTTATCGTGACGCAACAAAGCCACAACAAAATAACTCGTGGGGTAATGCCGGTAGTAGAAGTAGTACTAGTTCTAAAAAACTTGATTCATAATGCGACAGCAATGCCGCTTCTTGTGCTTTACCCACCAGTAGTGCTAATTTAAAACATATTTCGTAAGTCGGTCAATTTAAAGAGTTATACAGGGAATAAGGCCCAACATGAAACCACAAAAGACCATTATGCTACTACTTATTATTCTAGAAATGAAAGCTTCCTAATACTCTGTTTTCCATACCTATTGGTTTCGTTGCCTGCCATTTAAGCGCTTCATTACTGCAAAAAGATACACAAATCAACCACTGCTTTACGTTCGATATTTCACACTTATTTAACTATGAAAACTCAGGCCTAAATACTACCCAACATAGGCGATTACTAATCTGAAATCAGCCTGGAAATTTACTGATTCGCAATTTCAACACTTATGTGAAGTCAGCGCTTCTATATGGTTCAGCGACTTGGCATGTCACAAAAGGCGTTTCCAACAGGCCTCAGAATTTTATGAACAGTTGCCTTCATTGGTTCGATACTGGAGATCAGTATGGCCGGACAGAAGGGATCAGCCACATGGAACTCCGGCTATCGACCAATTAACCTAATAAATATTCAAAAGGACATAGAAATGGATCGGATACACGCCACAAAGACCGATGAGTGGCATGACTCATCGTGCTCTCAATTGGAACCAGAATCGGGAACTCTGAGTTAGGCGTTTGACAGCGACATAGAGGAGGTTGTGCAAAAGCAGATGAAGGCTTATGGAAAGTTGTGCAGCCAGGTAAAGAGTACTGTGCGGAACAGGATAAAGTTAAGATGTTCTGTTGAAGCCCTATGTTCCAATGGGAACCCAGGGGAATAGTAAATAATTAAATACGGTTTACCAGCTGCGGCATACAACTCAAGTGTTGACTCAGTTTCAACTTCAATTTAATCCTGAGTGCTTTCAGTCCTTTTTGATGTCATAGCATTAGGCAGACAACAGAAAAAGGTTTTTTCTTAAAGTGCAATGATAAGTTTCGCTACTTTATCATTGAGATATATGAACTCTATATCAATAATAATTTAACCACAATGTTTTGAAGTACAATATAAAAATAGATTTCTTTTCAAACTTCCGCAAAAGTAAGAAATTAATTTTGACCTTAGATGGTATTATTTTTAGTAATACTTCCTCTTTATTGTTTCACAATCACTGAAAAAAAACAGTTACCTAATAAAAACATCAATCATTCCTCTAATATAATTTTTATATGTTTCACCGATTACAAGAATAAATTTTAAGTTAATGTTGGTAACTTTCGGCAATTTCTTTTCAACAACTTCATTTTTAAACTGTAGCAAAAACAGGCATCAACTCCTTCACATACTCCTCTGGAGCTGATTACATCAGACGTTGTCAGCATGTTCTCCGGAGACACATAACTGAGCAGTGCCGAAAGGCAACAGTCTTTCATCCATGAACACCTTGTATTAGGTCTTTCAGCCCCAAGTGATTTAGCCCTTAAAGTTATTTAAATCTAGTTACCCTAAGAGTTTACTATTTCTCTACCTACGCACAGTGAAAGCCCTACCTACAGATGGACAGAAATGTAAACTATGTATTCAAAAGACCTTTGAGAAATCCATTTCTTTACCTCGGTCGTTCTTTCCACTTTGCTTTATTTTCTCCTTGTTTATTGTTATCATCATCGCAATTTTAATTTTTTTAGACAACACTTGACCTTATTTAAAATCTTAATACCAATTTACTTATTTAATTTTGTAATTAAACCACTTCAACTCTACCGGCTTAAAAATTATGTTAATTATCTTTATTCTTATCATAAGTACATTGGCTAAGCAATTTATAATTCCACTTAATAGCTTTTTCCCATAATATAAATACGACTGTATAGTTTGAAAATGAAGTCGTTAAAAAAAGAAATATTTTTTCGCTGAACAACAAACGTATATTTCCTTATGAATAAATGATAATATCAAAGTTAGTTGGTTGATGGTGACTAACAGTGAAATTTAGGATGCACATTTCGTCCCATTTGGGACTCGTTATTTAGATGCACCTGAATTCGGCTGTAAGTGATCGTGTTCCCACTGAGGCTCGGACCCAGTGCCCATAGTTTCAAACGCCAAAGTGTTATCCACTAGACTGGCGTTTGAAACTATGGGCACTGGGTTCCAGCCTCAGTGAGAACACCATCACTTACAGCGGAATTCAGGTACATCTAAATAACGAGTACCAAATGGGACGAAATGTGCATCCTGGATTCCATAGTTAGTCAACATCCACCAACTAACTTTTAGTTACATGACCGGACATCGTCGACGCATCTTCCCAAGGAGCCGACATGTCAGCCTGAGACCGTGCACTTCGATCCAATCAGTTGACCAGAAAATCTAAAATTGAATTAAATAAATGATAATATACTTCATGAGTTAGTAGTTTCCCAAGACAGGACACAGACTGATACAATAATATATTTTAAAAAAGTTAAAGTTTCACATAGTAGGTAGTCAGAAATATTGATTAGAAATAGTAATAAACTGGTGTTCCTTTGAATACCAAAATCATTGCATTATTCCCATCAAAACTGGATCCTTTTTATTTATAAACCAAGTAATCATTGATCTAAAGTGCAGTGTTTCTATGCTGAAGGTAAATGTCGCTGGAATCTGATAAATTAAATTTGAAGAAATGCACAAATATCAATTTACGATGTGTTTTATTACCAAAAGTAAAGGTTTGGAGAGAGTTTAGATCTGTTTAAATCCAAGTTATCTCAGTGTTCTAAATGTTGTCGGCGTAATGTGAGTAAAATCAGTCACCTTTTTGAGAATTTTTGAGATAAGGGAGATTGGTAGATCCTGAAAATAAGCAGCATGATTGATTCAGGCTTATGGAAGAAAGTTTTGTCACTTTTCAGAAAACTAATTAGGAGAAAAGGGGAGAACATTTAAAGAAACTAACAAAACTTTGATCCAAATTGTGTCAAATCACAGAAAGAAGATCAGGAACAATAGATATAACGAACATTCAGTGAATGAATGTATATTCATAGGCTCCTGAAACACTTTGAAGAGTTAGAAGAATGTCCATCTCCCTTTGTTTTAAAGACCAATTACCTCTGTCAACCAGATTTCCTGAGCAGTTTCGGAAGAAATCAGTCTAAAACTTCTCGTTTATTGATGTTGGATTTGGTTTTCATTGATGCATTGCTGGATTATAGAAAGAATAGTGCTAGTTTACCTTATTTTGTTTGCTAGGATTGTTTATCATTTTCTCCCTACAATTGCTGAGTAAATTTTGGCGTTCTGTAGCATTTGGAATACCTGTTCGTTTATTTATATCAACCTTTACTTCATATAGTCAGTTGAAACCCTTCATTCCAAATCTTACTGTTCATACTATATACAAGGAGTTTGAGGAGGTGTTGTAATTGTAGAAGATTGATGCAAACGAGGAAATACTGTGACCTAGACTAACCACTCTTATGAATTTAACAGCTTCTTGTGCCTACTTTAAATAATTTTAATGCAGTTATTCCAGTCATAATGTTGTCGCTAGATAGTTTGGGACAGTCGGCAGGAAGCCTTGGACCTAGGTTTCGTGCTAGTTGGCACTCATCAGCAAGGCGTATATGCAACCTCGAAGGAACTCATGTCCTTTCTGAGATTCGAACCCAGTGCAGCAGTTAGAGACGTTACCACTGAGCTATTCGAGCTCGCGACTGACCTCCTGTAGGACTATTTTGGATATTTTTGAATGGGAACTGGTCAGTAACTAGTGCACTGTGATGACAAGCTACCTAGCATGCTGGCCACATTGCAAACTTAACTGATAGAATTCAGTCTGCACCAGAGATAGGAATGGACACATTACACTAGTTACCGACTAGTATCCAATCAAAATTTTCCAGTCATACTATCTTTTGTTAAGAACACCACCCCTACGTAACTTTTCAGTATACAAAATGGTCTGTGAACATTCTTATGACCAAAGCTTTAACCAAATTAACAATATACCCGAAATTTGTTTATGTATAGGCTTGAATAACGTGACCTACATGATACATATCGGATATATGTGTCGTGATAAGTGGGGTTAAATATCTATTTTCAATGTCACTAGTGTCAGTTGACATAACGCGTTGTCGAAGAAACTGTTATGTGGCAATAAGTATCTCCGGAAATAATAAAGAGTTGCCGCAAAATGCAAAGAATAACCTCAATAAAATCGTCTTTTTAGTACGAAGAATTCAAAAGAAAAATTTAATTTTGGAACACAGAATGCCAAAATACTTAAATAGGAGTTTCTGCTAGCAGATATTAGTGTTTTCTTAAAGTACTTTCATCAGAATGAATTTCCACTGATAAGTACTGAGTCAACCACAGGTAAACTACAGAGCTGGTTAATAATTTCTACCGTAACTCAGTGAACTTTTTCATCTTCCGAAGGAATTTCATTTTCATTCTTTGAGTTCCGAGTGGAATATAGGGCTTCAATCTTCTAAGCTTGGAGCCAGGTGAAAACTACAGCAGAGGACCGAAGGCAATGGAGACGCATGGCTGAAGCCCTATGTTCCTCTAGGAATTAAAGGAAATAATAATAATAATCTTCTAAGCTTCAGTTGTTGTGGTGCTTTTGCACGGTGAAGTTGCTAACCTCACTCCAACATTCCCTCTTATTATCGACTAGCAGAGGTTTATGAGTAAGTCGGCCCAGAATCGAGTCCAGACCGCTTGAATGGTTGGCGAGAATCTACCTTTAAGACACTGAAGCATCCTCTAAAGGAATAGAAGGCTTCGCTTAGACCGCATCATTCAAAAATCTGTTCCTCATTTTGGGAGAAGGTATGTACAAGTGGACTGTAATTCCCGGTAACGTAAATCACTTTACCAGTATCTCCTCATAAAAATAAGTAGGCAGCATTTCAAAATGTCCCAGAAACAATCTGGAAATAGAGTTTTGAATTTTAAATCAATTTTTCATTCAAATGATATCCCACTCTGTTATCGGACCCCTAAATACCTTTTGCATCCATTACATTTTCAGGAAATTCCAGAAATAGTCTACCAGTGTATGATGACCCCTAAACGCGCAAGTCGTTCACCTTGCTAGATAACCAGCTTATTTTTACTTGTCAATTAGTCTTCTAAGCTTTCATGACACTCCATTATCCAGCTCCTAGTATTTTACGAGTAAATTTGAAAAATCCGCTGGTAAATTTATAAATTTTTTACGATAAATTATATTAACACAAATTTATTGTAAACATTAAATACTAAAATTCTGTGTCCAACGTAATATTGGTTTTCCTGGCAAAATATCAAACTGTTACTGCCTAGAAATTTATTTCTATTATTTTTTTTTGATTTACAGCTTGATTCCACACCGTATTTTCAGTACAATTGTGGAATTTTCAGCATGGATATCGGTAGCCCAAATTCAGGCTGAACATAGATATCGGGTGTGCGCCGGCAGGGGATCGAACGCCGGACCATGTGCATGGTCGGCGAGAGTCCTAACCACTGTGCCACCGACGCACAATGAGCGACTAAATAAGCAGATAAACCATGTGCACTGTGATTTCAATTAAACAATGTAACGTGATGTGCAGAGTCTATTTAGAAAGACATGGATAAATGAAATAAAAGGCGGGTTATGCAACTGCTTTGTCCTCTGCTTTACGTTTTATATCTCAACTGCGGTCATTAACAAAATATAATACGACCGTAATTCAGGGGCGATATACCTAGCAACATAATTACGAAGAAGTTAAGAAAACCACTTCAAAGAACTTTTAATGCTGGCAAACTACAAGTCTTATTTTCTACAGGACCAATGGTGATTCCCCGATTGAAAGATGAAGCACCTAGTCTAGCCCCTTCCAACTGTATCTACCAATTCAACTGCACATGTGGAGAGAGTTATATTGGCCGTTTCTCTAGGAACTTGGTTTTTCGTGCTCGGGAACGTCTCCCAGTATGACTAAGTAAAGGTGTAGTAAAAACCACCAACAATTCGATATTAGACCACCTGGTCCAAACTGGCCACAAAGCCAGCGTTGACGAATCCTTCCCCAACATCTACCGGGTATCAAATAAATTGCCAAAAGCATCTAGGTACCTCATACTTCAAACAGAAAAGGCTATCGCGATTCGCGTGAAAAAACCAGTGCTTTGTGTGCAAAAGAAGCAAGTCCAGCCATTACTACTGCTCTGGCCTTCGATAGAGACTACAGATTCATGAATTGGTATTATTATCTTTCCTAATTTTTCTGTTATTCAGTGTGTATTGTTATGTTGATGCTATCGAACTGTAATCCGTTGATATTATTGTTGATTCAATGTTATTTAAGCAACATTCTCAATTTGTTGTGAAAAATTTCCTTAATTTTATTTGGTATTCGACTAGCTATTACATTTTTATGCTCATTATAATTAATGAATGTTCAGTGAACTGTGATTCCATTGTTCTTACTTAAAAAATCAACATTAATGTTGTTAATAACACTAATTCATTGACTATTATGGATGCATATAACTGTAGAACCTGACGAAATAGGAGTTATCGAAAAGAATATTCTTTTTTCATTAACCATTCACTTGAAAATTTTCAAATAGACTGCATAAAAATTTTGATTTGAAAATTTTGTATTACCTTGATTTTTTCAGTAAGAGATTCTTGGATTATTCGACTGTAACTATCGTGTTATACACAATTTAGCGAAAATATTCATTCAGACATTTGGAAAAAATATTGGGCAAAGTATTTCATTCCTAGATGATCTTATGACTAAAAAAGAGGACTGTACAATAAGACGAAGTATATATATAGAAAACCTACATCAATTGGTCAGTATACTCATTTTTTCCAGCTTCGTACTTATGAAATACAAACGCAATCTAATGAAGTGCTTGGTCCACAGAAAAAGAGCAATCGCCTCTGATGAATGTCTAAATGAGGAGCTTAATATTATTAAGCAGTTACTGAGTGAGAACGGTTACCCAGAAAAATCCATCGATAAGAATATGAATCAGAACTCAAGATAAGCCAAAGTACCAACAGTCCCAAAAAAGGCCTTATTCTTACAACTTCAGTTCCTCGGGAATAACATCAGTGAGATAATAACACAACGCCTTAGAAATGCGGTACAAAGAGCATTCAGTGCTGCTGAATTATGCTCTGTCTCTAAAACCATCCCGGGGTAAAAGATAAACTGCCTAATTCCAGCTTTTCTATGTGTATCTACCAATTTGACTGCTCCTGGGGAGACATTTGCTTAGGCCATACAATTAGGCCTGTTTCTCGTCAGATTTCCGAACATCATCTTGTGCGGTTAAGTAAATGACAAACAAAATCCATTCATAGCGCTATTCTATCTCATCTTGCGGTTACGGAATACAAGATTGATGTTAAAGAGGCATTTAAAGTCATTTACCACTTACCAACTATTCTTTACTTTAAGAGTTCGTCTACCACATATTACTGAGGCTGTTGGGATCTACATTAAGAAGCATAAACTTTGTATTGGAAAGAAGTTGGTTCAGACACTGTCCTTACTCCGCTGGCCACCAAGGTTTCAATGTTTCTCAATTTGTTGTGGAAATTTCCCTAATTTTACTTGGTATTCTACTAGCTATTACATTTTTATGCTCATTATAATTCATGAATCTTTAGTGAACTGCAATTCCATTGGTCTTACTTAACAGATCGATAGTATTTAAAAACACCAATATTGTTAATGACGATTATTCTAGAATATTCCATGTATATAAAAACATATATATATTTAATTGTAGAGCCAGAAGAGGAAATTATCGAAAAGGATATTCTTTGCTCATTATTTTGTTCTTTGTATACAATTGGCTTTCTCTTATCATTCATGAAATGCAAATAGAAGAAACTGAGGAAGAATTACAATGCTGTTTTGATAGAGTTTTAAGATTTTATGCACGGAATGATCATAACACCAAGAAGGGTGAAGCCTAGGACAGTCAATTCACGAGGTAAGCACATTATCATTCAACTACTGATAAGTTACACAATGGCTAGTGATTTTTAACTTTGGTTAGTCAAAAAATCAACCCGAAAAAACTATTCATGTCCTTGGAAACTCATTAACTAAACTTTGAAGTAGTATCATCATTTGAACTAATGAAGAGTGATCGGTATCCTTTTAAAATTTATGACTGTAGATTTTTTGTTGCTGCAAAAATCATGTTTTAGAATGACCATGAATCATAGAGAGAAAAAATGTGAAAGCAATGATATTGAAGACAAGTTATTTCCTCAGGTCAGAATAAGGACAAAAGTACAATACTATAAAAGCAAAAAATAGTCATCTGAGATTAAGACAAAAAGATATTCAAGCATAAGAAAATACATTGTTGACGGTAATGATAAAAAAACTCAGAAAAGACCAAAAATTATAAGTAGTGGAGGCTCCTACATCGTGTAGCTATTCCTTTAAATCTTACATTATATCGATTGGGACTCGGATTCAATTTTAAGTCCAACATAAATTGAAGTACGCAGTTACGCACTACTCATATTATTCAGTAGTATATACCAATTTATAATATTTTTTAGCTCTCTTGATCTGTCAAGAAGGTTACTTAATACATTCTTGTATATCCTAGTCTTGTAGAAGAACATTGCAGACTGTCTCAGTTATCGATTATGGATGAGTCTATTGTAAGAGACACTGTACTGAAGTAATTGACATTAAATAAAGGAATTGAATAGTAATGTACACATCTTCTTCTAGATTGTGGGACGATATTCCTCAAAATAGAAAAGTTAACAAGAAAAATTCGTCACGATAAATGTGAAAGTCTAACATGACTATAAGTATTTTTGCATAAATCAGACTGAGTCTTCATATTATGACTAATCACTGGTACAAATAGAGACAGGTTTACGTTGAACTAATGGGATGGGTGATTTATGACTAGTGTCACGCAAACTCTGTCTACAGGCGAGGTAGCAAATATAGGACTTCAAATGGACACAAAGAGGATGGAGGTGATGAAGATACCTGGCGACCACCACCAACAACAACAACATCAAGCACCAAACACTATCAACGAAACAAATTTGAACGAGGTTACTTCTTTTATCAGTAGCTTAGACAGCATCGTTTCAACTACAGACGGCACAGATGGGGATATCAAAAGCAGGATAGGCAAAGCAAGTTGAACATTCATTACTCTGAAATCGGTGTGGAAATTTACTGCGGTCAGAATAAATAAGAAGACTAGGATCTTCAGCATTACTGTCAAGTCAGTGTTTGTATATGGTTCATAAACTTGGCATTCCATGAAAATCATTTCTAACACGCTAGTGAACGCTTTCATCAACAGATGCTTTCTCACAATACTTAAGTAAAGATGGCCAGAAAGGATCGGTAACTAGAAATTCTCGGAACCAACCAACGAAGAACCTGTCACCCAAGGGAATGTATATAAATCGGACAGAGGCTGAGTAGACCGTTAAGTGACATTACACACACCAGGCCCTTGATTGGAAGCTGGATAGGAAACAACTCAGTGAATGTCTGTAGGTGACATGGAGAAGATCGGGTAAGATAGGGATCGAAAGCTTATGGACAATAGTAAAGCAAGCTAAAAAAAGGCTAAAGAGAACAGATTAAAAAAGAGATGTGCTACTGAAGGCCTATGTTCCTCCCGCAATCCAAGGGAATAATAGTAATAATAATAACAGAGGCTATTCAACCCAGTGAAAATTAATGGAAAAGAAAGGAATGACTGTAATATTTAAATATTGAATTCTTCTGCGTCTCCAGAAAATCTACAAGACGGACCAGCACTTCAGTAGATATAATATTCACCACACATAAATTGGCAAACAATGGGGTTAACTAGTCCTAAGACACTCGAAAACTGAGAATTTAGAAGGTACATCGGTCACTATGCTAAGTGATACCACAGTTATGCATACTGTAGTGTACTTCATTTTTTTCAGGCCAGGCTATCAAGCACAGAAAGCTTCTAATCGAACTTTTGGCTCTGCTGATAATTACCAGCGAAACCCAACTGATATATACATGAAACTCAGTCTTTCTTTTTAAACTTAGATGTGCATTAAGAGATCTTCAGACTAGAGGCTTTGTGCGTCGGTGGCACAGCGGTTAGGACGCTCGCAGACCTTGCACGTGGTCCGAGGTACTATCGCCGGCCGACGCACACTCGGTATCAATGATCGGCCCGCAAAATTTGGGCCACTGATATCACATACTGAAAATTCCATGTTTGCATCAAAATACTGTGTGGAGTCAAGCTATAATAAAAAAAACTAAATTAAGCATTATTAACAGCGATATAACACCTATACAGTGGGCATTAATTAATTCTCTGGGACGTCGATCCTGATTCTTAAAATCCACTAGCAAAACGGCCTGATAACCTGAGCAATCGGTAATGCAGCTTCGAATCCAGAAGTAGATACAAGCTCCTTCGGATTAGCAGGCACAATTACCAGACGACTGCTAATGAGCATTGAACCTAGGTCGAGTAGACCTTCTTTCAACCATTCCGGTTGCGTAATCTTGGAAAATGAATCTTTACAGCATTGCGAAACTAATAAATTGCAGACAATGAAGATATTTCTTACAAAAATCGCATACAAATTATTTATCTGATACATTTATATTTTTCATAAAAAGGTAGATTGTTTTACTGTTTATTTGCTGAAACATCTTTAATGGTTCCTATGGCTACATAAAGTAAACAGTGGAAATAAGAGATAAAATCGATAATGGTTGATTGATGACAGTTAGAACAGAATTCATCTCGTTGAGATTTATGCAGATAATATTTTGCAAGGTTTAAATAATCAAACCATTAACACAGTTGACAAGAACGTGTTGTAGAAATTTATATTATATTATTTTATTCTTTTATGTTTCCAGTGGGACATAGAGCTTCAGGCTACAGCTCTGAAGTTCCGGTAGCAGTGGTATTTATTTTTACGGGATGGGGTTGCTAGCCTAATACCCAACCTTCCCTTCTTAACAATTTAATTACTGACTAAGTGAAGTAAAGGAGTGCATCGGCCAAATATCGAACCCCGAACTACCCGCTTGGTTGGAGAGCATTCTACCGCTGTGCCACCGACGCAATGTTGTAGAAAAGGATTTGAATATTGTTTTGGTCAAAGATTATCTTAATAATAACGATAATAATAAAAATGGCTTTATACTGAATAGTGAGTTTATAATTATTTGAAATACGACAACCTTCATCTTTCTAAAACTTAGTTTAATTTCCTATTACTACTAAAAAATTACAATACACAGATGATAAGTGAAGACGATATATGAAATTTATGTAGACTATATAACGAATTGGCTCTGAAATGACTGAGAAAACTGACTCAGCAATAAAATAGAAGAGCATACGACTAAAAAGAAATTAAACGCTGGTTACTGAATTCTTTTTGTAATATTTGGTAATATCTTAACGATGGGCTCTTAATCACACAAAATGTGCGCTAAAGACAAAGGTGCTCGATGGATAGTAGTTCACCCTAAACACACATTGGGACTTTTCATTCCAGTAAATGATGTTATTCCTCCTTAGACTCAACGCGAACACTTGACGAGCCTAGTGGCAAAGCGTTATCCATTAGGGCACTAAAATATAAGATCTTTCTCTTGCGTAATAGTTACCAGAGTTTAATTATTCAAGGCTTTCAGACAGCATCTAGTCGGTATCAGCCACATAATGGTGACGGCCGTCTAACGAGTCTATATGACAATAGAGAGTGGTGATTTTTGATCTCCTTCATGTCACTTTCACACCCTAGGATGACTCGCTCGTCATTTCCCATTTGGATTCCACTTGAGGTCCTGGTGCGCGATGTCATTTGACGGCTTCCTCAACGTACGCCCAATCCATCCCCATTTTCTCTTACATATTTGTTGAAAAATCGGCTGTTCATTGGTTTGTTCCGAGACGAAGTTTCTTGTTAATAATTCTTTCTGGCCATTAGATCTTCAGTAAGGAGCGAAGGCAGCTGTTGACAAAAACTTGTAATGTGTTGGAAATCCTTTTCGTGGTACGCAATCCAAGTGTAGAAGAACTGAATGACTTCATATTTGTGTTTAAAAACCAAATCTTGTTCCTTGTGCTGGCTGAGTGTCCACAGAACATTTCAGGTTGATGAAGGTGTATCTTGCCTTTCCGATTATGTGTGGCTTTGACATCCTCATTCGTTCCGCCGGCCTGTAGTTGAAAAGATGCTTCCTAGATAAGTGAAGGAAGTAACCTTTGCTAAATCTCTCTTTTTGATGTTGATTGGCTCTCTTTGTTTTTGCTGCTGGTCTCCGTCTTCTCTATGTTCACATGCAGTCCTGTCTTCGCTGCCACACTCTTCAGCTAGTTTGTTGCTTTTCGCCTCTAAGTATTCGAGTTTGTCTGACATCAAACATAAATCATCCACGTGCGAAATCAAGATCTTGTAGAGCCTTTTATCGGTGGGCCAGCGTATTCCTGTCTTCGCACTCTCAATGCACAGTCACGCATAATACAGTCCACCACAATATCATCTGTGATAATGGGCAGTCAGCCTCGTCTTATTCCTGTATGCACTTCGAACACCTCCCTGAGTTTTCCGTTGTAAACCATCTGGCACGTGCCACTGTGATATAGCTATTGTATAAGGTGTGGTAGTAGTTTCCAGATTACTTCTCAGTCAATGCTGCCGAAGGCTTTTTCGAAGTCGATGAAGTTAAGGTACAGGTTTCACTGCTATCTAAACCAATACTATCTAATATTTTCTTTTAGTATTAAACACGTTTTTGTATCGGTAGTAAGTAGCAGGCAATGCGTCAGTGGTTCAGGGGTAGAATACTTGCCAACTACGTACGTGGTCCCAGGTTAGATCCCCTACCGACACATTACTAAACGCCCCTTAGCTGGTAGTAAGCCCAGTAAATAGTGAAGGTTTTGGCGTGAAATCAGCAACCGAAGACCGCGAAAAGAAACACCACTGTTACTGGAACTCTAATACTTAAGCTTCAAATAAAAGTGTGAAATAAATAGTAAATACCACGCGGCAAAACAAAATCATACATTTCATTCACTGACTGTAGAGAAGGCTTTTGGTACGCATTCAAATTGATATTCTTGTTTACATTGACAGAGTATAAATGAAGTAGCCTTATTTCCTGGTGTATCCGTTTACAAGAAAGTCAAATAATTTAACCAGTGAATTAAATGTTAGTGTGTAAAACCTTCTATGTTTTCAAAATACTTTACATAATATGATGTTTACCTATACGTTGTCTTTTAGAAATCTTATTCTTATCATAAGTAGTAATTATTTTAAGTTTGTTTGCGACCCGATATCGGTTAGAAAAGCAATGAAAACGAAGAAGTAACTGGAAGCTGTTTCGTCCCAGTTTGACACTCTTCAGCAATACATACCTATGATCTCGCTGAGGATCGGACACAAGAACCTCAGGTTACATGGAAAGCTCATTGACTATTCAGTCACTGAAACGAACTGCCAACTTCTGTCAATTAACGCAACTGCAAGTCAGTGTCAATGGCGAATATCTGTCCTCATACCCGTTTTGGTAGATCCCACTAGTCACAACTTCACCTCAGAACTTCAACCATTATTCAGTCACTACTGAACAATAGAATAACTTTCAAATGTTGGTTTGTGTGGGTTTAATTAGTTTTGGATTACTTTAGTACTTTTGTTAAAATTTTCAAATTTACACGTCGACTACTTACAAGCAGAGTAAACATAGATACTGTTAACAAATGTAAAAATCCTTGACTTAATTTAGTGATTCATTTTACATGTTCTTTTGCGAAAATCCAATTTTTATTGACGAACTACACACTAAATGAACATTAAGGACAAGAGGAAAACTTTTCTTGCGATCACTTAGTTCAGCGGATTATTATTTCAAAAAGTCAGTGCATGTATAAATGTCTTATAATGAAACACAGGAGAGTGTAGGACTTATATATATATATTAAAACAAGGTACGAATTGCATATTTCTAGCAAAGTGTTGATAGGAGATGATCAGGCTTATTCACCATTTGGCGTTTTCAAAGATATTACTGATGGATAAATTGTTTATGTATTTTAAAACACTGATTAGCACAAAAAGAATGTTCTCCATCATTACTTTTTCTTCAATTTCTACAGTTATATGTTCAAGTTAGTTAAGGAACAATTGTTATTGACAGGATTAATGCTCTTTTTATGATAAAATCAAATTATTACCATCAAAGTCCACCGGTGGATTAATGGTGGAATGCTCATCAGCCAGGCAAGTGGTCCGCGTTCAGTTCCTGGCTGACTCACTCTTAAACGTGGCCTAGTTCACTAGTTTGCAATAGAGTCAAAAAAGAAAACAGTTAGGGACGAAGTCTGGTCACTCAGTTTTGTAAAAACAACATAGCTGCCAAAACTTCAAAGCTTGAAGCCCTATGTTCCACTCAGAATGCAAGGAATGAAATTATTACCGCCTTTAATTCCTAAAGGAACATAGAGCTTCAGCAACACTTCTCCATTGCGTTCGGTTCTCCACCAACGTTTTCCCCTGGCTTCATGTCTGCCCACATGCTTTTATCTCCTCTTCCCATCACCTCGTCAATGTCACCCCACCGTCGCACTGACGACCGACTCGCCGCTTCCCATTCGGGTACTATTCTAACAATGCTCTGGAGTGTGATGTCACTTGTTTTCTCAGAGTATGGCCAATCCACCTCCATTTCTTCCTGCATATTTGTTGCACAGTTGGTTCCTGCTGGGTTGGCTAGCTCCCAGAGATCCCTACCTGTTGCTTATCTTTTCTAGTCATCTGATCTTGAGTACTGAGCAAAGATAGCTGTTGATGAAAGTCTGTAGTTTGTTCGAAGTGACCTTCGTGACACGGCACCAAGTCTGTGATCCGTATATTAGCACTGACTTCACATTGGAGTTGAAAATTAGGATCTTACTTTTCATGCTTAGTTCTGTTGACCTTCACACAGACTTGAGAGTGATGAAAGCTTGCCTTGCCTTTCCAGATCCTCACTTTGATATCTTCGCCAGTTCTGTCCGCCTGTAGTTGAAACGATGCTTCCCAGATAGGTGGTAAAGGAGCTTGCTTCTTTCAGATTTCTCCGATTTATCCTGATTGTTGTCTGTTTTTGTTGCTGTTGGCCAAGAATCTCTATCACCTCTGTTTTCTTTATGTTCACCTGGAGTCTTATCTTTAATGCTTCTTCTGCTAATTTGCCGTTTTCCCATGCATATCTTCCAGGAATGAAATTACGATCAAAAACTCCATGTGAGTAAATTTTTATTAGGTTACAAATCAAAACATATGGATATGATAAGCGGTAAAAATATGTCAGATGTTGAGACACATAATCATGGATGACAGTAAATATTCCAGTGAATGCTCGTGATTAGTGTTCAGATGGAATTTTCTGCGGTGTTATTATGAACTTCATACAAATTATTGTTATACTTAACTATTATGAACACATAGGTGAAAAAGTTTGGTTCTGTTGCATAATATCTCTGATTTTCACTTACTGAGTTGAATTCACCATTAAATTTTTCAAGTTTGCTTAACTGTTTGCTTGAGTCATAATTTAACTTTTACTGTCCTCACTCCCACAATCTTGAAATTTCCATCAGGTTACGTATAAATTCACTCTCTTGTTTGATCTTGTATTTTGTCTCTAGTCAATCCTTGTTTCTAAGCAAAATCTGAACTCCACCGCCATCTATTGTCCAATTGCACTTTAAATAATTAGCCTTTGAACACTGAGTTATTTGTTTACTAACATTATTTTCGGAATTATGCTTCTTATATTTCCTATCCATAACTCAACGTTACTGTTCCCTAATCAATATTTTGAAATCTATACGGTCACATATATATTTATTAACAATTCACTATTGGCTTAACAAAGTCAAGACACATCATCATTCTGAAATCAGTTTGGAAATCTTCTGCACTCAACATTAAGAAAAAGATTCGGATTCTCAACACAAATGTCAAGTCACTTCTTCTATATGGGTCAGAAGCTTGAACTGCGCGTTACGTAAAGCACTTCCAACATGTTGCAGTTTTTTATCAACATCTGCTTTCATTCCATATTGAAGATCAAATCGCCAGAAAGAATGAACAACAAGAAACTATGGGGATGAACAAACCAACCAGGAGCGGATAGCTGAACAAATATTCTGGAGAAAATGGATCAGACACACGCTGAGAAGACCATCGGGTGACATCGCGCACCAGGCCCTAGCTTCAGTGGAACCCGTATAGGGAACAACGAGCTAAGGTTTGTTTGGTCTGAGGGTGATTGGAGGAGAAAAGAGATTATGGGCAATCGTGAGGCCAACCAAAATGGACTGCAGAGAATAGGAGAAATTGAAGGTGTGCTGTTGAAGTCCTATGTTCCACTCGGAACCCAAGTGAACAATAATAATAATAATACTGACTTAACAGTGAAAGGGTGTATAAAATTAACTTACAGTGGAGTAACTGTTAAAGGAATAATAAAGTTTACTATTTACTGCCTTATTTGATGAAGTAGGATAGTAAGCATAAGTCTTACTTTTCCCTCTACAGAATTGGATAGCTTATCTGGAGGTGATCTAATTTATTTAAACTGGGTAAACCACTAATTCATGTTAACTGATGCTCATGAAAATACACAATCTAGCAAAAGCCTAAAATTATAGTACAGCATCTCAGCAAATGAGTCACTTGAATTTTTTTTAAAGTGTCACTCCCATTAAGACAACTTGTCAGCCTCTATTGGCTTAGTAGGTTTATTTTATCCTGCCCCATGGGGGAAAAGTGTTCACTAAATATATAGATTGTATCAAGGTTTTAAAAACAATTTGTCACAAAATTTTTCACAATCATAAAAACTGTTTCAGAATGATGAAAACAAAAAGTAATGCTTAGACAAGGCGTGAAAATTCATCCTGCCTAAAATCTTTATAACAAACTCTCAACATACTCTATTTGTAAACTAAGGTCTCGAGAAGAGTAGAAAAGTGATGAACTTCTATTATACGCTACCATTGCTGATTTCGCTGCAAGTCAACCAATACATTTGTAAACTGAACTGGAATAACCTAAAAGTTTAATTTAGAATTCACAGGCAAAACTTCTTAAAACCATATTACTCCGATGAATTGATGGTCACAGAACCAAACTGTCCATCACTAAGCAAAAATCTGAGAGATAAAGGTTAAAAATGCAGACTAACATGATTAGTAATCAAACTAACGAGACTGGTGATGAAAAATTTTTGGCAGATTTCAAGAAACTAGTAAATAATTATGAAGACAGTGAAGATAGTCACTAAGGTGGTAAGTCTGCATCGACAAGAGCAGTCTGAATCACCTGTTATTCTAGCTCACGATGACATGTCAGTTTAGGAGACGCAGTGCTGAACCTTGCTTATTTCTTTAACCATCAGAAAGTCCGGAAAAGAGAGAAGACTGGCTACCAGAGCGGCAACCCCACCCCATCCACTGGGAATGAAAAATAAAATCTATTTGACCATAGATAAGAATTTACAGGGTGTTAAGCAGCAACGACAGTCGGAAATTTCATGTAAAAGTTGCTTCCAATAGTTTATTTACTCAATGGCCCCCAAAGACGACCTGCTGTGGCCGAGAGTGGGTAAACTCCAGTCTTCCGCTCGGAATGTCCTCATATCGCCACGTGTTCATGGCTTCTGCTAGGTAACTCCTATCCACTGCACCTCAAAAAAGTGAAAGGGGGAATGTGAACGTTTGGCGCTCACAACGGAAATGGTTGACATTCAGGTATACCTAAGGGAGCTAGAAAATCCTGCTTCCATATCAATGGTGCAAAAGGGCTCCAGAATTCGAACAGATCGAATGGCGTATGAACTAGTTCTGGTCATTAGAAACCACGGGAACGTGACTCCTTACTCTGGTCAACTGGATCAAACTTCGAGTCAAATTCTGAGAGGGTAGCCCCTCAAGACAACTATCGGCTTCGATCTGAGTGTTCAAGTATTGTTCTAGTCCTTGCACAAACCAACAGATTTTGTATAGCGCATCTTTTAGTGCCTATAATCTACTAAGTTTATTTTAATATTCACTATAATAATTCACTCACTTTCTTCCTACTTCCTTTATACCTCTTGCCCTCCATCTATGCGTAGACGTTTTACTTATTCACTTCTCATTATTTGTCTTACTTTGATATCATTCCAGTTTGTCTGATGCATCTTCCCACTTTTTCTCGTCTTCATAATCACAAATACAGTCTGTAAACATGGTTAAAATAATTTCTTATACATTCCTGAAATCTAAGAATTTCTTACAGGCAAAAAAACTTGAACTGGAATTCGAACAACATCCTTTTCATTGGTATTCATTCCTCTACACCATCAGAACAAAAAACAGAATGTCATCATGGTTCAATCAAACAGTAGTGATTGATTATCACTTTATTACTTTCAATTGAAGTGAAATTCGTCTTTGTTTTTTTTTACAAAAGAACTATGTTCACTAGATTGTCTTGTAAGTGGTGCAAAGTATTTTACTACTATACACCTTCAACACATATAAAATCCAAGTGTTATATTCAATCAAAATTATAATAATAACAATAACATAATCCCATAGAAAGAATACTTTTTTTTCTTCAATTATATATTTGAAAAGTAACCTTTGAGGGAATTAATATGAAATTTAGGTATAAATGTGTCCCAAAAAGAATGAATGAATGAAATTTTTAGGCCTAGTAATTATTACTTCTAAATATAGACTATTTCTTTTCAAATCAAAAGTACAAATTATACAGAAGTGAATAGGCATTTCTACAATGGCTAGTAGAAACTTAACCTATAGTTAGTTAAGTAAGTAAATTGAAGCTACTATTTATCACAACTTATGTGAAAATATATAACTCGTATATATATATATATATATATATATATATATATATATGCAATGTGTTAATTATAAGGCAAAGACTAAATTCAAAAAATAATATAATGCGATTGAGTGACCTAGTTCAGGCGTTTTCAAACTATAAAATGTATACAGGACCGGATCCCATTGGCTGAATAGTCTACGAACTCCGTTTGTAGTCGAAAGGTCCTGGGTTCGAACCCCAGTGGGTGCGTACTGATGAGGAGTCCCAGACCAGGACGAAACAGCTATCCAGTAGTTGTCTAACTGATTAGATCAAACTTGTAACCAATCAAATCCCAGCAGACCAGCACTTAATAATCTCCTATTTCTCAGGTGGAATTACCAAAAGTGATATATGAACTCGTAACTCATTCGCCTATGAGTCAGGTGAAAAAGAGAAGACGTTCAGCGAAGAGACTCTTTTCGAAGGCGAATTCATTCACATAGCTGTTCAATCGCATTTATATATAATTATTTGTGTGTGTGTGTACATGAGGTTTGTCAAGTTTAGATAATTGATCAGGTAATACAAGAATGATCGAATATAGAAACAAGGTTAATCAGACAGCAACTAAAGCAAGATTGAGTTGAAATGTTGACTAAAATGTTTCAACTTAGGTCAGGGTAGCAACAGAGGTAATTACAGGTAGAGACTAAGTAGAAGTGGAGTAGAGAATAATGCAATTTAAATAAGAACTGAAATCGAGCAAATAAGCTGGATGAAGTAACATAAATGACTAGAAATTGAGCGTTGTTCAAGTCAGTAACAGTGGTAGTGAGGTGTAGAAATTAAGTCGAGTGCAGGTAGAGAACAAAAAAGCTTAAAATGTAAAATATTACAATTGAGAAGACAAAATAATACTAATGAAGAGACAGAAAAAAAAGATTAGGTAGAAATTATTTATCGGGTAATAAGATAGATTACGTCCATTGCAAGTGTAGTGATTGAACGAACTTCTGTATGCAGAATTCAGGATTTAGCGAGTGAATCACCATTACTTCTGCAGTTTGAAGAAGTCTGATTTGTACACCTTTAGGAAGACAACTTCTTACTCTGTAGACGACTTTGAAGTTTCTTTTGCGGTGAAGCTTGGTGTCCGGATTCTATCAGACGTTCTAAGATGGAGCTGCGGGGGGGATCGAAATCCTCCTTTGTAAAACCATGTTGGATGCAGAAGTCGATATAACAATTATCTCCTTACATTATGTAGTAACTAAAGAGAAACAGTTAATTTTCAAATAATAGAGAAGATTTGTAGCTCAGGTGGATGATTTGCAATTAAAAGTGTTCTCTGAGCTGGTTGGTTTAGTTGCGAAGCTTTCGTCGTCCTTCTGGACAACATCTTCAGCGCCATATTTAGCACAAAGTGAAATGATTTAAATTTCTTCATGCGTGATGTAATTGCGTCTCCTGGTTACTATCTTTACATATGTATTGACCACTTTCTATTGACTTGGATTTTAAACTTTCTGGTCACCTGATTTACTTTTTATTAGTTGGTATATTTCATCTATATTAACGTGTTTGTTAATCGCATTTTCGCTTGAGTACCAGGCTTCTAGGAATTCTCTGGCACTTTTCGTGTTTCCTCTGTTTAAGATTTTGACATGATCCCAATCAAACTGATGACCATAATTGTCTGCATGCATTGATACTAAAGAATACATATCATGTCTTTTCACGGCTGATTTATGTTCTTGGATTCTGATTCGAAGGGGACGCCCACTTTGGCCGATGTAATGCTTGTTACAGTTCATACAATTTATTTTGTAGATGGTATTAATTTTATCCCCTTTTTCTGTTGGATCTTTTGGTTTGCATAATATCGAATTAAGCGATTTTACTGGTTTGTGTGCTATATCTATATCTAACGGTTTCAGTATTCTGGCTGTTATTTCAGAGATATTCCTCATGTATGGTAGAATGAATTTTCTTGTGGTCTTTGATGATGGTTTCTTGTTGGTGTTTTGATTCGACTTTAAACACTTTTTGATGAAATTTTGTGGATAACCATTCTTTTTGAAGACCGTTTGTAGGTACTTTTCTTCCATTCTTTTCAACTCTGGAGTGCTACAATGTGTCTGAACTCTTTTAAACAATGTCTGCACACAGTTTCGTTTGTGAGTAACTGGATTATTGCTAGTATAGTTGAGTATTTGATCTGTGTGCGTTGATTTTCTATAAACTTGTGTCTCTAAATCTCCTGTGTTGGTTCTCCTGATTAAGACATCTAAAAATGGGATTTTGTTATCTAATTCTTCTTCTTTTGTGAATTTGATGTCTTCAAATATGTTGTTTATTAATTTATGAGTATATTCTAAATCACTTCTCTTAATTATTACAAATGTATCATCAACGTAACGTATCCAGATTTTCGGTTTAATTATAGGTAGAGCTATTAATTCTAATCTTTGCATAACAGCTTCAGCTATTAATCCTGATATGGGCGGTCCCATTGTTGTTCCTTTTATTTGTTCATATATTCGAGTATTGAACTGGAAGTATGTTGTAAGGCATAATTTTATGAGTTCTATCGAAGTTGATAATTGCGTTTTTGTGTTTTCATCACTCAAATTATCAAAATTAAATGAGGAAGTACAACAAGAAGTACGTCAATGTATCATACCTATACTCAAACAGAAAAGACATAATTCCGAACTTAGCACTGAAGAGCAAAATGCATCCCTATTCACAGCCATTGCTTTCAATGGTTTATTCCACTATTTGTCAATGTTGCTTCTGCTCATAACAATCCCCCCCACCAAAAAAAAATCAACACTGAATTGAAATTCTATATTTACACGCTTAGAATCTTTCTAACTGAAAAAAACATACACAAATCACGTTTCTGTTCAGAAAAAACAAGCAAAATTCAAAGAGAGTCAAGTATGTCAAACAGACTGGAAGCGCTTTTTCTTAAAACTTTAAGAATCAATAGTAGCCAAACCGATAGCTTTCCAACGGCGAAGAAAAGAAAAATTACGAAAAATACAAGTAAATGAATAGCACTAGACAACTAAATCAAGAAGGAAGGCGTCAAGTGTCAAATTTTCTCGTCATTCTGCCTATTGGTAATCATATACACACTGATTTGGTTGTGTTTTATGAGCTGGTTGATTTAATTGCAAATTTTTCTTTTTCAAGTATTCGTTTTGTAGGGATTTTGTTTGATTGGTTGAAGGATTTCATCATGAGCTGATATCAGTTAGAGAACCACCGGAAAAGTTGAGAGTGATGGACAGCTATTTCATCCTAGTTTGGAACTCTTCATCAGTACGCACCTACCGCCAAACTTCGTACCCACAACCTTCTGGTTACAAGGCTTGCGAGCTCGTAAACCATTCAGCCGCTGAGACCCGATCCAATGGCCAGCTTGTGAATTCTAACTTCTGCCAATTCACGACATAGCGCGACCATTTCGCAATGTCTTCTTCGATGAGTTACTGCCTCATGTCCAACCTGCCGTACCGTACTGGTCACGGCTTCGCACTAGAACCCCAGGTCACTGCCTGAATAGGGCCAGTCACTAGTGAGCATCAGATTAATTTTCAAGTAGGGTTCAAGCCCAGTGGGTGCGCACTGATGAAGGGTCCAAAACTAGGATGAAACAGCTGTTCAGTACTCCCAGATATTCCAGTGCTTATCTAACTGATGTCAGCTCATAATGAAATCCTTCAACCAACGCTTTCATTGTCCTACTAGATAACTTCATCAGTGTGGGCATTAATATAAAGTGAACTTGTTTGAATTATCTGGGAGTGAGTGCAATATAATTGTATCTCCTAGCAACAACAATTGTCGTGATTGGTTGTTAATTTACACCTGTCTCTACTGATAATGTTTTTTGACTTGGAATTTGAACTTTCATGTGATTTATTGTTTATTATTTGGTAAATTTGATTTGTAGTAATGTGTTAGGTAATCGCTGATTCATTTGAGTACCAGGCTTGTAGAAATTCCCTGGCATTTTTGGTGTTTCTCCTGTCAAAAATTTCTACATTCCCCCAATCAAAATGGTGTCCATAATTGTCTACACTCATCGATATGAAAAAAATACATAGCGTGCCTTTTTTACAGCTAACTTGTGCTCTTCGATTGTGATTTGAAGTGGCACCCCCACTTTGACCAATGTATTGCTTATACAATTTATTTTGTAAACGGTGCTAATCATATCTTCTTTTGCTGTTGGGTCCTATGGTCTGCACAATATTGAATAAAGTGATTGTGTCGGGTTGTGTGTTGCATCTATTTGAAATGATTTTAGTATTCTAGACGCTATTTTAGAGATATTCTCTATATATGGTAGAATGAATTTTCTTGAATCTCCAGATGAGAGATAAACAAACCCAAAAAACACATAAAAGATTGCTGAATGAAAGATGAACATTTAACGGCCCAATAGACGCTATAGGACTACCACATAACAGAGTGACTGAAGGTGAGCTGGATTCAAGCAGTGAGAGATAAATACCACACTGAATCATTTTGAATAAACGAAATCCTGAATAGATGATCAGATCTGTTCAACACAACAATGATGAAAACGAAACCTATCGGTATTACTCCTCCATATACAGCACGATGTTTGAAAGTTACAAAAATTGGATATAAAGTGGTTCAGATAGCACACGAATAATAATATAGTGCAAACACAATGTGTGCACTAGATGTATTGCTTAGCAAAGGTATCTTATTTGGCGATTTCGTCGTCAAAAGCTGTGTAACCACATTTTTATACATTAGTTTATCTAGTTGCCAACGTTATTTAACTCAAAATAGTAACGAAGAGAGATTGAAGGTGACAAAATTTTTGACCTTGATATAAATACAGATCACAAGGGGTATAGGAACTAAATTACATTAGAAAATGGTGACACAAAATGTAAAAAGGATTTTAACGAAGACAAGTACAAATGGGATGTGTATAGAAAGAACATCGAAGGACAAACTCACGCATATAACCACTCCAATGTGTATATATATATGAATTCACTTGATTCTATGGAGCTACGTATATAGGTCGTTCTATGCGCGTCCTTTCAAAACATGTTACTGAACGCTACTCAGCATGAATGTAAAGAAGCAGAACTGGTTCAATCAGAAGCGCCATAGTTGAACACTTCGTCAACACTTGTCACACCACCTCAACTGACTCATCATTCATAGTCATTGACAAAGTATGCAAATATCTACCAAAGGAAGCATGTTTCTCACTCTTTTGTGTTGCAGAAACTTCCGCCATTTGCATCGAAAAGCCGGAGTGAGACGCTCAAAAAAATCTGCTTCAATCTCGACATTTGCTACTGATCTGGTTTCGTTTGGCACCTTAGTTGCCGTCTGCAATTGTTTTCATTTCCTTCATTTTCAGTAATAAAAACTACTATTTCAATTTGTTTCTATGCACATCCCGTACATACTTGTCCTCGTTATAAAACTATTTCACATATTACTCAAATAAATATATATATATATACATATATATATATATATAACTATGTAAACGTATGTATAAAAATGAGATTCTACAGCTTTTGAAGGTGAATTCACCAAAGAGATACCTTTGCTGAGACTCTTTTTCGTTTCTCTATAACTTTTTGATGGGTAGTAGAATAGAACTTGTGCACTGTAGTAGAGTACAATTCCATTATGCGTAAAATTTAGTTTGATAAAATCTCACAGTGTTATACAGTAATATGTACTGATGATGTTTCGAGCACAATTTATTGGTCATAATCAGATCATGGTACTCACACAACTTTCTAACTTCGTTTATGATGGGTATTTTCCACGGTTTAAACGCATGTATTGCATCACACACTTCTAAGTGTTAAGACTCGATTGTATATTTGAGGAAAAGCCTCTAATGTATTAAGTTCTACTGAAAAAATTTATGATTGTCTACGGAGTGATTATAACAAAAATCCCGTTAAAATGAATCAACAGTATGATAAAAAAATTATGCATTCTGGCTACTTTCAGTTCTAAACATTTTCAATCACATCTGAAAGATAGAACTCTGTTAAAAATAGGAACAAAAGACAAGAAATGCCGACATGAATATTAAACCTACCAACTTGAATAGCTCTCAAGGTTTATATTCTAATATCATAGATGACATTTCATAATATATAGACAAGAAGAAATAAATACCGAGCGTTCTACTAGTAGTGTCTAAAATATAAACAACATTCGACATTTTAGGTCAAATCAGTCCTTTAAAAACCCCAGAAGCGGCATAACAATTAATATTCACTGAGGATGTAGTCAGCATATTTTGTTTAGTGCACTAATTAGTATAGCTTTGGTGTATAGGGAGGACTTGTCCCCATAAACGACGTGGTACTACTGAAACAGTGAGAGAGTAGACTTTCGTCTTTCTCTCGAAATGCTTTTATGTAGCCAAGTGTTCATAGCCTCTACCAGGTAACTCTTATTCAGTACGTTCACGCGCAAAACGTGTTTCTCACAAAAGAGAAAGAGTGAATGTAAACGTTTGGCGCTTAGAAACCGGACTAGTGGACCTCCAGGGATACCTAAAGGAGCTGGAAAATCCTGACTCCGAATCTATAGTGTACATGAACTTTACCGGAAACCATGGGAACGCAAGGCGACTTGCTTTGTGGGTTGGAATTCAAGCTAAGGAATCACAAAGTCCAGGCATCCGTGCAGTACATCAGCCCTCTATGAAACTATGACACTTTTTTGTAGAGTATCTCTTGGTGTTCACAGTGTACCAAGTTTGTATTTTTAATAAATAATATAATAATAATAATAATAATAATAGGGCATATTTAGCATCTCTGTATCCACCCAACAGAGTAATGCTCTTCCCCAATATATGTATTCTGAAATGACAAAAACAACGGCAATCAAACTTAGAAAATAAAACAAAATTAAAATTCAGTAGATTAGAATTAATTTTTTATAAAATAAATAAGTAATAATAATAATAATAATAATAATGATACAATCGAAAAATAATGATGATGAATGTTAGGGAAGAAAAGATATATATAGATATACCATTAACTTTTTAGCTTTCCTACACAAACTATCAGTTATTCGAGAAATCTCCACTCATGAAATAAAATAACAGTAGTAGTAGTATGAAGGAAGCTGAAGAAGAAGGAGTTACTCTACCCTCGTTCGTGTCTTAAAGGATAGCTGAAATAAGCGTAGAGCTGCAACGCCTCTTCAACACAAACGCATACCACATACGGACTCCACAGACGAGAATATGACTAAATGAAAAGTGAAATCTATGAAGGAAGGAAGACGAAGGAAAAAACAACATATAACTCAATAAAACCCGAATTATATATGTATATATATATATCTTTGTTGAACAAATGCGGATAGATTCAAAGAAAAGAATACAGTCGAGATCAGGAAGTATGCAGAAAATACTACAAGTAGAGAAAGTGCAAACTAGAGAAAGATAGAAAAAAACAGAATTGATACATGGAAAAGTGCAGACAAGAGCAACCACACACACACTGCTACTACCTACTACTACTACTAATACTGCCTTGATTGATTACTACTCAAAACGGAAATGTAACAGAGAGGTGTAAAGATAGAAAATAAAAGGGAACAATAATAGTAATAATAATAACTGAGTATAGAAAAAAAGTAAAAGTATTGTCGAAGTAAATTGAAGTAATTCACAGCCTATCTCTGCATCACTACAAGAACTTACTTACCGCATAAAGGGATTTTACACAGAAGAAGTGATTACTTCAAACTCTAAGTATTCATAAGTATATATTTACATAAACAATGTACATATCTATTTTATATACAAACATACTGAAATGTAATAGTGGTAATAATAATAATAACAGTAATTGTCGTTAGAATGTAGAAAGGTGAATTATATCTATGTGTACTCTTTACGAATATTTTCTTTTTTATATGTTTATATGATTACAATAATCTAATCATTATGAATTATGAACATTAGATGAGATAAGATGATGGTATACAAAACGAGGAGTGAAGTGTGTGTGTGAATGTGATTGGCATGTGTTCCTTTTCTATACAAAACCTGAACATTACACAGAACAGATGTGTTTAAGGGGGAGGAGTGTGAGGGTGTGGTGTGGTGTGGTGATAGAATTAATTCCTAGGTTTGAAAAAAAAAATCAAGGAAATGAACTCAACTCATCATCACTGTTATTTCATTGTAGTAAGTGAGCTTCTATTGTTGAGGAAGTAATCCATAATGAATTGATTATCATTATTACTATTATTATTATTACTAGTATTGTTGTTTGTAATAGTACTGAGAGGATCATCGTTGTCTACCTCATTGACTTCTACTAAGCCTTTATCTTCCCATATAGCTATATAATGTCCATCTAGTAATGGTGGACCTTCAGGAAAGGCTAATAATGCTATATTACGATGACAAAATGATCGTGAATTTGCATCAAGATTATTTGGAGTCCATCGATGAACACGAATAGCCTCTAAACCGGGAAAAACAGATGAACGACATGCAGCATATGTTAAACTTTGGATACACCATTCTTTGCAAGGCCAAGATAATTTATTCAAGTGTTCATTCAGAATTTGACTAGTATCGATAATCTAGTTTTAGAAGAAAATAAAAACATCCAAAGATTAATGATAAACAAATGTGAAAAGAGTGAGAGGATAGTGTCTACTAGATTCTCCAAGGATATTCCTAAAAGTTTCAGTTTGCAGGGCAGCAAAGTGTTCTCAAGCGCAATTACTTCGATTCTCAGAAGCTATTGATATCATAAGATTTCAACTCAACCTCTGTATACAGAAAGATAGGGTGACTGATCTCTCACTATCCTGGTAATTGTAATTGTTTTGTTCGTGTGCGTAAAATTTTGATTTTGACTTTCACTTCCTGAGTTGAACTCTTTCCTTTCTTTGTTCGAACTAATAAAAGGGACTGGATGTATGGAATCTTTGGTAAACGGAATAATTCTAGAACAAAGTTGTGGTATCTTCCTTCACACCTTAGGTAGAAAAAATGGTCGTATTATGCCCAGTTCATCATCTATTAAAAAGCTTCTGATAAACATTCAGTTTGCAGTTCTATTCTAGACAAAGGAACACAAATATGTCTCACTGGCCGAATTTTGAAATGAAGAATTCTTTACGAAAGTGCGGAGGTTCTAGTCGCTGCCACACTTCACAAAAGTAGAGAAAAAGAAATAGAAGATAACGGGAGTAAAAAACATAAGATTACATAGAGAATTTATTATTATTTATTATTATTATTGTTTCCTTTAGTTCCTAGAGGAACATAGGGCTTCAAGCTGCACGTCTCCGTTATGTTCGGCTCACCGCTAACGTTTTCACCAGGCTTCACGTCTGCCCACATGCTGTCAACTCCTCTTTGCATGACCTCCTCCATGTCACCCCACCCTCGCACTGTCGACCAACTCGTCGCTTCTCATTCGGGTTCCATTCCAGCAATGCCTTGGTGTGTGATGTCACTTGATGGTTTGTTTTCTCAGCGTATGACCAATCCACCTCCATTTCCTCCTGCATATTTGTTGCACAATTGGTTCCTGCTGGGTTGGTTCCTTCATTGACAGAGATCCCTGCTACTCATCTTTTCTGGCTATCTGATCTTGAGTATTGAGCGAAGACAAATGTTGATGAAGGTCTGTTGTTTGTTTGAAGTGACCTTCGTGAAGCAGCGCCAAGTCTCTGCTCTGTATAGTAAGTAGCACTGACCTCAAATTGGAGTTTAAAATCCGGGTCTTATTTTTCATGCTGAGTGCTGTTGACCTCCACACAGACTTGAGAGTAATGAAAGCTTGATTTGCTTTCTCGATCCTCTCTTTGATATTCATATAGAGAATAATGAGGATTTAATAGATCTGAGAGATTACAAACAGTGAATGCATCTTTATCTGTGCTGTAACACTAACAGGCTCTAGTCAGGTAGGCTATAGCTCACTATGTAGATCAAATCAACAGTCAAGTAAGTCATGGATTAATGCCATGTTTTCATTTGGCAATTTACACCTCATTCATACATCAAAGGTATTAGAGTATCTCTCAGTGGTCCATACATATAACTACGAAGTAATCGATTACGAGCTTAAAGTCACTTCATTTCAATCTCCATGGTATTGAAAGCCATCATATATTAGAGTGAAATTATCATATAACATCCTTATCTCTAACAACACCTAATCCTTACGCTTTCAATAGAACTGTTTATTTAGGTTAACTTTGATTCTACACAATTGAATAAAGTCAGAGTCAGTGGTAGTGAATGCTTCACGAATCAATATTTCAGACTCCCTTTTTGTTTCCTTCACTCCAAATTGTGAATCATATCTATGAATGGTTAGTTAAGAGATAACATAGTTGATACCTGAATCCTCATCTATGGAAGGCTAACTTGTCGACAACTGCTAATCTGTTAAAAGGAAGATCCTTCATTTAGTGATATGCCTTCCTAAGCAAACATCTTAAAAGTTTATCTTTGACAAGATATCTTATTTCTACATAAAATTTAACTACTTCAGTGGTTTAAGTAGGCTGACTGACTGACTAGTTTCAACATAGAACCTTCCACAGATGTGCAGCAGTTCGAGTCGCCACACTTCACTTAGCACATAAAGAAAGAAAAGAAAGTAAAAAGAGATGCAAAACAGAGATATGAGGCCAAAAGAATAGTAATGTCGAAGAACAATACAATTTTATTGGATATTATAAGTCAAAAAGAATGGATGCATCTGCGACATTGAGAACGATTTTGAGCAATATCACCGACTGTCTGCAGCCATTGGTTTTTACCATCCCGAGGACCCCAACTAGACAGCCAATCTACACCTCCTTAAGTGGCTGGCTTAAACTAACTGTTGTGAATTTCATTGACTAATGCCATGTTTTGGTTTGATCTCCCCTCCTTACCTTTCACTCAACCGAAGCCTAACCTCAATATTGCTCATCTTGTTTTACCAATTAAGACGGGAGATAGAACGCAGACACCTATGATCAAAGACAGCTAGCCGGCCTTTTCATTTCTTCCACTTTCAATGGCCAGGTCTCACAGCCATAAAGGAGGATGGAGCGGATTGCTCAACAGTACAGAGCAGAGAATGAATGAAGTGTAGGTTGCTATTAGACCGTCAATTGTGTTACTTTCTGTGCCTCCATTACTTTTTCTCTTCTCTACTTATATGAGAAAAAGTGATGGAGGTGTAAAAAGTAACATAACTGACGGTCTAATAACAACTTACACTTCATTCTCTGCTTTCAT
Organism: Trichobilharzia szidati; assembly: GCA_944472155.2. Lineage (NCBI taxonomy): Eukaryota > Metazoa > Platyhelminthes > Trematoda > Strigeidida > Schistosomatidae > Trichobilharzia > Trichobilharzia szidati. Next base: position 71,349,474 of record OX235272.1, read on the forward strand.
CATATAACGACCTCTGAGGCTTAAAGTATCTGTTATCGAAATGAAGACAAATATAACAATTGTAAACGTATACTTATCAAATAAACACCACAAATATAAACAAAAAGACAATGAAGACTTACTTTAACTTTTTGACGTTTCCTAGATATCATTTGCTCTAAACAAAATGATTCAATATTACGTCCATCACGAAGTGTACTTGTTGAAGATGTACCTGCTGCACCAGTCATATTGTCTATATCATTTTGTTGATGAATCAAAGCAATTAGTGTAGTTTGTCGATTGCCATCTGAATGTCTAGATGAATATTTACTTGTACTAGTTGATGGATAACTAGGTACTGTTAACTTTGAAGATGTTCCAACCCAACCGATAGTAGGAAAACCAAATTTTGTGTGTTGTTGCTGTTGTTGTTCTGTATTATGCATAGATGATGATACGTTCACATTGGACCCAACTTTATCTACAGTAATTAAGAAACCAGTTAAAAGAAAACAAGTTAACAGTGAGTGAAACAAAAATTTATTTAACTCAGTTGATGAACCGACTAAAACCAGGGAGTACTGGACAACTGTTTAGCCCTATATCGAGACTCTTCAGCACCACCCATCAGGGATAAAACTCGGGAACTTTAGGTTACAAGGTGAGCTCATCGACAATATCCATCTATGATCCAACCTTCAAGCCTGTCAATTCCCTACAAAATGACACTTGAAGAATTTAGTCAATCGGTAGAAAGCTGTGGAGAAAAATCTTCAATACAAACTCTAAAAGCCTAAAACTGACAAGATAAACGTCTCAATCAATAAGTGTGAAGATTGCTATTATTACTGTAGCGCAAACATGGTACGCACTCCTTACAAAATCTTAGTTGGTGGAGGGTATGGGATCTCTAGACTGAAGCAGGAATTTTTCTTGAGGGGCGACGCCCCGAGCTTTCAGTGACCGAAACAGGTTCATACGCCATTCGATGTACTCGGAATTTGGAGCCCATGTGCAACACATGTTTGTAATCAGGGTTTTCCAGCTCTCTAAGATAGGCCTGCATGTTCATCACTCAATCCTGTTGTAAGCGTCGACCATTTGAATTCACTCTTCCCTTTTTCTGAGGAAAATGCCCGCTGCATGATGGTATGGAAGAGAACTTACCAAACAGAGGCTATAAACGCCTGACTACATGAGAGCATTCCGAGAGGAAGACGGAGGTTTGCCAACCCTCAGCTGTACCAGGTCGTTTATGGGGTGAAGCTTATCCCTTAAAAAGGCTCCAAAATATAAGTCACGTTGCACTGATGGCGTTTGATTAAATCGCCTGATGCATAATACAAAGGTTAGGTGTATATTCTTAGACAGGACGGATAGCTTATTCATTCAACTTATAAACATTAACCATATGAAGTGACTGATGCATGTGGTCTGCCTTTTTTAAGTAGTTTTTGTTTGTCTTTCTGTCGTAAAATACCGTAACAACACTAAAGCGGAAGTTACCTGCGTTTCAATAACATGTTCAGCTTATGGATTAAACACAGAGATAATATAAGCAGCTTTGCGAAAGTTGTTCCAATCAATTTACTACATATGTGGTGGTGTGGAACAAACAATGTGTCCCAACGGAATACTATTCTCACATATTCCGACAGTTCAATATAGCATTAGCAACAGAATACTATGTGAATTGGAACATTCTATTTCATGTCTTTTAATGTAAACCAAAATCACACGCTCAGTGATTGGTTAATTAATATAAACTGTATAGATATAAATAGCTGTTTAATCAATTGAAAATACACCTTGGCTTCCGTGTCCTGCCTTTTGCAGTTACATTTGGTGTCACTGCCTGTCACAACAAATGAAAAGCCTATGCCCTGAAGTTTTTGAAGAAGGAGATATATGGGTCTTCTTGGAGGACTTCGAGGCTGTTGCGGAGTTGAATGGCGTTCAAGATCCGTCAGCGAAGAGTCTGTTACTTGGAACGCTGCTGGGAGGTCAGATGAAGGCAGCATAGTGTGAGGCGAAACACCAGCGATTACGCTCCAGGGTTACGCGAACTGCTTCCAAAGTGGGAAGGACCACACACAGTCACCGTGAGACGGGGTCACGTACATACGATCAGAAATGCAAACAAAGAGAAGCTGGTGAACGTTAGCGAGCTCCGGAACTTGATACAGAAAGACAAGCTAACAAAGCCGCCAGTACCAAGAAGATCGAACAAACTTCAGTCGAAAGTATTTGACGGGGGGGGCGAGTGTGGTGGTGCGATACAGACAATGTGTGTTCCAACGGAATATTATTCTCACAGTTCAATACTGCATTAGTAACAGAATAATATATGTATTTGAACTAGGATGAAACAGGTGTACACAGTACTCCCTTGATTTCAGTGCAACACTAATTGATATCAATCCGTAGTCAAACTTGAAACGAATCAAATTTCTACAAATTACCACTTGAATAGGTATGCAGTTGTAGTACCTGCATTAACCGCTAAACTGAAGCATGGAAGACAGTGGTAGTATTGAAATTCTGTGTGATTAAATGAAGCAACATTCATCTATTCAGGTTTAAAAGAGATTAACAATTTTCACGAAAATCTATTTAAACCAGACATATTGTCACTGTTTTGAAGGAGGAAGAAACATCATTTATATAACATTTGTTTTAAAAAAGAACCAATTATCATACCTCCGCTTGATTCATCACCTGTAGTACAACAGTATAGACGAAGAAAACGTGACCAACAATCCCGTATACGCAAAAGAATGCCAACAAGTGATAATTCACCTCCACATACACGTATATAATCTTCATTATCACCAGCAAAACTAGTAATTAATGGACTAACATATATTGGATAACCAATAGGCGGATCACAGCTAGAGTTAACTAAATTACGTAGAACTGGATTAGCACTTTGTATACTTCCACGTTCTTCATTATTATTTCGTAAAAATATCTGTTCACGTTGTTGACCAGCCCACAAACCACGAACACATTCAGGATTCAACTGGCGACATTCAAAGGTAAATGGAGAAAAAGAAAGCAATGGAGAATGAATTGGAAATATAGACAAGACTAGTGGTGACGTTTCACGAATACTTTCATACACGTTAATAAACTAAACTTCAATCAATACCGACCTGTCAGCCAAAAATCTTGCAAACCGTGAACAGCGAAACAGTACCATATGACTATGGACTAAAGAACCGAAAAACGGGTTAACTTGATGTTACGTAATTAGAAATAATCAGGAGAAAACCTTACGAACAGTGATTTGAAGCACATTAGTAAGGTACACATGTATGCGCAAAGGAACAAGTGCCTCCGAGAAGTGCGGAACTGCAGCAGCTGTTGGTGCCAACACTGGTCGTTTTACACCTTAACTGATATTTTCAAAAGCTACAATAGAAGCATTAGTCATATTGTGCGGTTTTTGATGCCATCCGATAATCTTAATCAAAAGAACGCTACGATAGTGAGTCAACAAGCGCTTCCTGTGACCATTCTGCAAGTCTCAGAAATGGAATCCAGTTAGCACTATAGGTAAGAAAGAGACAATATGGCAAACAAAGTATATTTACAAACCAATTTTTAACTTTATTCTTATTGATTACTGAACTGTTTATCCTCTACCACGAGCTGTCAGTTATACAAAAGTATTTTTAAACTATGCAATAGATTGAATCGATAATAACTTGCAATCACTACAGAAGGACATTAACCACTTATCTTTCATTTACTATTAATAACTGACAGTTAAACAGTGATACAGATCAACATTAGTGTTAAGATTATCGCTCAAAACTAGCACAAAATTCCTTCCATTTTGGTCTTCCATTAGTAATACTTTGGGAAGATAAATAATAAACAAGGCAACAATTATTACTTATGTTTGTTCAACCTTCCTAGAATGCGTAGACGAACAAACGATTCAAATCTGGGATATACACAACTGACTTATGTGGGTAGTGGATAAAGCCCCCCCCCCGCTACACACACACACACTAGCAGTGCTCCTCGTTAGTCAGTTGTTATAATCGACAATAATACTGGATTTAAGTTTGTTATTGCTATTACTTCAACAGCATGATAATATAATACACTTTATCTTTCGAATAATATTCCCACACTGAGAAAGATATAGAAGACTGACGTACCCAAGCAAAGATTTAGAAATTACAAATAATTATACAGATATCTTACCCAACCAATTAATTACTAGTTGAAGCTATAAAAAAACTAGGTTCTGACTGGAAAACATACACCAATATAAATCCAAAGATGTGACCTTTGATCTACGACGTTAGGGTAAAATGTCTGTCTGTCTCTGTCTGGACTCAACATAGAACTTGGCACCGAAGTGCAGCAGTTCCAGTTGCCACGTTCCAAAGAGCACACAAAGGTAGACAAGAAGATGAGTGAAGAGAATCAATAGAGTTTTGACAAGTATAAGAGTGAAACAGAATGAGTAATGGTAGAAAGGAGTATGAAGGTTAAAGAGACTGAATACATCTGCGTAAGCCATTGACAACGATTTTGAGCCATGTCACCTATTGTCTCCAGCCATTGATTCTTAGAGTCCCGAGGGCCCCAACCCGGAAGCCTGCATCTCCCTACCTGACTCAGTTTAACTGTCAAGGATTTCATGGATTGATTGATGCCATGTTTTTGTTTGGCCACCACTTACTCTTTTCCAACCTGCACCTATATCAGCTAGTAATGCCCGTCCGTCGGGGGAGGCGATGGTTAGGCATGCTCAGCACGTGACCTATCCATCTCAATCTATTTAACTTTATAGCCTCGTCGATTGATTTTCGCTCTTTGCCCAACACTCTACGCCAAACGTCAACATTACTTACCTTATTATACCACCTAAAGTGAGAAAGAGATCGTAAACATCTATGATCAAAAACAGACAACCTTTTCATGCCTTCAACTCGTATTGGCCATGTTTCAGAGCCATAGAGAAGGACGGAGCAAACTGCTGATCAGTATACACGTCCCTTGGTTGATAGTCGGATGTCACGCCTACGCCAGAGACGGTGTAAGTTAGCGAAAGCAGCTCGAACTTTTTGGATCCGTGATGAGATTTCGTCACCAATCAATCCGTTGGTGCTGATACAACTTCCCAAATAGGTGAAGTGGTCAACATGTTCTATCACTTCACTCCCTATCACTAGGCTAGGAGTTGACGTAGTCCAGTCATTCCTGTAGCAGCATCTTACATTTCACAGGGGCGAATCGCATGCCAAACATACGAAGATTGCTGCTCAAGGTGTTCAGAAGACTCTGCATTTTGACAGTGTCCTCCCCTAACAGGACTATGTCGTCTGCATATTCTAAGTCCATAAGACTATTCCCTGGTAACAAGTCGATTCCTAAGTCGTTAAGTTCAGTTAAGGATACTTGCATTAGCATATCTATGATGAAGTTAAACAGAAAAGGGGAAAGTGGACATCCTTGACGGACACCACTGGTTGTTATCAATTCAGATTACAATTCCCCATAAGCCCTTACACAGCTACGTGAGTTTGAGTAGAGTGCCTTGATTAGTGCAATGTACTTTCTTGGCACTCCCTTCATAGTCAAACATTGCCATAGTACCTCCCGATCCAGGGAGTCGAAGGCCGCCTTCAAGTCAAGAAATATGGCAATTGTTGGACGCCTAAAAGGGTCAAATACTTGATTTCCAAACCAGGTAGACAATGATTCATAATATCTCCTCCTGACTCAAAGCCTCCTTTTTTACAAATAAGTTTCCGACTGGGGACCACTTGAAGATACGTGGTAGGTCGTCGCACTCTCTGAGAACTTCGTAGTACCCCTCACTGTAATTCCAACTTCACTAATAGCTAGGTAGCTTCTCTACACCTGCTACAACTGCGTGGAACACTGATCATATTATTTACACGGCCGTCAACGGGTGGTTGAGGAGACACCCGCTGATACTTGTGAACAAACTAAATTTAAGGATATTTCCCATAGGGATAGTTAATCAATCCAATCAATATATAAAATGTCAAGATAATAAGGTAACACAACCCTTTATGATTCTGTGACATGAATCTAAGGTCACAAGTAATGTCATCAATTAGTTTTAGAATATTTCCATAAGCTTTTTTAGCAACATGGTATATTACGGAAACTGGTGGGCAACCAACCCAAAGTCAAGTTATTTTTGGAAGGGGGGAATAACATTATTTCTGTAGTACTGTCCAGTTGAAGGACACCTCAACATATTTCTGTTTATTCAAGACTTGTACACTAGAAACATTGAAACGTTTTTTGCCTTCTGGATATCGATCTATGACTGGGTAGATTCGAAGGAGTACTGTCAAGGTTAGGCTTGTAAAAGCTTTTTACCATGCCCATATTTAAGGTATGTGCAGTAATAACACCAGCTTGAAATAATCTATGCATCTTATAACCGTTTCTTTTGTATGGAGTCGAACTGATCGGCTATGTAATCTCAGTGATTCATTCCAGAGTCATATCATTCAGCTATATTGTTCCGTAAGTAAAATTTACTAATGATATCATTTGACACATGAGGTTATTTAGGAAGCTATTAGAATATTTAAGTGCGTCGGTGGCATAGCGGTTAGGACGCTCGCCGACCATGCACATGGTCCGGGGTTCGATCCCCGGCCGACGCACTCCTTTACCTCGTTAAGCCAGAAATAATTCACGTGAAGAGGAAAGGTTGGGCATGAGGCTAGCAACCCCACCCTGTAAAATAAACACTGCTACAGAAACTTCAAGCTACTAGCTTGAAGCCCTATGTTCCGCTGTGGAACGTGAAGGAAAAAAATATTAGAATATTTAAAAGACCACGTTTGAACTAGAACATATGTCAGTAATGATGGACACTGGATAGTTTGTTTATTCGAACTGATCTCCATTTGGCGGGAGATAAGAAGGCTATCGTTGCTTAGTCGTATACTGGTTGACAGAAGACTGGAGAAATACGATCAGAAGTATAACTGTACATTATATTAACGTTTGTTTACAGACTTTGCAATTGGTAATAATTGTTATTCTGTTTCATATTACCCTACCGTTTTCTGTTGTTCTGCATAGATTACCATGCATAGTATTCTGCGTATTAGGCTTGGTCTTCTAAAACTAGCAGTTGGTTCAAGATCTTTGCGATCTGGATATTTGACAACACATGTACAATTATCCCAATGTATTTATCTATTTGCAATAAAGGTATGTCACTCTCTGTCCTAGTGTAGCTTTGGAGCAAAGGATTTGGTTTCTGTTTTTACAATTATACCTCTACTCACCTACCTTATTTATCTATTCCCTTTATATATATCGAGAGTAACATCCCACTAACTATGAAAAAGCTTAATTCTTAATACAATACATATGGATATCAAAAATTTAGGGTTATCAATCAGTTTTTAAAAAAAATCGCATATAATTATAACAGATTGTGATATGAGAAGAAGGAGGACTATAATTATAGGCGACAAACAGAGCTACCAATGATATACCATTAAAAAATACAGTGCTGTTGTCGACATGTGTCAAGCAATATGTGACAATAATTAACCACGGTACTCAAATTTCACAGTCAAATTTTTCTAAACACAGTGTACTCCTTTAATTCAATTTTAGATTTTCCCGTTGATTGATTGGACCGAAGTGCTCGGTCTCAGGATAGCATATCGGCTCCTTGTGAAGATGCTTCGATGATGTCTAGTCATGTTATTTGAAGTCAATCGGTGGATGGTGACTAGCAGTGGAATCTAGGATGTGTATTTCGGCCTATTTGGGATTCGTCATCTGGATGTACCTGCATTCGCTAGTGTGTGAGGGTGTCTCCAAGTAGTCTAGAGGATAACGCTTTAGCGTTTAAGCCTCGGTGAGGACGCTATCACTCACTGGGGAATGCAGATACTCCCAGATGACGAGTCTCAAATAGGACGAAGTGCGCATCCTGGATTCCACTGCTAGTCACCATCCACCAAATGACTTCAAGTGTACCTCTGTAACACAACATACCTAAATAACAACAACTAGCAATCACTATCAACGGGAGAAATTCGAAGGGTTACCTCTTTTTTTATCTAGGCAGCATCATTTTCAGTTATAGGCGGAACAGATGAGGACGTAAATGTCAGGAATGGAAAAGCAATACAGCCGTTCGATGATCTAAAAATCAATAAGGAAATCTACTACACTAAACATAGAGAACAAGATCCGAATTTTGCAGCACTACTTTTAACCTAGTGCTTCGATTTAGTTCGGAGACTTGATGTGTTACGAAAAGCATTTCAAAAGGACCAATGTAGACTTTCATCAACAGCTCCCTTCGCTCCATACTGAAGGCCAAATGGCTAGTAAGCATTAGCAACAAGGAACACTGGCGGGCTATGAACAAACCGACAACCTATGCCCCCAAAAACAGGTCAAAGGAAATGGATATGGATTGGACTAATGGTGAGAAAACCGCTGAACGACACATGAGCCAGGCACAGCTTCCAAAGGAACTCTAATAGAAAATGAAGAGTTGGACAAGTCTCCAAGGGTGACATGCAGATCATGCGAGCAGGGGCTGAGAGCTTATGTGCTGCAGAAGGCATATGCTTTACTCAGAACGCAAAAGAATAATAATATTAATATGCTCATGTAACAGCAGCGGAGTACATTAGAGATAACTGTAGCAATAAATAATTCAGACTCACTTTTATAGCTCTAAATTCTAATCTTCTTTTAGTCAACTGTACAATACGATAAACATCCATTGATGTGCGACCAGATACCCAACGAAATGAGAATAAACAATCTGCATCATTTAGTACAGCGAATCGCCATTTTGGATCTGTTTCTTGACAAATTACAACATTTCTCTCTGTATATACAATTTTTCTGTACAATTCATGATGTGCATTTCCTGAAGACCATGTAAAAGTGTCCTATGACAAAAATACACATATATTCAAAAATAAACTGTATATAAACCAGTGATATAATATACCTTAGTTATGTTTAATGTGCAGGCTCGATATTACTTGCAATTGGAATTTTGATTAACTCACCCTGAAACCATTGTATAGTGGATGATACCACTTAAACATCGGTGAAAGTAAATACTGGATTGTTACTACTACTATGGAAATATACCAATGAGAAGTAACTTATGTCAGAATATACCTAAACGTGAGTGACAACACGCTTAACTATGTATAGGGATTACACATATTTCATCTGAGTACCCAACTTCTAAGTACTTGACTGGAGGATCGAAGTTTGTATTATGTATGGAGATAAGGCTTCGTACACTACAGGCACGGTTCGCTGTCATTTATCATTTCAAAAAGAGATGCGATAGTACTCACTATTGACAGTTCATTCATAACCGATCAGAAAATTAACTGATTACTAAATTTCATAATGACCCTCTACATTATAACATATTCGTTTTTTTTCTCAAAATGTCTTTATTCACTGTTGTTATCTTCAATAAAATCGAGATAATTTACTTCCCTTAAAATCTATTATTATTATTCCCTTGGGTTACGAGTGGAACAGAGGAGTTCAACAATACACCACTACTTCACTCTGTTCTCTGAGGGCTCCACAATTGTCTACAAGCTTTCATCTGCTCCCCACACGATCTCCATCATTTCATCTTCGGACCCATACCTTATTCGTTGCCTCCCATCCAGCTCCCGCTTGAGAGTTTTCTCAACCTATGTTCATCCCACCTCCATTCTCTTCTACTTGATGGCTAACAGGTTCTTGATTGGTTCGTCGTACTGCCAGAGTTCCTCGTTGCTAATTCCTTCAGGACAGCTGATCTTCAGTGTGAAGCGAAGGCACCTATCGGTGAAAGTCTCCAGTGGCCTGCTGGAAATGCTTTTGGTGGTGAACGCTTCAAGTGTCTGATCCATATAGAAGCACTGATTTGACAGTAATGCTGAACACTTGGATCTTGTTCCATGTTGAATGCAGTGGACCCCCACACTGATTTTAGAGTGATGAAGGTTTGTCTTGACACTCCCTACAGTCTAGCATAACTTCATCTGACTTTACTTTTCTTAAGCCTTATCTACTAAGTCTATGCGTCAGTCATACAGCGATCAGGACGCTCGCTGACCATGCACATGTTCCGGAGTTCGATCCACAGCCAACGAACACCAATTATCAATGATCGGCCTGCTAAATTTGGGCTACTGATATCACATGCTGAAAATTCCATCCTTGTACCAAACATACTGCGTAGAATCAAGCTATAATAAAAATTTTAAAAAACATTTGTCTGTAAAATTTTGCCACTTTTCATGATCCGTGTTATCAGGCATGCCTCCATTTGTTATCAACAGAATTATTATTATTATTATTATTATTATTATTATTATTATTATTATGACGAAATAAACAATTTACATGCACAAACTTACCATCCTATTGACAAATCAGCATGATCGGTTTGTATTTTTAATATTAACTTGTAAAGTTATGCATAACAGAGTAAAGTCAGATAAGATCTAATTGAAAACAATATTGTTCGTTCATATATGTGCTTCGCTAGATTTTACCGAGGGAGTTTTTAATAAATAGTTCATAAAAATAGTAATTTTTTCAATAATCTTTTCTAATCTGCTATACTTGGTGTTCACCGTGAAGTAATTTAGAAACTAATTCAATACAACAGAGTGCAGTACCCAAAATCTTTATCGGCCTCATTCAAGATCTACATAACAATGCCACCGGTCAAGTAATCCACAACGGAAAACTCAGCGAAGACTCTGAAGTGAAGACAGGAGTAAGACAAAGTCGCCTACTGATACCGATGGTATTACTAATCGTGGTAAATTGGATTATGGCGTCAGACCATAGAGAGTGAGGGGACAAGATTACTTTGGCCCAACCAGAAGACTCTAGAAGATCTGAATTTTGCGTATGGATGATTTATGTTTGATGTCAGTCAAACTTGAAGACTTACAGGCAAAAACCAACAAACTGGCTGAGCAAGCAGCGAAGAGAGGACTCCAAGTGAACATTGAGAGGACGGAGGCGATGAAGATAACCAACGAACCACAACAACAACCAGCACCAATCACCATCAATGGGTGAGATTTAACAGACGTCACCTCCTTCAGTTATCTGGCTAGGAAGCATGGTTCCAAACACAGGTAGATGGCACGGATGAAGATGTCAAAGCCAGCTAGCCAGAATCGGAAAGGCAAGATATGCCTTCATCAACCGAAAACCAGCTTGGAAATCTTCCGCACTCAGCATAAGGAACTAGATTCGCATTTTCAACACCAATGTGAAGTCGTTTCTTCTATAAAGGTCAGAAACTTTGCTTGTCACGAAATTCATTTCCAACAGGTCACTGCAGACTGTTATCAACAGCTGCCTTCGTTGGCTCCATACTGAAGATCGGATGGCCATTCAGAAAGGATCAACAACAAGAAAATCTGGGAACAAACCAACTAAGAACCTATTTCTCAACAAATATGTAGACGAAAACGAAGATGGATAGGACATACGCTGAAGAGACTGTCGGACTACGCCGCAACACTATAGTAAAAAATGAATAGGAAACGACGGGTTGGGCATCCGAGAGTGACATGAAAGAGATTTTATGTTGCGAGAGTCTATGGGCAATCGTGGGCCCAGCTAAGAAGGACCCAAGAGAACAGGACAAAGTGAAGATGTTCTGTTAAAGTTATATACTCCCCTCGGAAACTAAAGGAATAATAATAATAATCTACTATCGTCACAAAAAATTCAAGCCTACAATCATGAAAACAATCAAAATGTGAATTTCGAATTGTAAACAGATCATTGCTGTACACATGGAATGTGTTCATGTATACTATATTTCATTCATAATGTATTCATGTCACAAATGGTCGTCATAATATTAGGATAAACTATGAAACACGATTGATTTATGCATCCTTTGGTTGTATTCACTGAAAATAAATAGTAACTCTTTGTAACATTTTCTCTTCAGAATTCAGAAAATTTTATCTATTGTGTATGAAATAAATCACAAGTTAAACATTCCACAATTATAGCCCTAACTACTACTAAACAAAACTTCAACTGTCCAACAGTAATATAAAACAGTGTTTCAACTAAAAACCACTGAGTCGTTGGCAATGCTAGATTGTGATCTCTGATATGTAAAATGTCAAGAAGTAACAATATGTGACATCATAAGTCACCAAAGTTTAGCTTTTCGTTTCAAGAAATTAGGACAGAGAAATTTAAACAGATGATAAATATTTCTCCAGTTTGTGGAAGGGTCATGATTTCTTAATGAGGTGGTGGATAATATTGTTTAGTGATAATTTGTGAACCCAAAGAGCTCAGGGGCAATGTCTGCGACTGCAACAATGAGCGAAGCATGTTCGCCCCTCCAAGAGGGCGTCACTTTCTTCAAATTACAAGAACCCAACGCTGACAGGAACTAATAAACACCAAAACCTAGGTCTAAGGTATCATATCCGTTGCAATCAACCATCTAACACGAATAAGCAGTATTTTTTATTCATAAAAAAATTCCACAATAACCACGACAGACACTACTCACTAAAATATTATGACGACAAGTAGGGGAAAGACCATCAATATAAAAACAAACTTACTTGATAGAGTTTTAATGCAATACGTACACTTGGAGTAACAACAGTTTGAAGAAGATCTAGATCAGTTAGAACCCAATCATCTCTTGGGGCTAAATTAATATCTCCAGAGAATACTTGATGAACTCCATGTAAAAATTGATCTAGTCTAAAGCAGACGAATAGTTATAAATAGAAACAAGTATAAGAACATTAAAACAATTAGTTCCCTTTATGAATTTAGATAAAGCAATAAGAAGACGTAATTTGTCTGAATCGTGTAATGTATTTGCCCAACACATTTCGAACAATCTGATCACACACAAACTTCCCATAGTAATTCGTATGAAATTAATTAAGAGTTAAGAGGTGAGAAAATAGACTACTTAGGTTAAGTTAAAAGGCCACCATATTCAAGGTCAAAATAGCAATGAAGATCACTAAACCAAATAACAGAGGTAACAGTACATCTACTCTGGCTGGTATCAAAACAAAGTTTACCAAAGAAGGTTTAGTTAGTTTGATGACGAATTGTTGCTTTGAAGGCATAAAGGCGGTTTAAACTTTCTAATTGCTAGGGCTTCCACAAACGCCCCAAACACGTTTTATAGATAGGCTAAAAGATCTGTTAACATCAATTTTATGTCCTGTATTTATAATATGTTTCGTAATAGAGGAGCTAGGTCTCCTGTTCTCACCGTTAATAGGTTCTGAAGATTCCATTTGTTCCTGGAGCCATTAAGGAATATGCTCTGAAGCCCTTACTTGCAGAGATCGATGAGTCCTCCCTATGTATGTGCGTCCACACGTACATTCAAATTGGTAAATACAGTGAGATGTGACATCATTTTTCGCATGTTCGAAGGGCTTAAGATAGATATATTGGCTTTACATTCTCAATTATTATGATATTAGCTGCATAAAAAGTTTTTTTTTAACAGCGGCATTCAGTCTTTGTCAAGTTATCAAGCTGCTACGATGCCTCATATAAGGTAGTTTGATGTACACGTCTTTCTAGGCGGCGATTTGTAGAGTGGGTCTTGGTGTTCGGACTACTTTATATCTCCTGATGAACTTGTCTGGATAATTGTTATCAACCAGAGTTTGTGTCAACTTTCTTTCTCCTTCATCAAGTGTGTCTTCAGCGCATATTCGTTGGATTCTACTGAAGAGGCACCTTACTCAAGTCCGTGTGTGACCAGATTGTTCGAAATGTGTTGCGGAAATACATTACACGATTCAGAAAAATTACGTCTTCTTATTGCTTTATCTAAATATCAAACATTAAGAAAAAAACTGAAGTGAGACAATGATGCTAATACATCTGAAAAACTTTGGTATTGTGGTAGTGTTCAATTTCACATTAATTAATTTATTAGATAGATATATCACACAATCAAACAGTACTATTTACTGGATGGCGTTTAGAACAAAATTTATTGTTCATAATCATATCAATTGTAATTGCACGACTACGAAACTTGAGTTTTATAGTTATTTTTGTTCTCTCCTATTCGTCGTCGTAGGGGTAGTAGAATTTTCCAGATATCTGGGGCAGGTGACGAATCATTCCTACCACACGTGTTTGCAGTTGATTCGATAAACAAAGCTTCCGTTATCAATCTCTCCCTCCACCCTGTGACATTAAATTTTAAAACTGTCATCCTATCCCATCCTGTTGTGTGGTTGTGTCTAATCGCATGCAGCGAGTGGTATAGCTGAGCTAATCTTCAGATTTCTTATATCATCAGGGTCAACTAATCCAGATTTTCAATATAAGTATAAAACTAAGGCACTGTGGTACAATATAAGTCTATTATGGATGAGATTTTATTTTGATAAATCATACAGTGTTATACAGTAATATTTACTGATGACCACGTTTCGAGCAGAAATTATCGCTCATGAGCAATCTCATCCATAATGGAGTTATAAACTAGATTTTGCTAGGTGGTTTTAATACTCCATTAGTTTGACTGACCCTGTTCTACTATACTGACCTATGTATTTGACCTGATGATCATTGCAGGGTATTAGATAGACTAAATTGTTTTGTTTAATTGAGTCCACAGGATCCTGTCATCAACAAAAGTTGCTTCTAATTAAGTTTGCAGGCTTGAATACCACTTTTATTCCTGAATTGTTAAGAAATTTACGTAAAGCTGCACTGGTCCCTTCTTTGTATGGAGGTAGTACTGATAATTTAAACTCCTTATTGCTGGTGTTCTCATCATTCTGTGCAGGTTTGTCATACATGTGGTCATTATGATAATAATTATTATTATTACCATTATTATTATGAATTGCATTTTGCATCTTCCTGAATACTTCCTGTCTAATTTATCAGGGTAATTGTTAAGTTTTAAAACTTCTCTTATATGCCTTACTATTCAGTTTTTGTGCCGTATTACCTAAACGTTTCAACAGTCCTATTCTAAATGACATAGTATGGGATGATCGGAAATCCAAATATCTGTTTGAATGTGTGGGTCTTCTATAAACACTTGTGTTTAACTCCGCATCTCACTTTTTTATGCTACAGTCTAACATTGGAAACCTCCTTCCTGACTTTATAATTCATAAGTAAAATGAATTACCTCTACTTTGGAGTCTATGTATTCAAAAAATCTATTTATGTCCTGTGTTTTAAGTACGGTGAATGTATCATCTATATGCCACCACCATACTTTCGGGGTGCAGTTGAACGTTTCAACCACTAAGTTCCCCTACCTGTCTATCAATATATCTGCTACTATCGAGGATATTGGTGACACCATAGCAACTCTCTCAGTTGTTTTTGTATATTTCCCCTTGGAATTTAAATATTCGACAAGTCAGGCATATCTTCACTCCCAGGAGTACGTCTTCTAGTGGCACTTTTGTTCTTGGTCAAGAATGAGTTTTTTCCTGATCGCTTCTATAGTCATATTTATCGATATTTGTGTAAATAAACTAACGATGTCGACACTAACCATTTTCTTAATCACTATCTAATTTAAAATTAGACAATCTATGTTTTAGTTTATAAGAATTTGTTAGTCTACATTTTAAGTGGCATCTAAGTGGATTTATTACCATAGCTAAATATTTAAACAATTCATAAGTAGGTGGATTTTTAAAATCAGCTATTGGTCTAACAGGATATTTTGACTTATGAACTACTGGGGTTCTTAGTTTTGGGCACCAAATTAAACCATTTACACAATGATGTACTTTAAATTAATGCAATCAGTCGAATTTAAGCTTTTCTCTGATGATTTCTGAAGAAAAAAACTACTTCATCAACTGTTCAACAATATATACTGAACTAAAGTAGAATTTAATGAATTCAACTTAAAGGTTTGAATATGGGTACATCGTTTCAGTTACTGAGAAATTGACACTGTATTCGAACAAAGTCATGCAGATTTATACACAGAATTATATAACCCGCATTTTTTATGTGTACATGTTTACAGAAACACCAAGTTATTTATTGTTGATGTAAAGCGATATGAATAAAATATACAAATTAAGAACTGTTTATGGCGTCTAAACAACTAAGAAACAGAATAATAACAATATCTTTACACGTTTAACGTGAATAAACATCAAAACGTATTATTTAATCAAAACTCGTGACTAAGGCAGAATTGCTAACACCTGCTTATTGAAAAACAAGTGGCCAGTGACGATAAAACTCAAGGCCATTGTATTAGTTGTCGAATTCATATTGAACAATACTTTTTTTGAATTCTCATGAAACTCAAAATTAAGACAGATAAGTTGGAGGATTTCATCATGAGCTTACATCAGTTAGAGAACCACAGGAAAACATGGGAGTACTGGGCAACGGCTTCGCCCTGGTTTGGGACTCTTCACCAGTATTCGCCCACCGGTTGAAGATGAGGCAGTAACTCATCGAAGCAGAACACTGCGAAAAGGTCGCACTATGTCGTCAACTGGTAGAAGTTAAAACTCATGGGCAATTGGATCGGGTCCCAGTGGCTTAATGGTCTACGAGCTCGGTCGCCTAGTAACCGAAGGTCCTGGGTTCAAACGCACTACTGTGGGTTCGTACTGTTGAAGAGTTCCAAACTAAGACGAAACAGTTATCCAGTACTCCCAGGTATTCCAATGATTCTCTAAATGATGTCAGCTTATGATGAAATCCTGTGAACAATCAAACAAAATCCCTTGAAATTTACCATATCTATAATGTCAGTTAGAGGTCAGCGAAAACCAGGGAACACTGAACAGCCGTTTCATCCTAGTATGGAACTCTTCACAGTGCGTAACCAGTACCCAACTAAGTATCGAATTCAGGACATTTAGGTTACAAGACTAGGTTACTTAGACCGGAATCCAATAACCAATGCGTTTTAAGTTTGTTGACTGGTCTTGTTATCTGGAGTTCACGGATGCGCAATTCTAATGAGTGCCAAGCAAAGAAGAAGTAGCTGTCCAATGTTCCCTAGATTTTAAGGGGTCTCTAATTGATGCTGATTCTTGACAAAATCCAACAACTGAAATTAATTCAATTCCGCACAAATCCTATAATTCAAATATCCAGAATGACTTGAAATAATCCATGCACTCAAAACAAATACACTCTGGATAAGTTGTTTTTTTCTAAGGTTATAGGAAAACTCAGAGAAAAAATATTATGAATACCGACAGAATGAAAACACTCACACAGATATGTGAATGAAGACATTAAAATATTTTTACTTGGTGATATCTTCATCGCCTTTCCTGTTGATTATTTTTCTGTAGGGGTTAGGGTGAACTATACTATCCGCCTATTTGTCGATTAAACTGTGTTATTAGCAAAGTGTATTTTCAATATATAACATATATATAAATGTAAGCGTTTAACATTATACTTACATATGTTTTGAGGATTGATGACCTCCCATACATCGTCTACCCAAAAGGCTTAATGCTAAGCATAACGATACAACTGGAGAATCCGGACCACATGGTACAGACTAAAAAACAAATAATTATGTAATCATGTTAACATGAGTGTAAAGAATGGGAACGGAGAGATGAAGCCTGTAACTTAAGTTGTATTAAAATTATAAACAAAAATACGTGGTTTTTAAGTGTTCATTAGCAGAGATTGGATTAGTTAAAGGTTTGATCACGAGCCGATAACATCGGCTGGTGGTGGAGCCATACATCACGAACTAGCAGAAGCTGAAATTCATGGGACATTCGATCTGACCTCCGTAGATGAGTAATCTACCAGCTCGCCTTTTAACCGAAAGGTCCTGGTTTGGAAGCTTTGGGGGGGTGAGTACTGCTAAAAAATTTCAAACCAGAATGAAACATAACTCCATTGGGCATAAAATTTTATTTTGATAAAATCACATAGTGTTATACAGTAGTATTTACTGATCACCACGTCTCGAGAACGATATATTACTGACAATAATCATATCAAGGTTCTCACTCACTCATACAACTTTTTTGCTTCATTTATATACATTTGGAAAAATTCATTAGATATTTGAATAAGAATCAATATAAGATAGGGTACACTGGGAAATAATATTAATGTTATCAATATAACACATTAAGATGGGAAATAAGATGTTTTTGTAGTAAAAAATAAATAACTTGTTAGTGTTATAATGTGAAGTGAAATAGAATTTTTAGATTATTTATTATCCTCCTCTAATTCGACTGGTAATAATATCTTCCATATCTCTGATATTTGCGTTGAGTCACTTCTACTGCATGTGTTGGGTGTAGACTGTTCGATGAACCAGGATTTAGTAATCAATCTCTCTCTCCACCTTCCTATATTACTTCTAAGAATTTTGACTCTGTCCCAACCACCTTATTGTGTGATTGTGGGTTAATGCATGCAGTGCTGAGATTTTTTCTAAATTACTTATCTTTGTGGGATAAATCATTCTAATTTTAGCTAAATTCTTATGTTCTGATAATTTCACTACTCCTCATCTAGTAGTCTGACCTATGTAGTTGACTTAAGTTGCAGTCATTGCAAGGTATTTTGTAAATTATAATATTTTGTTTAATTGGGTCCACGAGGTCCTTTAGCCTACAGAGCCTGTCTCTGAGTGAGTTTTTAGGTTTGATTTTACTCAAACGTCTAATTAATTTTTACTCATATATATAAATGAAGCAAGAAAGTTATGTGAGTGACTTCGTGTGATTGTGAGCAGTAGTAAGTTGTGCTCGAAACGTGGTCATCAGTAAATATTACTGTACAACACTATATGATTTTATCAAAATAAAATTTTATCCATAATGGAGTTACACTTTACCACAGTGCCCAATTTTTATCTTTATATCAAGAATGAAACATCTGTCCAATACTCCCTGGTTTCCCGATGGTTCTCCAGCTGATGTCAGCTAGTAAAAAAAGCATAACGTCTCTACATGGTAGCAGTAACTTTCATATATATTTCAATCGGCCAAAATTAATATATCCTTGCAAAAGGTCCCACTAATATACTTAAAACACATAAAAACTTTAAATAAAATGAAGGCATATTATCAGAAATCCTGTTGTAATAATTTCAGTAGAATTTTGTATACTTAGCTGATCCCGCGATTCTTCGTTAAACTTTCTGATGACTGAATTATTGTTAATGTATTATAATGACAGCGAATCTTCAACGTGACTGTACGGTAGTATAAAACAATGCAAATTATGTAAAAGCTCACAGGAAGAGGAAACACACTTGCAAGATTGACAAAAATCTATCTGCACTCAACTCCCAATGTAAACAATTTAGAGTAACATGTCGGATTTTTACCCTACATGTTTGAAACTTATTTACTCAAAGCTATGCACTATCCATGAATGAAGTATGAGTAATATTTGTATCCCATGGTAACACGAAGTAGTAAGTAAAGATAAGGTTGGATATAAAATTATTGCAGATATTGTATAAAACTCACTCTAACTGTCACGAACCAACCGTTTAAACATGTACCATTGCAAAATAATACGGGGAATCGAATGATAAGATTCTGTACTATAAAGAAACGCTAATTAATTAAAGGAAACACAGACACTGTTCTCATTGTTTTACTACTTCATCAGTTACATACTAAACATTACATAAAACGTATTTGTTGGTAATTTTGTGCATGCTGTTTGAGCCAAGCATCTTGACTGTCTGACTCTCACTAGCTAGAGTAAACCTGGGGCAAAACCAAAAGTTACAAGGACATATTGGTAACGCTAATCAAATTCGCAGTGTACAGATTACACACAGTTCCAGGGTGAAATTTCACCACATATTCCCTTTGGAACAAAAATTCTTCAGATCGAAATATTTGATCTGCTTGATAACTACCACAAATGGAAATCACGAAAGCAAGCATAAATGCATGATGTTATAATAGTAATAGTATTGATTGATGGCCGTTTCCCTGGTTTGCAGCCGAGCTCTTTAGCGTTCTCTAACCAGTTTGACTTAGCTCAGAGAGCCAAATCAATTGAAACCACCTAACTTCTGACTAGCTACCTGGGCGGACAGATAATACCTTAAATCAAATTCGCAATTAGCGATCAGTACTATATAGAAGACTGGTGACAACTGGCTGATAAAAAAAGTGAAATACAAATGCATCAACAAAGGTTTTATGTAGAGCGATACAACATTACCAATGTATACAATCATAAGCACGAATGCTCAATAATAATAATAATAATAATATTGATTTTACTTACTGAATTTTCACTATTCTTCTTTAAACAGTAAGCAATCCAATCAGAATAGATATGAACAAAACGTTGCCTAGTAACACCATTCACATCTTCATCAAAATCATCATCGATCATTTTAAAAAATACTGGATCCAAATCAAAATAATCTGGTGATGAAAATCTGTTTGCCTCAAGGCATGGAGATAATTGTGTCAAACGATTAGACAGATTGGGTAGTTTACAGACAAAGTAAATAACACACTGTGGAAGGGAAAAAGATTTTGAAACAGGTGTACACATATAAGTAATGAGAATTACTAATCAATAGTTTTCTTTTATCTTTAAATGAAGATAAATGTGTACTACTGAAGAGTCCCAAACTAGGACGAAACAGTTGACCACTACTCCCGGGTTTTCTAGTGGTTCTCTAACTGATATCAGCTCATGATGAAATTCTCCAACCAATTGAAGAAAATTCCCTACAAAACCAATACTTGAAAATGATATAAAGTTTAATAGAAAATTACATCTTCTTACATCGAGGAACACCAGATTATGTAAACAGTTTCCAACTAATTACATCAATTTGCAGTACATACAAATAAATCATCAATAATATAACTGAGTCAAAAAGGACGAAAGTAAAAACGACAGTAAGTGCAATGAAACATCTTTAACTGACTCGGAACTATCCTTTTGTACCTTTTATTTCACTAAACCGCGAAAATATTTTATTTTTATTTTGATTATAGCTTGATTCCACACCGTATTTTTGATACAAGTATGGAATTTTCAGCATGTGATATTGGAAGCCCAAATTTTGCAGGCCGACCATTGATATCGAGTGTGCGTCGGCAGGGGATCGAACTCCGGACCATGTGAATGGTCGGCGAGAGTCCTAACCACTGGCTTAAAGAATAACCCCTAATCCGACACTTTCCGTACTTCAATTCACACTAGCTCAATAACACAGTCGCTTATTTTGATACGCCAAACAACCGACTGTGAATATTTGGCAAAGATTAATAAAGAAATTCCAGCGAATCGTGGCATCGCACAAGTATCAATAAAATGTAAACTTGAACCTATGATGATGGTGAAAGAAGAAAGGACATGGCGGAATGGCTTAGCAAACAGACATTCTGTCAGCAGTGGGCTCCAGGTCTTCTAGCTCTCTTATTCTAATTCAATGACCGATAGTTTCGCCTCACCAGAAATTACTACCATGACGGCAGTAGTATGAATGTTGTGACCACTTCACAATCCCGCTCCCCTAACACTTCTCTTCCAAATAACCTTACTAATAATAATACTTCATTCTATTTCACAACTTACGTGAACAAAGCGACTGATCAGCACTTTTCTCAGATCTGTCAATTGGAAAGTAAATCCAGCACTATGATCAGTAACTTCATATCCTTCAATAATGTAGGGAGAATATGCGAACTGCCAAGCCATACAACGTAAGCGGACAGCAGCATTAAAACTTAATATCCCACGAGGCGGTTTCGAATGACAACAACAGAAACGTTTATTTTTATGCGGATCAGAGCGTAGAGTTTCTGATTCACTAGCATGACATAAAGTTCCTGAGAGCAAATAAATGAGAACATAAAATGTGAATTAGACAGCGAATATATATATTGTGATTATTATTATTATTATTATTATTATTATTATTATTATTATTATTAATAAATCCAACCCACACTAGAATTAAATGAATATTTACAAAAATGAGGAAATTATCGACATATATATATATAATTCAATCGATAGGCAAATAACTTCCCTTTCAACGTGTTTTTCATAACTGAACCGGAATAAGTGAAAAAAGTCTCCCGAGTTGAATTAAAATAAAATCGGGAATAATGATATTTAACCCAAAGGGTAAAAAAGCATCTCCTTAAGGTAAACAATATCCTACGATACTTAAAAAATCAATAAGAATTCCAATCATTCTATAATTCCCTTTACCAAATAAATCATATCGATTTTTATTAGTAGACAGTCCCCACTATTTATATGCATGCACTGTTCACTAATCACTGATTTCGAAAGTATATGATTATTATTCCATTGAGTTCCAAGTGGAATAAAGAGCTTCAGCAGCACATCACCCTTTTTTCTAAGCAGTTCTCTTCAGCTATCTCTATGATTGTTCATAAGTCCTCACCTCCTCATTCTTACACGATCTCTCCGACATCACTCGCAGACCCACTTTCAACTCGCCACTTCCCATTCGGGTTTTATTATACGACCTGATGTGTAATATCATTAAACAGTATCCTCAGCATATGCCTAATCCACCCCCATTTCCTTCCGAAAATATTTTGGGCAATAGGTTCCTGGTTGGTTAGTTACCTGCCAGAGTTTTTCAAAGCTTATCCTTTCTGGCTGGTCGTCTGGATCCTCAGTATGGAGTGAATGCAGCCTCGAAATAAACTCACTGGAATTCGAATGAGAAGTCAAAACTGGTAAGTTCTACACAGTCCATAGTAATGTCAGCTATTCACCAGTGATATTTGATGGTGATACATCCATTTTGTAGGTCAGCATTGAACAGAATTCATGAGGTATCGATTTCCAATGGTTTTACAGCAGATGCTCAATTTTTAGAAAAAACCTGTCTTCAAATTAGTTGAAATTTGCACAACACTAACAATACCAATTAAGATAGGGATTTCAATTAATATTTTACTCCTTTACGTTCCGTGTGGAACATACTGCTCCAAGCTAGAGCTCTGAAGTTGCAGTAGCAGTGGTGTATTTTTTACGGGGTGGGGTTGCTACCCTTACGCCCAACCTCCCCTCTTTGTCGGGATTATAACCGGCTAAGGGACGTAGAGGTGTGCACCAGCTGGGGCTTGGACTCCAGACCACGTGCATGGTCGGCCAGCACTCTATCGCTGAACCAACGACGCACCCAATTAGTATGGAACAGAGTAATTTTAATCTCCACTATTCAGTCATAAAGTCAAAAGTAGAAAAATCCTGTGGTGCGTGCAACATAAAAAAGGCTATATGATAGCATAATACGCAAATAGAAGACAAGAACAACTCTTCATAAGAACCATCAAATTGCAAACTTCAGATAAAATATTAGTATCACCCTCACAACTTCCTGAAGGTGTTAACAAGCTTTGTAATATAACTGACAGGCGGACAGCAAAAACAATGCAGAAGTTCGTCGAACATAATGAATCCTTTTCGACTTCTCTTTAATAAAATGACCAATGGAAAATGGAATGAAAAAGATATTTAGCAATTAGAGTAAAACCTTAGTTCATGCCGTTAGCATTACTGCGTTTAGAATAAGTACTGTAAAAATGCGTTTAGATGACTAGTAATCAATGGTTACCAATGCAATGTTGAATATAATGAGTATCACATGAATTTTACTTATGACATGACAAGGATTACAAAGTACTCACAAAAGTTGTTCAAGAAAAGAGACTAATTAAAATAGTTGATTAAGTAAAACAAAATTAAGTGGCCGAATTCAATAACAATATGTAGAAAACAATTGCATGTGCTTCAGACACTTGGCACTTTGCCAGAAGCATTTCTAACAGGCTGAGGACTTTTACTAACAGCTTCCTTCGCTGCATACTGAGCATCAGATGGCCAGAAAGGATTAGAAATAAGGAATTCACTCAGGCAATGAACTAACCAAGAACCTATTGCCCAACAAGCATCCAAAAAGGAATGGAGATGGATTCGACGCACGCCAAGCCTTCGAATGGGAAACAGAGAATTGGGCTGAGGTTCGAGAGTTATATAGAGGAAGTGAAAGCTCATGGACAATCGTGTGGCCAGCTGAGGACGACTGCAAACAACAGGATGCAGTTGAGATGTGCTGTTGAAGCCCTAAGTTCCACTGAGAACCAAAAGGAATAAGAATACCGATAATCCACTACTCCATTCTAACTCTGGTGGGCTATTACTCAGTTACCCAGTACTAGGCTATGGCCCACACGTATTCTGTGAAGGTTGATCACACTATCCAGTTGACCAGGCTTAAGTAAGTGGAGCGAGATTCGAACTTCGGGACCTATTGGCTGGAAGTCAAGTTCTTACACTAATGAACCACATCTCCGACTATTCTAACTGTACATAATTATAACAATAAATATAAATAATAAAAAGTTTTAGTATAAAACAATCAATATTTACCGATGAATTCAAGACCACGTAGTTGATAAGTGACAAATCCATTTCCAACTTCAATAATATGAATAAGTAAATTTAAATCATCCGTTGAAAGAATGAATACATCACCATGATTAATAGATAATCCACCAAGACGTCCTAATTGTAAATCACCGGCTAATATTCTTTGTAGTTTCCGTGTTAAATGCTCATAGAATATACCATCTAGATTACCGGATACTTGATGCTTTGATATGCCTTTTAATTGTGCTGCTATCGGCATATTAGTTGTCTCTATACGTTGTGTACTAGAGTAAATATAATAACAATTAATGAAAATTGGAACGAAGTTTAATTCTATTATGAAATTGAAAATATACACAATAGATTTAAAAATTCGAAAGCAAATATCAAGCAGATTTTTCTGTCTGTAACGGCTAGAATACCAACTCAAAAGTTGCTAATACTAACAACACCCATAATACTAAATTTATTTGAAAGTGTGAAGCTCTTTTTTTCTAATCAGTTAACTGCAACTACGAAAAAGAATAAATCAAATAAGAAAGTAGCTGTCATAAGTACATTGAAATACTACAACACAAAAGATACAGCATCTCTGTCAGCTGATAACCGTGTGCATTCTACACAAAATCAAAAAGTAGTTACGACTTCGAACAAAACGCCTAGAAGAACAATTTAGTTAGCTAACTTATACGTGTGAAGGTACACACCCAAACTCTCAACGTTCCTTTGGTTTCCAAGTAAAATGCAAGGCCTCAACAGCACATCACCATTTCACTCTGTTCTCTGCAGTCCTCTTTAGCTGGTACTACGAATGTTCATAGGCTCTCATCTCCTCTTCAACACGACCTCCTCCATGTCATCTTCAGACCCCAGCCCAAATCGCCGTTTCCCGACTGGGTTCCACTCGAGCGTTTGGCGCGTGATGTCACTCAACTGTCTCCTCAGTGAGCATCTGATTCATCTCCAATTTTTTCGGCGTATTTGTTAGACATTGAGTTCATAGTTGATTCATCGTCAGAGTTCCTTGTTGCTAATCCGTTCTGGTTGATCATCTAATCATCAGTATTGAGAGCAGGCAGTTGTTGATAAGCGCACTGAAAATGCTTATCGTAACGCGAGCGCCAAGTGTCTGGACCATACAGAAGCACAGACTTGACATCAGTGTTGAAAATCCGAGTCTAGTTCTTTATGCTTAATTCAATAGATCTCAGAGTAATGAAGGCCTTCTTTGCTTTTCCTATCCTGGTTGCCTTTGACATCCAAATCCGTGTCCCCTGTACTTAAAACGATGCTGCTCAGATAAGTGAAGGATGCGACTTCTTTTAGTTTTCTCCTGTCAGTGGAGATTGGTGTTTGTTGTTGCTGACTAGGTATCTTGATCATTTCACTTGAAGTCGTGTTTTTGATGCTTTTTTTCCTAACTTGTTGGTTTCCGCTTAAACATAGCTGAGTTTGTGTGACACTAGGCAATTCAACATTTTACTTAATCTATATTAAACATTCCAATGACGAAAACTACACATAAATCTTGATCATATTATTCCTTCCCAGGTTAGTATATGCTCCCCATCTTTGTAATACCTGTCATACGTAAATTTTAACATTTTTAACGCTCAACTGATAATGTTTACACAGGGAAAAAGCATAAAAGTATGCGTCTGAAGAGACTGTACATAAGTAAAATTACAAGCAGTGGAAAATAGTGGTGGTATGTTTCTACACATTCCTTATTCTATGCGACTTTGACAATCTCGATCAAATATCAATGTGCAGTTTTAAGTGGGAAAAAAATAACATTCAAACGAAAACAAATACTCAACAACTTAACATTTTAATTTCCACGTACTAATTGGTTAGTCAATGGACAAGGTTAAATTAGAAGTTAGTATGGGTGAGCACTGATGAAGACTCCTATATTATGATGAAATACCCATCTAGTATTCTTTGGTTTTCAGAGGATCTCTAAGTAATGTCGACTGACGGTCTAACTTAGATGCTAATTATATCTCTGCATCCCAACAATGGAACACAAACCCGATGCTTAGTGGCAACTGAATAAATGATGAAGTTGCCTGTAGTCTTACAAAGAAGTCAGGACCAATGAAGTCCAGTAAATCTGATGTAAGGAAACATACTCGCCGACGATATTTGCTGGTGGGTGTTGCTACATAACGCGATTTGGTAGGGGTTAGGATTCATCGGTCATTGGACTCTACACAAACGGCTGGGTGTTCGCCGAGCTTCCCTCATATCTTCAAGGTCCCGGGTTCAGTCTCTGGTAGTGTCAAGCGTGCGTACTGGTGAAGAGATTCAAATTAGAACGAAACAGATATCTAGCACTTCCCAGTTTTCAATGGTTTCTTAAATGATGTCAATCCATGATCTGACTGAGAAACTCTTCAAATACCTGAAAATCACTACTAAAAATAGAAATTAAGTTAAAAAAAGAGGAGTGGTCAGATATGAATATCGTATTAAATGATAGGGTCACTGACTGCAAATTTGGCTAGTGATACAAAGCTTAAACTGGCTGGCTAATGTCTTTGCAATAAGTGAAATTTATATTTGGAGCCTCCAGGAAATAAATCACAGTGGAATATTTGAATTCACATTTTACCTTTACCTAGAATTCCTTATCTCCTTTTTCTTTGATCTCTACATGATTCCGATTGCGTAGATGTAATATGAGATAGTTAAGACTACCAACTTGTGATGTTTACTCTCCTCTGAAATAGTAGACAAGACTGCAATAGCTCTTCTACTCAACTGACAACAAATCACTGATTATACACTTACTCATCTGCCTGAACAATATTTAATAGCATATAAGTAGTAAAAAAAGTTATGATATGAAGTGAACGAAACATTACTATTCAACAACCAATTGCAATTCCACACAACTGCCCATGATCTACATCTATTGTGTGATGGGTATTGATACAACCCGGCTGCTTAAACCTCAACAAGTGAAGACGGATTCACACCCAGGATTTAATCAGTGGCTGAAAGTCAAGTGCCTACATCAATAAGCCACAGATTCACTTATAAAATGAAACCATTTCACTGCATGTATCCCATGTATGTAAGTGACTAATTTTATGACTTAACCAACCAAAACAAGGAACAGGTATAAAAGGTAATTCTAAGGTAATTATCATGATGATAAAAGACGCTGGATGAGATGCAGAGAAAAGAAAATACGACTTGAAAGAAATGATGTTTAAGTGGAAATAAAACAATACTGTGGGAAGGTGGGATCATTTTTAAAGAATACATATGTCGAAACCGAAGATGATTAGTTAATAATCTGCTTAAGAGCATTGTAAACAGTACTGCTTATTTTGACAAGTGCGAGAGAAGGATATGAAAAGTCACACACACACACACACAATGTACGAATAAAGTGTATATCAAAAAAGTTAAGCATTAAGAAATTACATAACCTACAAGATATTCACAATCATGATAAAGACTTCAGTGAAGGCTAATCAAATGTCTTCATTTGATATTTTGAATCCCGACAGTGTATAAAATTAGTCTATGCAATACAAGTGCTTGATATTTTTTCCATTCCTTTATGTTCCCAGTGGAACATAGGGCTTCAAGCTAGAGCTTAGAAGTTTCGGTAGCAGTGGTGTTTATTTTTACGGGATTGGGTTGCTAGCCTCATGCCCGACCTTCCCTGCTTACTGGTCTTATCACTGACTTAACGAGGTAAAGGAGTGCATCGGCCAAGTATCGAATCCCGGACTACATGTGTGGCTGGCGAGCATTTTGCCGCTCTGTGACCGACGCAAAATTCACATCATGGTACAAACATTGATTGAGTGTCAGTTTTCAGGAGAAATGAACACACCTATCCCTGCTTCTTGCGAGACGAGACCGGCATGCCATATCATCCTGTGGCGCAGCCATTCAGGAGACCTCTCCCTCGGTGGACTAGTCAGTCGTTGATATGATAAAGTCAAAAGCAAGAAGTGAGCTAGGCCATAAGAATTCCTATAAAAGGTTGAATTTTTTACAATGCATAAAAAACAATAACCAGTATATTTGTATTCTATTCACTATACTGTCATCAGCAATATAGTGTATTCACACATTTCAATTATGTCTTCGATTTGCAATATTAACGCACACAAATTTTTAATTGACCTTCAACCCACCAGTGAGCACTTCAAGAAGCAAACATGTGAAGGGAAAACGTAATAGAGGATTTAGTCTTTTGTTTCAGAAAGAATGATATTGCAGCCTACGACATACCATAGATGAATATTGACCTAACGGCTCTATACTAGGAGTAAATAGTTTTGTTTTTACGAGTTGATCACGGATTGATATCAGTTAGAGAACCATTGAAAACCAGGGAGTACTGGACAACTGCTGTTTCATCCTAGTTTGGGAATCATCGGCAGTCCGAACCCACCAAGAAGTTAGAATTCATGAGCCACTGAATCGGGTCCCATTGGCTGAATGATATACGAGCTTGCCTTGTAACCGGAAGGTCCTGGGTTCGAACCCCAGTGGCTGCGTACTGCCAATGATTCCCAAACTAGGATGAAATAGCTTTTCAGTACTCGTTGCTGATTTTCAATGGTTCTCTAACTGATATCAGTCCATGATCAACTCGTTAAAACAAAACTAACCCTTACAAACCAAACTATAGAAAATTAAATAGTTTGCAAGAAATTATGTTGAGAATTCTGCGTGTTGAGTTTAAACATAACTTCAAGAATAAAGTAGATATTATTATTATATAAGCATGGAGACTATGAAGCAAGTTCATGTTAAAAATAGACATATTACAAGCAGTAATGTGATATACCTTTAATAGTAAACAGATGCGTACCGTTGCTCAGCTAAAAAACTAACTAATTTCTACGCAGAAGACAGAAACACGCTGTACCATAGAAACAAGTATATATATTACCAAATGGGAAAAGGAGAAAAAATAAGAAGATGAATTGAATGACATAATAGAGATAATAATGAGAACTAAAAAAATTTTTTTATTCACTCAGAGAGTTTCACTCTTCACTTTTTTTATTCATTGTGAAGATAGAGTAGATATAAGTTACCATGGTTACGGCATCATCACTAGCATCTTCATTATGGTATCTTTCTATTCATCTCTCGTTTAATTATTTATAAATTACACTTAAAATAATAAATCAACATTTACTTCAAATAGAAATATATTATTTTTAAAGATAATGAAACAAAGCAAAAAAAAAGAAACAACCAGGTAAGATGAGAAACATAAGGATTTAATACTTATACTACTACTTATGCGATTAAAAAGTAGTACGGTTAGAAATACAAAAAGAAATTTTCATGTTATTTTTACTTCAGTGTTGATAATCAGCAAAGGTTAAATAAACAGTTAGGCGGAAAAAATTCTTTAACTAGTGATGAATATCCAACATTCTGCAAACTTTTATCAATAACTGCCTTCGTCGACTCGATACTTCTTGCATGACTTGCCTCACTCTGATAAAATGAACTTTGTTAAGTATGCCGATGATCTAACTATATCAATGCCTGTTAGCTCACGGCTTGACTGCACTAAGATAAACAACTTTCTATCAGGAATTAGCAAATGGTCTTCGTCTAACGGCCTTAAACTTAATCCTTCCAAATGTCAGACTATTAATTTCAGTTTCCGATGTAAACGAAAGTTAAATGAAGCCGTTGGTTCCTATGACCCTTGCAAAATCGATGATACTGATATAGAAACCAAGTCTGAAGTTAAGTATCTTGAACTAATTCTCTCTTCTGACTTATCCTGGTCCTCCCATGTCTTAGCGATTTCTAAAAGAATATTTCGTTTGACTTTTTACATTAAGAAGTTAAAGCACTCAGGCATAACTCAACCACTCATCTTACAGTTTATCAACTCGTGTATTTTACCTATTCTTCTTTACTGCTCACCCTTATTCTTTCCTGGATTGCTTATAAAAGACTATGTCATACTTCGTAGAACTCTGAAGACTGTCAGTAGGACGAGTGGTGTTATCTCATTGGGCCATATCGTTTACATTGTCACTGATAGGCACTTGATGTCATGCAACAAATTCGCTAAAGGAATTTTGTCAGACTATGAGCACCCACTTTACCCGCAGGTCCAACCTTGTGTCTCCCCTCAGGTAAAACAAGAAGTCTTTTCAGAAGACTTTATGCACGTACATCTAAGTATAAAAATTCCACTATACCATATTTAGCACGTGCTTTATGTGATGAAAATAGTGTCAGGCATGAACTAACAAACCTTCTTAGCACCACTAAATAAATCATTTTCTTCACCCTTACAGCATCAAACTTTATTGTTTTTGTATTTCTTATATTTATAATCCTCTCAGTTTTTTCGTTTTGTTTATTTTTCTCATAAGTGTGGACATAATTTAAGCTGTATCATAACTGTTAATTTTGTATTTCCCCTCACTATACTATATCAACAGAACATTAGATCCAACAATCTATAACATGCTAAGATTTCCAAAATCAATCGACAATACTGTTTGAAGCAAAATCACTGTTATCATTATTATTATTATTATTATTATTATATTTAATAATCTCAATTCATGCTTCGAATATTTTGACTTTATGTCGTAAACGTGAACAAATTCCTCCGATTAATTTTGTTTTAATTTTTAATTTTATTTATATTTTGAGTAAATCAGATGCAATATTGTGACAAATACTGAGAATTCCATTCTGTACTATAAGTACTGTTCTTGGAATAAAGTAGATTATAATTATTATTACCAAAGATCAGATAGTCAGAAGGGATAAGCTGAACAAAAATCTGGCGGCGAACCAACCAACAACCTAGTGCTCAACAATTGTGTAGAAGAAAACGGAGATGGATAGGACACACACTGAGGAGGCCGTTAAGTAACATTTGACGTCAAGCACTCAAGTGGAACTCGAGTGAGAAACGAAGGGTTTAGTGTCCGGAAGTGACAAGGAAGAGATCGTGTGAGAAGGAGATGATAGCTTATGGGCAATCGTTTGGCCAGCTAAAGGGGACTTCAGACTTCATTTAAGTGAACCTGGGGAAAAAACAAAATGCGTCTGCTTCGTCAAGTAGATAAAGACAAGGACAGTCGGCATTGCACATACTCTTGAGGAATTTCTAGGGAACTCAAGATTCAAATAAGAATACTGAAAGCTCAATATCCAAAATATTCAGAACAAGTGACGATCTAACCGCTTGAGTCAAGGTCATTCAGGTACCTGAATAAATAGCTTGACTTGTTGATAAGAGAAATGTCCTTTGCCAAATACAACTTAAAATATAAAATTATACACAGAAAAGAAGACTCAAAAATTGACAAAGTCGTGTATAAGTCTAAGTAAATGATAACACTGTGTATGTGTGGCAAAGCAACAAACCAAAAACAGTTGAGGAAAGCAAATTAAGGAATAGTGATAATAGCATTTAAAACATATATATACATATATATATGAAATCAATTATATGATACAAAAGAATACATACCGATGATTTGTCTCCCAAAAACTAATCGGCCTCACATACGATGTGATAAAAATTGCACTAGCCATCAACGGTTCCAATGGTGCAGATAATACAGTGGAGAAAATGCAATTAGCGAACATAAATACCGAGTCTTATGATTTCCATAAAAAATAGTAATGAAGTGAGTTAAGGTTGATGTTACAAAATAAACGTAAAAGTGGCAAATGAATAGAGCATGATACATCCACAAATAAATTTCTAGTGCATGGAGGATTTCATTATGAGATGACATCAGTTAGAGAACCACTGGAATACCTGGGAGTACTGGAAAGCTGTTTCGTCCTAGTTTTGATCTTTTCTACAGCACGCACCCACCGGGGTTTGAACCCAGAACCTTCTGGTTACAAGGCAAGCTGGTACGCCATTTAGCCACTGGGAACCGATCCAATGGCCAGTCCGAGAATTCTAACTTCTGCCACTTCAAAACATAGCGCGTCCATTTCACAATGTCTTCTTCGATGCGTTACTGCCCCATCTTCAACCCGCTGTGTCCTACTGGTCACGGCTTCCCACTAGAACCCCAGGTTAACTGCCTGAATAGAGTCAGTCGCTAGTGAGCATCAGATTAATTTTCAAGTATTGGTTTTGTAGGGATTTTGTTTGATTGCATGGAGGATTTCATCATGAGCTGACATCAGTTAGAGAATCACTGGAAAACCTGGGAATACTGGATAGCTACTTCGTCCTAGTTTGGGACTCTTCAGCAGTACGCACCCACCGGGATTCGAACCCAGGACCACTTGAAAATTTCTAGTGATTGATAAGTAGTATAGATAAGAATTGAAATGCCTTTAAAAATATTCTGAAAAAACTGCAATTTACATCCGTTCTTTACCAAATAAAACTGTTTAAAATTCAAGTATTTCGCCTGACTAACAATACTTATCCGACTGATTGCTTATGTTGGACTTAAAGGATAGGTCTCGATTGACATATCAGCTCCAACGATGTCTGAGGATTGACCTGGTGTTATTTCCGTTGATGGTAACCAGTAGTGGAATCCAGGATGCGTATCTCGTCTCATTTGACACTCATCATCTGAGTGTGACTTCAATCCCAGTGAACAGTGATGATTCCACTGAGTCTCGAACTCTAGATCTATTGTTACAGATACCAAAGTATTATGAACACAGATTGAGCACTCGTGTCAAACAATACTAAATCAACACGAAATGCAAATTAACCTGGAAACAAAAAGTAACTGATACCCACTGTGTACAAGACGTATCTGTCTAGACCCCAATGGCTTAGTGGGTAGTGCTATGGTGTTTGAAATCATGGGTGCAGGGTTTGGGTCTCAGTGAAAGCGCTGTCACTCACTAGAAATGTAGGCATATTGAGATGATAAATGCCAAATTGGACGAGGTGAGTAACCTGGATTCCGACCAGCATAACACTAATCTCGTTGTTAAATAAAAGTTAACTTCTATGCACATGCACAAGCCGTGCTACCTCTTATTCATAAGTACATATGCTACTTTAAAAGGGCAGAAGTTTGGTAAAAGTGTAAAACCGAAGTAGTGTGAATTACAGTCTAGTGTTCTCCTCTTACTCATTTGATCGACAGAATCTCAGCATAAGCAATAACAATGATTAAAGTATTGTACACATTTTTATGTTAAACACATCCTAATAAGTGAAAATGTAAGCAGTGAAAATTGAAAAGGATACGAGGAATTGAGCCAAGTTGAACAACTGCATGCGCCACAGAACCCCAAATTATATTGAATGGAGCCAAATACACGTAGATGAAATGCAGTTTTCGAAATAGTTCAATAAACTAGATTTTAAAAAATAATAATAAAATAAGATTTACATTACATATTAATCTGTTTATTGGATAATAACATGAATAGTACACACTACATGGTAATCCTGCAACTGGCGTCTTCCAGAATCTAGGATCGCTATTCTCTCAATTGTTGACATTAAAGAAAACTCCTTTCAGGTTAAATGATAGTAGATCCCTAAGATTCATGATCTGACCTCTGACAAAATATCACTGATCTCGGTTGATAAGATGTTCCATAAACATAACTAAAACAGCCAGTTAGAATATTTCAAAATCGTCAGCTACAGAATTAACAGATTTTCACAGATCCCAACCCTCCTCAATATACTAAGGTTTGAATGGCCAGATATTATGACCAATTCTCATACGACAGATGCAACTTTATTAACAAGTACATCAAAGTAAATGTAAAACTATTGAGTAACATTTTGAGCATTTCATAATCGATTAACAACAAGGAATTGATAATATAGTAGACCAATAAGTTCCAATAGTATCAATTTATGATATAGGCAGGAAGCAACTAAAACTACCTGAAACAGGCCTACTACCAACCTACAGCAGTCCAGATAAATTAAACAATTGAGTTGAGGTGGAATATTTATTGTAATTAGTACAAATGGAATTCATGAGCCATTGAATTGAATCCCAGTGGCTGAATGGTATACGAGCTTGCCTTGTAACCGGAAGGTCCTGGGTTCGAATCCCAGTGGGTGCGTACTGCCGATGATTCCCAAACTAGGATCAAACAGCAGCTGTCCAGTACTCCCTGGTTTTCAATGGTTCTCTAACTGATATCAGTCCGTGATCAACTCGTAAAACAAACTAGAAGGCCAATCTTATGAAACTAACATAACTGGTCATTGTGTAGGCTTAAGTTCCCCAGGTATGTAATATATCGGATCGTTCTCATCGGCTCGAACTAGTCTGAATCCTATCTTTATTCTCCTGGATTAAGATGACTTAAACTAATTAGTAATTAGTGTCTGTAGAGAACCCACGATTCATAGGAATTATTACATCATCAGAAGGCATAAGGAAGATTTGTAGCTCAGTTGGATGATTTAGATTTGATTATGTTCTCTGAGATGGTTGATTTAATTGCTAAGCTTTCATTGTCCTTTTATACAAAGTCTTCATAGCAAGTTTTAACATGAAGTGATACACTCTTATAGATTAGAAAGTTCGTTAGCGTAAGACACGTA
This sequence comes from Trichobilharzia szidati, assembly GCA_944472155.2. Taxonomy (NCBI): domain Eukaryota; kingdom Metazoa; phylum Platyhelminthes; class Trematoda; order Strigeidida; family Schistosomatidae; genus Trichobilharzia; species Trichobilharzia szidati. The sequence continues at coordinate 71,384,449 of OX235272.1, forward strand.
AACTACTAAGTTGTATCGACAGTTATATCAAATTTGGCAACAGGTACAACGTGAAGACAAACCTTTCACGCTCGGAGAAATTGATGGGGTTGCTTGCTGGTCTACGGATATCATCCCCTACTAATTCATCCCCAGCCAATGACAATACTGTAGAAGCAACGTATTGGAATTTATTTATAACCCAGACGCAAACATTACATTCGATACCTGGTTCCACAGATACGAAGACCTGTTTAGAGTGGATTTTTTGAGCAAAGACGATGTCTGGAATGTTAGACTCTTATTAAAGAAATTCAGTGCAGCTGATTTAGACAAATATGGAAACCTGATTGTCCCACAAAAGTACAGTGATAGAATGTTTGAGGAAACAGTCCAGACATTCCGTCAGCAGTTTGGTGACCACAGATCGTTGTTCAGCATCCGTTGCCACTGTATGCAGCTGGTGTTTCATGAAAATGATGATATTCATACTCGGCTGGGTATTATTAACCACCAATGTGAACGGTTGAGGTTAAAGTCGCTGAAACAAGGTCAGTTCGAAGTCCTTTCATTCGTTTACAGTCTTCCAATTTAGCTGACACAGGAATACGCTTGTTGAACAGACCTGAACAAGTCCCGCAAATGAAGTTAAGAGATATTGGGAAAGAATATCAGTGACTAATCAACCTTCGCAAAGATATTATTCATAGAGAGATCAACTAATTTCCCTTCATATTAAAGCTTGCACTGAAAATATTGTCTTGAAGAACAATGAAAGCTTCTCAATTAAATCAGACATCTTAGAGAACACAATCATATCAAAAAGACATAACATATATACACACATAACTGTTTTTCGAAAAACAATACTAAAGCACTGACTCACTTTACTGACAAGAATTGATACAAAGAAGTAGTTAATAGGGAATGCTTCTTTGATATTGTAGAAATCATAGGAAAACAATAAATCTGTAAGAAACAAACTTAAATAAGTTTGTTTAGCACAACAAAATCCATTCCTTAACATTTTCATACTTGTTACAATAATTATGAATGTAGACATTCTAGAAATAGAAAAAAAGGAAGGCAGTAAACAACATTGCGAAATACAAAACAAAAACGTATGCAGAAAGATTGTTTATGCAAAACAAAAGCACTAGTACACAGATAACATATTTGACGCTGACTTATGTTTAGCAAAAGAAATTTAAGGTTACACAACTATGATCTGGTTAAATTAGTATTGTACTTCCCGTTGACTGATTCTATTTTACACCAAAATGTTCGGTGTCTGTAGACATGTCAGCCCCTAATAAGCACACTTCAACGATGTTTGAGGAAATCCCTGGTGATGCCTAGCAGTGGAATCCGGGATAGGCGATTCATCCTACTTTTGACTCGTCATCCGGATGCACTTGCAATCCCTCAGTGAGTGATAGTGTTTTCATTCTAAGACCCGAAGTTAGTACTCGTCGTTTTAAACCCCAGAGCAGCAGTATCCACTACAACATTAGGGCCACGAGAGCCACCTCTTGTTCAAAGGTGTTTAAGTTATTATATTTTGATTTAATTATTGTCATTATTCATTCCCCGCGTTCGGACTGCACTTCAGTAGCACACCTATATTACACTGCGTTCTCTGTTATCATTCTCAGCTGGCTCCATGACTGCCTACAAGACTTCATTTCCCTTTAACATGATATTTTTCTCCATATCATCCTCGAACTCCCAACCCGTTAAAGTGATATAATTAACACTTCACAACTGTAATGTTTACCGTTCAAGATTTAACCTACACACAAAACTAGAAAGTGTCACTTAATGCTACAAAATGATGTAAATAGTTCATGTAACTTTACAGAAGATTGACTTAGGATTAACAATATTATTATTCCCTCGGGTTCCAAAGGGAACATAGGGCTTCAACAGTACACTTCTATTTCATCCTGATTTCTACAGTCGTCTTTAGCTGGCTCCACGGTTGTTAACAAGCTCTCACATCCTCCTCCTACGATCTCCTCCATGTCACCCTTGGACCAGAGCCCAACTCTTTTCCTATTCTGGTTCCGCAAATGTCACTCAACGACTTACACAGCATATGTACAATCTACCGCTATTTCCTTCTGCATATTTTTTGGGCTATAGGTTCTTAGCAGTTTCGCTGTCGGGGTTACTTTTTGCTAATTCTATCTGGGCATATGATCTTCAATATGGAGTGAAGACAGTTCTTAATGAAAGTTTTAAGCCAGTTCATAGTGCTTTTGGTGACACACTATCTGACTCTGAACCACATAGAAGCGCTGGCTTCACATTGGTGTTGAAAATCCAAATGTTGTTTGTTTTTATGCCCAGTGTATTAGATTTTCAGACTGATTTCGGAGTAACAAAGGTAAGTCTCGTTTTCCTTCGATCCTGCTCAACTATACCGTCTGTAGTTGAACAATTTTGACTACATAAGTGGAAGAGGCGACTTCCTACAAATTTCTCTGGTTGGTAGTGATTCATTGAATTCACCAAAATATATATGTATAATTCTATATTGAAATTTCCCAACCACAAATGAGTTACTCATAAAATGATTTAGGGGTATTCTTAATACTTCCACAAAAACGATATTCAGGTAGGTAGTTACCTGGGGTTCTAGGGGGCAGTTGTAACCAGTGAGGTACAACAGGTTGGGTGTGAGGACAAATACTCGCTGAAGACATTGACTAGTGGTCGCACTATGTCGTGAATTTGCAGAAGTTGGAATTCATGGACTGACCATTGGATAGGGTCCTAGTGGCTTAATGGTCTACGAGCTCACCATGTGACCAGAAGGTCTGGGGTTCAAAACCCGGTGGGTGCGTACTGTGAAGATTCCCAAACTAGGACGAAACAGCTGTCCAGTACTCCCAGGTTTTCCAATGGTTCTCTAGCCGATGTCAGTTCATAATGAAATCCTGAAACCAATCAATCAAGTCCCTACAAACCAATACTTGACAAACGATATAACACAAAACATTTGTGGCTGAGTAAAAGGAATAGCTATTAACTTTCTGTTCTCCTACACCTCAACACTTCATCACTGTAGTCATTTTATCAATAGCCTGATCAACTTCATCGGGCCTAATATGATGAGGGGAAAATGTGCATTAGCAATTTGTACAAACAAAGTGAAAGCAACTTAATCTAATAGTAGCATAATTCATTAACGATGAAAACACTTAAATTGTATCCATTTACAATAAAGTGTAGGCTGGTTTTTTAGTAAAACACTTTGGGATAATTCATTTTTTTTCCTTACTATCATCTCGTAAATATCAGTACCCGAATGAGGGTGATTAAATTAGAACTGAAATACACGACTCATATTATATATATATATATATATATATATATATATATATATATATATATTCAGCTATTTCGAAACGAACATTTTCAGAATTATAAATTTTCAAATTATGCGTAAATTTAAGAGACTAAAGATTGTAACAATGAATTATGCAAAATTTTATTAATAGACGCAACTTTATGGTTACATATTTAATAATGTTTTCGGTATCATTAGAATCTAAGACACACGTTTCGTATATTTAGGACTCGTTAGGTGAATTTACAAACAACAAAGAACCATTAGGAAGACAGGGAGTACTGGATAGCTGTTTCGTCTTAGTTTGAGACTCTCCAATAGTACGTACCCACTGGGGTTCGGACCCATGAACTCCCGACTACAAGATGGGCTCACAGATTATTCAGCCACTGGGACTTGATCCAGCTGGAGCTCGCCTTGTAACTGCAAGGCCATGGCTTCGAAACACTGTGGGTTCGTACTGATGAAGAGTCCCAAACTAGGGCGAAACAGCTATCCAATGGTCCTGTAATTAATATAAACTTGTGATCAAACCAGTAACCAATCAGACCTCTAAAAATGAACACTTGAAAATACCAAAGACTTGAACATTCTATCCAAGGCTAAGATGCTTACACCACTAGGTTATTGATTTATTTCAGCTACTGTTCAGTCAACAAGGACTAACTTGCTAATGAAATTTACTGATTTTTCATGCTGTCACTTAATAAGGCTGGACTAATTAACTTGCTATTTATTCAACAGCTGTCGTAAAAATACCTTAAAATTGTTGAAATATAGACAGTACAGAGGTGTTCATAATAGCAACCCTAATTCCATCAGACGTAAATCGAGAATAATTATTAGAGAGCAATCGTTTTCAATAAGTTCTTTTTCAGGCTATACAATTTATATATCCATTAATATTTGCATACAATAAATAACCAATAGAGACAAGCTAAAATTATATGAGAAACTGTACTCACGTACAAGTATGCTGATCAGTCAAGTGCAGATACATACATCCCATCAATCGTAAACATAAGGTGTTTATACCACTATTATACTAACCGAATCCCTATTAGGTAGTAAACAGACTGATACAATATGTAATGCCTGATCTAATCTATTACAACGTTACCAGTAGAATGACGCCATAGTGACAGGTCCTAAAATATCTATTATTACAACTCAATTCTTAAATCAGTATAGGTGCCAGTTTTTCCAAAAAAAACACTATTTATCCATTCGGTATTTTTTTTTAAATGACTGTCTGCTGAAAAGAGGTTTAAAACAAAGCTTTCTAGGTCTTTTACACTCAAAGCACGCATCATTATTAGATTTCAACTTTCAGTGACCAAAATGAATTATACAGAAACCTAAACTGAACATTGACTGCGACCTTTATTATTATATCATATGTATGTACATTTGGAGAATAACCTTTAGATTACAAACTGACGACCACCTAATTTGAAGAAAAAGGGATTGGTGAAGCCGTAGAAGGACTATTACAGCCCTAACCATACACAACTACTACACACTCACTAAAGGATATAAGATTGGAAACTTAACTTAGATGATTGGAGGAAATTAGCAAGAAACCTCAGACGTAGGTTTCGCGCTTGTCAGTACTCCTCAGCAAGGTGTGACTGCAATCTTAAAGGGACTCATGTCCCTTCTGAAATTCCAACTCAGATCACCCAGCGACGAAGTCAAAGACGTCACCAATGAGCAGTTCGAGCTTGCGACTGACCACCTGTAGGATACCAGGTAGTAACTAAAGTCATGCGTTTAGAATGAGAAATTTTCCAAGTCTTACTGCTGATTGCCTCCAATCATCTGATTATAACAATTCAGAGTGCCACCTAGCATGGTAGTCACGTTACAAACTTGACTGATGGGATTCAGTCTGCACCAAACAAACGACTAGACGCATGACATCAGTCACTACCTAATATCCAACTGAAAAATTCGACATTATCTTTCACTGACACAGTGAGGCTCAATATTAAGTAAATAAAAACTGGATTACAGAATATTTTGTGTCAACTCATGCGACGCCTTCCCAAGTTAACAAAAAACTTCGCGTAGAACTGAAAAAAAAGTGTGTTTTCTTAACTAAAAGCTGAGTCAACAGAAAACTAGAAACATAAGGATTTGCTCAGTGTACTCATGGAAATCCTTCTAGAATTACACCAACTGTAAAATAAATGGCAAAATAAGTCTTTTACATAGATACATATAACACATCTCTGAAACATAGATCGATAAAGCGTTGAAAATATTCTACTCCACTTTTAAATATGCGATACTTACAGAGGTCCAAATTTACTGATTAATGAAGTAAACGAATAAGTTACAGAAAACATAGTGATCGCAGGTAGAAACAGATTTCTTTCCAACCAACATAACCAGAAATAAGCAATTTCCCAATGTAGTAATTTTCCTTGATTATCAGGCTTGATAATAGGCTTCACAAGCAATAACCATGGATACGGCTAAGGGAGAAACAAAGAGAGAATAAAAGTGGAACTCAATTTCTAATAAGTCGTACATTACTAGAAATAATATATAAATATATATGTTGTTGTCCAACTGGCCATGGATAGCGCTTTGTACTTCGGTGATTCAGTAGTAGAATGCTCGCCAACTATGCATGTGGCCCGGGTTCGATTCCCTGTCGATGTACTTTGAAGCCTTGTCCAATTGGTAGTAGACCCAGGAAAGCGGGAAGGTTAAGTGAGAGGCTACAGACTCCACTCCGTAAAAACTAACACGCCGGCTACTAACACTTCGAACTTTAGGCTTGAAGCCCACTCAAAACTCAAAGGGATGAAAACAAAAAAGCATAAGCATAACAAGATTTCTAACTGCAGTAACTTTAATATGCACTTTTGTAGCCGGTGTAAAATCAAGGCTTCTGGCGCCAAACTTACCCTCAGTAAATAATTCAAAATTACGCTTATTTGAATTACTAGACCTTAAATGAGTTATATATTCGTAATTTTTGTCACCACCACCTCGTGTGAGAGTAGGTAAATTTCGTGCTACTGTCTTTTCGATTTGGTAGCCACTTTTCAGATTTCTTTTCCGCCATCGAACCCTAATTCCCTGTTACCTGTTATTACTGTAGTAGACAGATCACTTGCCATAATAGTGATACTGTAGACATCTGAAAGATCTATCATAAACATAAAGGCGACTATAATCAGTGAGCATGTCCGGATTTATCACAGAACACACCAGAGACAGACAAAATAACCTTGATTGGGTCTGTTTTAATAAATCTGCTTGTTTCCTAGCGCGCCAAAGCAGAGTTCCATGTATCAACTTTAAAATTACTGTTAACCATATTAGTATTTATGATTTAGGGAGCACAAAGTTTTAGATTTGAAAAGTTGTGTATCAGAACTAGAAATGAGGTTAATGAGGCATCTAGTCAGGATAATAAGTACAAATTATACAAAAAAATTTGAAATCGAAAGATACAAGGCATTATCGCAATTTACAATTCATTAAGTAGAAGCAACAAGGACAGAAAATTACTCACCTTACGAAAATTAGGCCAAATATAGTGTAGCAGGAAACCCAATACAACACTAATCCAGATTAAAATACGATATTGATATGATTGAAAGTAAGTATAACCAAAGCAACTTGTAAAGTGAACAAGAAATGCTAATACAAACCAGGCGATAGATGATAGTATATCATTTTCAAAACGAGCTATCAATGATGCTCTAATCAAATTTGGTAAAGGATCACCATTTTGTAAATGCGATTGTATTAAATGCTGATCTGATAATAATGAACTTGTTGTTTGATCTTGTTGAGTATTCACTCTAGAATTATCTCTACCTGTTGGTGGAATACTTCCAGATTCAGAATTAACTAGTGTGCTTTGACAAACTACAGATGGTAAGGTATTATTAGCGCGCTGACTGTTAAAATTGTCCAGTGTTGTTGATTTCTTCCTGTCAGAATTTTCACTCTCTTTAGAACTAATCCAAGTAGATAGGCCAGCTGTAGTGGTGGTCTCAAGGTGTTTAACATTTGAATCCATATGAGGTAAGCTGTATTTGATAGTGGGTGTGGAACTAGATTGAGTTAAGCAATCACGACTGATCATGCGAGATGGCAGACTATGACTATGAGCTTTAAAAGGAGAAAATAATAATAATAAAGGTATAAAGGTAACAATCATAATAACAACATATACGTTTATCTACATGGCCTAATAATACCAAGCTGGGTTTAAATATATCAATCGAAAGTGAGAGGTCGAATGGGTGAAGTTCAAAAATAGCGTCCCGGGAGTGTGAACGCTCCAATGACCTTGGATGCATGCTAGACGTTGGCTGACGGCACCTGTCATTATCATAGCTGAAATATCAACGCTGTTCACCCAACTAAGCAGCCAATTTCACTCAGATCACGTTTTTAAGTACTGTTTCGACAATGTGTTAATAGGTCGTTAGGGTTAGAATTAAGGCTAAGGTAAGTATTGGGGTTAGGGTTGGGATCAGGGTCATAATTAGCATAAGGGTTAGGTTTCCGGTTATGATAAAGGTTGTAATTGGGGTTAGCGTTAAGTTTAGGGTCAGGGTCAGGATTAAGTATAGGATTACACCTAGGGATATATTTAGAGTTGATGTCATTTAGTTTAATTTGTTTTCCCGGTAAGTAGTTGTCGATCCTCTTACTGGAAACTATAGTAGTTCAACCGAGGGCTTTGGGGAGGACTGCACAACAGGATAAGAGAGATAAACTATTCACAAAAACAGCTCATTTTTAGTCACCTCGGTGATTACGTGTACAGGAACTAGTCTAATTTAGCAACCGATACTTCCCATTATAACTGGGACGTATTTTTAAGTCATGTCAGAGAAAGATAACCTGTTTAATGTGTTTTCATGCATTTTCTTGTAAATATACGTGTGTGCAAAAGTCACTTATTTTTATGATTGGTCGGCTAAAGGTCATTTGTGCGTTTGCATATCTTGGGACGCTATTGTTGAACTTTGCCGTCGAATGCACACACTACCATAGTACTACGGGTGATTTCAGTGATAGAATATATCTACTATAATTTACAATTTTAAAACAGTTCATACCTCTTTACTGTTATTTTTTTTCAGAAATTCTAGGTAGTAAGCTGATATTAATTCCATAAAATACCTTAGGATTTATCCATACAAAGAAAAGGTTTAAACTTTTTTCAGCCGCAACGGAATCTAGGAGTGGCTTTATTGCAATACCACCGCTAAGTGTAGCGTCCTAAAGTGTTGCTATGGTGACTTAATGAGAAGTTATGTTTTTTATATGCTTTTTAAATGAAACTCCATATTAGAAATTATTTCCTGACGTACATAATATCGGCAGTGTAATGGTAGTTGGACTGCGTTACACACTTGCTGCTCTCGTATCAGGAAATGTCACTTGATACTCATTCATATAAGCGCAATGAAATGGATTAAAAAAGACAGTAAGTTTAAAAGTTAGACGTATATATTCTGGGAATTTTCATGAAATCATGCTGGTATATTTTGGCCTATGTTATTGAAACGCGCTATAACCCACCGCATAAAGGAGCCGCCACTTCAAAAAGAGGAATATGCCCTAATCTAGCTGCTTAAAAGACGACACAAGTGTGGCACTTTTTTTGAATAACACTGTAACTCACTTGACTGTATACAAACAGATCCAGAAGAACAAGTCATCTTCCTTCCTTCCTGAGTGGCAGTAAATTGCCGCCCAGAGGAAGCCCTTAACGAAACGGACAATGAATCGTCAGTAGTACAACGCCGAAACTAGAAAACTATGAACATACAGCTATTATAAACTGAAATAAGGCAATTCTGAGATGAGACAGGTTCTCTCTTAGTCTATCTGTCTGTGAGTAATGCGATGGGATGGGACAGACTGACCAAACAGAAGATTTTTTATCGTTAAAGAAATTACTACGATATATCGATGGCAAAAAAAGTTATCGTTCGTAGTATTTGATTTATACTAGCCTGCCAGACTGGTAAGCTGCTCAACGCATGTATCCCATTCCTTTCTAACTAATGATATTTACTGAAACAACACAACGAAGCAACAATTATTGCATTTAGTTTCCAGACGGCTGTAGGCTTCCAAACAAAATAATCGAATAAAGTTGCGCAACTACTAAGTTCTACGTCGATTGAGAAACCTTTAGGAGGTATATAGTTGTTGGATTTTGATCAATAATAAGATAAGGGAAAATAAGATATATATACATTGTAGCGGAAAATCACAATTTATCACGATAGCCTACAGCAAGGTTTCTCTGAATTACAAATGAAGATTTATGAATAATATGAGGAAGTGAGTAGACAGAGTAAATGAAACGGAAACGATAAATCTTAATAAACAAATTCGAAAGAAATCTTCAGATCAAGCAAACAGTGGTGGGCGACAAAAACGAAAGAGATGGAAAGGGTATCGGCGATCGGTAACACCAGACAACTATTTAGGCTTATCAGGGAAATAGGTGGTAAAAGGCAAATGATAAGTGAAACAATCTCGGAGAAAAATGGCACCATAATTAGCTCCCAGGATAGACGACTGGAACGCCGGAAAGAACACTATGAGGAGCAGTTTAGTTGGTCTACAGCCACACTTAACCTGCCGAACATCCAACACCTCCCTGAATGGGAGATAGACACAGGTCCTCCGTCCATAACCGAGGTTACTAAAGCTGTCACTAATCTGAAGCAAGGCAAAGCAGCGGGACCTGATGGAATGACACCAGAGGTATTTAAGTACGGTGGAGACAGTTTACTGTCTGCGTTAACTGAGGTTCTAGGCAGCGTCTGGGAATCAGAGGAAGTCCCATCAGGTTGGTGTAAGTCACTGATCATCCCGATATACAAAGAGGGAGACAAGTCTTCTTGTGATAATCACAGAGGGATTAGCTTGACTAATATAGTATTTAAAATCCTAGGCTCAATAATACTGCGTAGACTAAGTGTTGCTCGGGAGGCACAAACACGAGAAAACCAGGCAGGCTTTAGACCAAGAAGGGGTGTATTGATCATATCATCACCCTTCGGCAGATTCGAGAACATAGGCATTCCTACCGGCGTCCAATAATCATTATATTTCTTAACCTAAAGGCGGAATTCGATTCTGTCAACCGAGAGGTTCTCTGGCGACGCCTGGCTGTGAAAGGAATGTCGAGAAAATACATTGCACTGATTAAGGCACTCTACTCGTACTCATCCAGCCAGGTGAGGGCTTACGGTGAGTTGTCATCTGAAGTGGTGACGACTAGTGGCGTCCGTCAGGGATGCCCATTATCCCCATTTCAATTCAATTTCATCATAGATGTACTAATGGATTTAACCCTAACTCACTTCAGAGACTCAGGGATTGACTTTTACCACCAGGGAATAATCTCGTTGAATATGCAGATGTTATAGTCCTTCTAGGCGAGGACGCTGAAAAAATGCAGAGTCTCCTGAACACCTAGAGCCGCAATCTACGAATGTTTGGCATGCGATTCGCTCCCGCCAAATGTAAGATGATGTTACAGGATTGGACTACACTGATTCCTAGTTTAGAAATAGGGGGTGATGTGGCTGGACACGTTGACCGCTTCACTTATTTGGGAAGTACCATCAGCCCTAACGGGTTGATCTCCGACGAAATCTCAGCACGAATACAGAGTGCTAGTTTCGCATATGCCAGTTTACGCCGTCTCTGGCGTAGACGCGATATCCGACTATCGACTAAAGGGCGTGTGTACTGCTCAAAAGTCCGCTCCGTCCTCCTTTATGGCTGTGAGACCTGGCCATTGAGAGCAGAAGACATGAAAAGATTAGCTGTTTTCGATCATAGGTGCCTGCGTTCTATCTCCCATGTTAAGTGGTATAATAAGGTGAGCAATATTGAGGTTAGGCATCGGTCGAGTGCTAGGTAGGGCGGGGAAATCAATAGACGAGACTGTGAAATTACATCGACTGAGATGGTTAGGACATGTGTTACGTATGCCTAGTCATCGCCTTCCTCGACGGGCAATGTTAGCTGACATAGGGCCAGGCTGGAAAAGAGCTAGCGGCGGTCAAACCAAAACATGGCACCAGTCATTGAAATACACAACAGTTAGTTTAAGCCAGTCACGTAGGAAGGTGTAGACTTCCTGACTAGTTGGGGTCCTCGGGACGGTAAAAATCAATGGTGGGAAACAATTGGTGATATGGCTCAAAGTCGTTCTCAATGGCTAGCGCAGATGCATCCACTCCTTGTGACTTATGCTTTCAAATGAAACTTTTGTTCTTCGTTATTACTATTCCTTTGTCTCACACCTCTGTTTACTGTCTATATTATGCATTTCTTCTACTTTCTTCTCTTGCTTTGTGTGGTACATGGAGTGTGGCGACTTGAACTACTGCACATCTGTGCAAAGTTCTTCGTCGAAAACAGACAGATAAAGCGACGCTGGAATGTACCTCAGTGCACCAGAAGGTGGTGATAAGCATGGATAACCCAAGGAGGACAGTTAACCTCAATTAATCTGTGGTGCTACATGCTACTGACTGATTCATATAAGTAGTTGGACACCACTTACATCAGCCAGTAGTATTTACTGAGCAGATGAAAGTTATCTAAACACCGAATTGCCGTTTCGCCTGTATGGAGCTGAGCTCATCAGCAGTGTACCCAATTTAGCTCATAACAGAGCATTCTGGTCAGGCACCTTGGAGAACACTGGTAACACGTTTGATAAAATTATTCAGACCACAAACAGTAATCTGCGTGATACCGTAAATGGTAGCCAAGAAAGCAAGCATAAATGTATGCGTTCATATACTACTAATCGACTAACATGAGTAGTTGGATACTAATGAAATCAAGCAGTACTGCTTACTATTAATTAATCAACAGAAATTTATCAAAACGTAATTTTTTAAATAAATAAATGAGAGCTACTGAAGTTTTACAAGTAAGTGATAGGTGAGTATTTGTATGTAGAAATCTTTTTACATCTCAATAATTAGTGTGAAAAACATTAAAAATACATTGATGCAACCTAAAGTGCATAACAAGAGAGACATTATAAATTCCAGAGTTATATACATACATCAAACTTCTTTCTTTTAAACTAACCTGGTAATCCACTTTCAACATCTACAACTCCTGTAGCATGTGTTAAACGAGTTAGTAAAAATTCTTCAGCAGCATTACTATCATCTTTATGCCTAATCATTGCATTTGCAGATTTCATATTAAGATTAGGAAATAATAGAGGCAACCTCCTCCACCATATAGGCTGTTTATCAATTGGAGCTACTTGAGATTTCTTTTTCTTTGACCAACGTCGTCGTGTACGACTTAATAAATTCGGCCGTGTAGTCAGTGTATACCAAACATTGTAGAAACAAATACGAATACGATTCAAGTAGTAAACACGACGATCAGCTGAAGGTAGAAGAGTTCCATACAGCATTATATTCGATGGTAGACGACTCAAAAGAAAGCATAGAGCTATCTCTGCACCCCAGAATACAGAGAAGAGGATAGACTCAGGACTTGTTTGCTTAAAGGAGAAACGAAAGGAAATACCATAATACAAAATATTTTAGGCATATTTAAACAAGTTTTGAAAATTAAAAAGTATAAAACAGAAAATTTCAACCAAGAATTGATCACGGTACGTAAACATTCCCGAATAACAGACAATCGTATACAATACTACTCTCTCAGTAATCAATAATAACACTCTGAAACTCCAATATGCTCGTTTAACAAGCGTAATGCCTCTTAAATGATCAAATGGTTTTCGTAAAATCGACTATGAATACCTGTATTGAGAGACATTAAATAAACCCTACTGGAACATCGAAATGAACAGTTAGAGCGCAGAATAGTTTTCACCTTTGTATACAGTTATATTAAAATATATCTGTTACTTATATGACAATAACCAGTATCTGTGAGAAAATAATAACAAACGATAAACGACAAACAGAATGAGTCGTGTTGTGTGTGGGGGGAAGAGTTCGGGAAAATAACCCAGACATACTCATATACAATTTAACGCAAAAATTGTTTGGAAAATCCCTCCTGATAGATCTAATCACAATATTTATACCCATTTGGATGTTTCGACTAACTCTGTAATTATCATCCGTTTTTTCTTCTAAACTGTGTATCAGTATTCTGATATGTGTATGTGTTGGCTTCATCGATATAAGTATAAAACCTGGGCACTGTGATAGAGTATAACTTTATTATGGATGAGAAGGTAAACTGCACAGTAGCGTTTATACAAAAGCCAACGCATTCTGCTATTAGGTATTTAGACTTTAACTCATCTCATCCCTTATTTATCTATCTGTAAAGACAGGCTTATTCAAGTGTCTGTCTAAAAAACTGAGCAATAGCACTAAGAAGTGCTACAAAACTAAACGAAGAAATGAAACAGATAGAAGAATAGCTGGTTGGTGTTAAATAACTATCCTATAAAATAAATTCATTAGGAAGATGAGAAAAGGTGGAAAGAAAAAGAAAAATAATGGTGAAACTAAATAAGATAATTCCATTATCCATACTGGAGTTATACTCTACCACAGTGCCCAAGTTTTATACTTATATCAATAAAAATGATAACATAAATAAGAAAGAACAGAAGGCATCCACAGTAGTTTTACCATACAAGGAGGGGAGGTCCTACGTAGGAGTTTCAATAAAGTAGGAATGTGGGTGGAATTTAAACCAACAAACTCACTACTCAGGGACAAGCTCTGTAGGCTAAAGGCCCCGGTCGACCCAATTAAACAAAATAACATAAAATTTACAAAATACCTTGCAATGATTGTGAGGTCAACTACATAGGTCAAACTAGTAAGTCAGGGGTAGTCAGATTGTCAGAACATAAGAATTTAGCTAAGGTAAGAATGGTTGACCCAGAGAAGATATGTAATTTAGAAAAAAGCTCGGCAATTGCAATGCATGTATTAACACACAACCACACAATAGGGTGGGAGAGGATTAAAATTCTAAGAAGTAATCTATGTAGGTGGAGAGAGACATTGATAACTGAATCCTGGTTCATTGAGTCTACACCCAACACGTGCAACAGAAATGACTCAATGCAAATACCAGTCAAATTAGAGGAGGATAATAAATAATCTTAAAATTCTATTTCAATTCACATACATTATAACATTCTAAAAAGTTATTTATTTTGTATAGTTTAGTTTGTAATGGTTTTGTTTTTATGAGTTGATCACGGATTGATATCAGTTAGAGAACCATTATTTATTTCGCTATAAAAAACATCTTATTTCCCATCTTAGTGTATCTGATTGATAACACTAATATTTTCTCTGAATGTACTTTATCTTATATTGATTTTTATTCAAATGTCTAATCTAATTCACTAATGTATATAAATGAAGCCATAAAGTCGTGTGAGTAGTGCCTTGATATGATTATGAGCAGTAATAATTTGTGCTCGAAACGTGGTCATCAGTTAATATAACTGTATAACACTGTGTGATTTATCAAAATAAAATCTTATCTATAATGGTGTTGGCTTCATCCTTTGTCTCTTTTCGATCTTCATTTGAGTGCTTCCGTTTGTGGTCTTGCGAAACATTGATAATGTGTTGTTTTACGAGATGATTTTCCTTTGGGTGAGCGAAGATCATCCTAACCTTGGACTGTCTGCACGGAGTGTTGGTGAGTGATTCATATTGACAGAGTTTTGATCCCACCTTTCTGGGTATATTCAACTTGATTCTAAGGTACTTCTTACAGTTGAGTTTTGATTAACTAATTTTGTTTTACAGCACGTTTTTGTACTAAGAAAGTTACCTTCTCTGTATAGCTGCATAACGGCACTGTTGAGGTAATTTTGAGTTTTCGATGTTATTATTATTGAATAGAATCACATAGATTTATCAAAGAATAATCGTCTTTTGCTGCCTTTGAAGCGCTTGTGACTGTCGAGTCTTTCAAGGAAGTTTAAGATAGCTATAAACATTAGAACGAAAAGATTAGTACCCTGCGTTCGGACAACAATGAGTCAGTTCTGGTCAAAATATTCAGTACCTTCAGAAATCCTTCAAACATTACAATTTTTACTCGCCTAATCTCCATACATATGGATTACAAAGACCGTAGCCAGGTAAACTTAACACCATCTTAACATCAACAGACCTGATCATCATGAATGATTATTTCAGGTAGCAACAGGCAACCGAACCCCACAAAATGCGTAGCATTTTATATGAAATTTGTCATTTGAATATAATGTTTATCCTAGTGAGTGATATAGTACTTCAACTGGTAATAAAATTCATTTACAACATTAAGTCAGGAGAATCAGGTTTTACACCCCCATAAATCACTTGCTATCTTTTAGTTAATAAATAAACAAAATAAATAAGGCTATTTTCGTCGAAAAGAAAATTTTCTTCATTGTAACAGTCTTTTTGATAATTCCTATGATCCAATGTGTGTGTTCCGTGATTTGAAGAAAAGCAAGGAACGTTCAACGGTGAAGGGACTGAACAAGTTTCTACGTTTGTCTGTCAAGCTTGCTGAGGAGAACGCAAAGATTTTCTTCTGGAAGAATTGTCTGGAAAAAAACATGTACATCCTAAAGTATTCTGGAAGCACCTCAGACGAAATCACACATCCCCTAACTCAAGACTACCTGAACTGGAGCAGAATATGTCAAAATCTCCACGTCCTCTATGAGTTATCAGAAGATGAACGAACTTCATTCGAGAACTACGCCAATACAGTTACAAAGAAAAGAACAAATGATGTCATAAGGAAATTCAACCAAAGCCTAGAGTCTGTTACCAAAGAAACAGTTTTTCCTACTTGCCCAAAACAATACATATTCAATCATTCTGATGTTTCACTATCACCAATTCAAATGCAAATCTTAGCACTTGGACCAAAGTTTTGTGATGCAACGTCTAAAGTGAATGAGCCGCACACGAAAATCCAATTCGAGAACGTAATTAGCCAGACGAATGATCTCATCCCAATCCCATACTACAGTGCAGACCATTTCAAATCAACCATTTTGAATTGCTACCTCGATTACATTAACAAAAATTCCAGTCTGACTCAATGTTTCATTTCCTCGATGTTCAACTGCAAAGGAATGTTAACAACTCACTGAGAAGACTCATTTACAAGAAGCCCACATGGAACCGACAATTTATCAACTTTTAAAGTCGTGTGCCTCTAAGCAGAGAAGGAAACTTAATATACCCACTTCCCTCGAACAACCGGAAAACTTGCACTGAGGAGTCAGTTGACGAAGAATTATGTAATTTCCGAGGGACATTGATAGAAAATGGTTTCTCTTCACCAAGATTCATAGACAAGAATCTAAAACCAGAGAAAACACCGGAAAAGGTCCAAGTCACCCCAAAAAAGATACTGATACTGAACCTCAAATTTAAAAGTGATATCAAAGTAGAACTTCTCCGTAGACGGCTTTCGAAGTCTCCCAGTAAAACATACTTCGCCGCCAGCCTACGAGTAACATTTTCCTGCAAGACACTATTCAACCAGTACGTGAAAGACAAGCTGTCGCACTGGGCTACTTCAACATGCATGTGCCAATTCCCTTGCTTGTGTGGAGCCGAGTACATTGGGCGTACCAAGCGTCCGCTTGTAAAAAGTGCTCGGGAACATTATCCAGCATGGTTAGCAGGGGGGGAAATACAAGGGTAAATACAGCTCGGTAACAGAAGATCTGGTGAATTCGGGACATTCATCTCCATTTGAAAAGTCCTTCAAAGCCATATACAAGATCCGATCAAACCCATCGAAGGTAGTGAAATCAAGGCATCTAAGAATAGCTGAGGCACTAGCAATCCAAAAACTCAAGCCCACTCTGTGTTCAAAAGAAATATGTCCAACCGTTGTCCTTGCCGTGGCCATCATGAAAAGTCAGTCCCACCATTAATGATTATCCTATTATTTTTCTTATCCAACCTTCTTGTTTATTTCTGCTATTTTTACGTTTTTAAGTCCTATCTGCACCACTAGATTCGGTTGCTTTTTTCTCATTTTTATACATGTCCGAACTTCCTACCTATTTTATTATAACTACCTCCATAATCCGTAATTTGCACAAACAGTCAAGTTTTCAGTAATTATCATCTTATCATGCCTTAATTACACTTGGTAATTTTATTAATTGAACCTTTGACCGGAAATAATTCTGCAACTTTCTCACACACTTACTATAAATACACGAATGTGCAGTCTAGCTCATAACTTCATCGAAAAGAAAATTGTCTTCGCTGTTACTGTCTTTTTAATAATTCCTATGATACGATGTGTAAATTTCATTAGTATTCACTTAAATGAGCGACCTCTGAAAAGACCGATTGGCATGGAAACCTAATGCAAGCGTTCCTACCTACTTGTAATGCATCGGTTCGATGAATGTACCTTCATCCTCAAAAGAGTATTTCTAATAAAAGATGCTAATAAGGCAAAACAAAGTTCACCATCAATTTAAGTTGGAAACTGCAGCTTAGTGAACCAAAAATTACATGTACTAGGCCTGTATTTATATAGCGTGTGTGTGTGTGTGCGTGTGCTTGTGTGCAAATCACTAATCTGACGGTTCAAGTTATTCTTACAAGTACCGCTGATTTCGAATGCACGACGAAAAACCGCTAAAAGTGTCTAGATAAATGTGTCACACAGAATTACTTATAACAGTTAAAAACAGAGAAAATTTAAAATTTATGACCACACACACACACAATAAAGAAAATTAGATACTTCAATCGATACGCGCTATAAAAATTAAATAATAGAAAACAAAAAGCCGAGTTACTGCACTAAAGCTTAGTCACATTTTGGTAATTTTATTATTTAGTCAAGCAGGGTAAGAGAATTTGATAAGACTAAGGTCTTACACATATGACTAAATAAATCAGCAGGTGTTGTACACCTGCATATCAGAAACACCAGTATGACTAAGTAATCATTGAAGCAAACAATGATTTACGAGAAACACGCAAAGAGAGAGAGACAAACAGAGAGCTAAAATACAGTCGATTTGACGATTGCATAAGAGATTTGGATTTATCATAGTAATCGATAATCAAAGCAGAAATCAAGTTAATTTATAAGATGAATAATTGGTAGGCGTGTACACGTTAACTATTTCACCATCAATATGAAAAATGAAAGACTCTAAATCGTCTTTATTTGAAGCATTTCGACGTGTTCATGGAGTTATCATTTACATTAGTGATAAAAGATTCATGGTCAAGTTAAAGTATAATGACTCAAGAGTGTGAACGCTCCAATGACCTTGAGCTCATACTATTCGTTGAATAGTGAGATCTGCTTTTACTATTCTGTCATTCCAGTGCACATTTCATCCCGATCTCATTTTCGAGTACTTCTTGGACAATGTGTTAATAGCTTGTTAGGGTTAAGGTCACGATTAGGGTTAGGATCAAGTTTAAAGTTAGAATCAGGGTTATGATTAAGGTTAGGTTAAGGGGTGGCATTACATATTTTTATTATCCGTATTTTCCTGATGCCAATAGTCTTACTGGAACCCATACTAATTCAGTCGAGATCTTTTGAGGAATACTGAGAAAAAGGATAAAAGCAATAAATGAGCAGCAATTAGAACTCATCTTCAGTCACCTCGGTGGTAATTACATACACAGAAAGAAGTTGATCTAACCTAAAAACTGTTATTCCTCATAATAATTTGGAGGTATTTTCAAGTTATGTCAGGAAACAATGTCCTGTTTAATGTATTCTCATGTATTTCTCTATTAAATGAAAGTCATTTTTATGCATAAGTCACTGTATTTCCTAATTGGTCGGCTCAAGGTCACCCGTGCGTTCGCATCCTTAGGGATCGTTGTAGTTTAACTTTGTTGGATTCACAATTAAGTCCCAATGCCTGGAAAAAACCAAACATTTGCCCTCGGTGACGCGCCAAGCCTCTCAACCACACACAAACACTTCTAAATAATCCAACCCTAATAGCTTAGTAATATAGTCTTTGAATTCAAAATTGAATGACGAAGATTCGAGTTATATAGCTACAATCACACCTCACTGATGAGTGACAAAAGGCATAAAAGGTGTGTCCTGCAAATCAAAGTATATCAACTATGGGTTAAGCTAAATAATTCTACTTACAAATTACATAATGATAATGGCTTTATTCTGAACAGTTTTTATGCAATGTGCGGAATTTTTCAGCAGGAATTATTACGCAACAGTCCCTTTATGCCAAGGATCTTCAAGTGAAATAGTAACTGACAGTAAGTCGCGTGACACTGCTGTCTAAAGTAAAGAAAAAAAGAATCCCCTATGATATCTTTTCTTTGCCTCCACCGAGAAATGCACATATTTTGTTAAAAGCCAATTATGAAAGGTGCAAGAGTAAATTTTCTGACCCAAGGACATAACTGAGTAACCGAAGACTGCAGGTAATCAGTCTTATTTCTCAGGCAGTGGTACTTTGTATTGAAAATCTCAGAGATAACTATCTCATATATTGGGATACGCTGTCACCCACGATTTCGCTTTTTCTTAAGTGTAATAGGAACTTGCTATTCAGCAGCTTGTAGACATTTTAAATACTCGCGAGAGCTTAAAACACCATTAGAGGTCATATTTTAATAGATTAACACAAATTGAACTAGAGAAATTATATGCAATATAATGATGGAGTATTTTGGTAGCCCAGGTTTCAAACAGGCTGGCTTTTCAATCATTGTGATGACATAATAACTACACACATACACCGTAAACAATTTATTAAAACCCTTAGTACAACATTATCCATTGAAAACTTACTTGTACTGCATAATGACACGGAATAAAAGTTATTCCTATCACTATAAACGTTCGTAGGATTGAGAATGTGACCGAGAAAAGTCCAGTAGTACCTGAAATAACACAAAAAAGAGTAGAGAAATTTCTACAACAAAAAAACTGAACAGATTAACTCGAAACAGGCAAATATGACATAAAACAAATATGCCAATTGATAAGTAATTTCCCTTAATAATACACTATTTTATTCACTGTACAAAGTGTACTTTGAAAACTACATCTGCATTGTCCTTGCTAACAATTAACGATATTTTCAAGAGTTTGTTTGCAGAGATTTGATTTTTTCAAATTTCATCACGAGCGGACATCAGTTAAAGAACTACTGGAAAACAAGGGAGTAACAGGCAGCTGTTTCGTCCTAGTCTGGAGCTCTTTACCAGTACCCACTCACCGGGGGGTCGAATCCAGTACCTTCCAGTTAAAAGGCGAACTCGTAGACCATTCAGCCACTGAGACCCGAGCCGATGGCCAGCTCATGAAATCTGACTCTTACCAATTCGTGATTTTGGCGCGACTATCAGCTAATGTAATCCGCGAGTATTTGTTCTCACATCCGATATGGCAGACCTCACCGGTCACAACCCATTGTCCCAAACTAGGATGAAACAGCTGTCCAGTAATCCCTAACCGATGTCACCTCGTGCTCAAACTTTAAGTCGATGATATATTACGGAAGAAATAGAAAACGACAATTGGATAACTATGCGCACACTCACACATTTAGCAATAAACTTTATGTGTTGTCTTCTATCCTAAGACGGACTGACCCGTCGTCTGTCTCTTGTCAGGGTCCTTAGTCCATAGGTTATTATTAAACCATATCACAAGTGCACTAATTTCCCTTACTAGGTAGCAACAGTAATGTTTCTTACAAAATGTGTGGACATTAATTAATACCATCTGACACATATATGAAAAGAAATCACGAAGGAAAGAACAAATTTGGAAGGGATGAAAGTATAGGCCTAATTTTATTTTGATAATAAGCGATTAGATGAATAAAAAACGACGTATTGGACGGCTGAGGGTGAAATGAAGGAGATCATGTGAGAAGGAGGAAATGAAAGCCACTAAGTGATTGCGGAACCAGTTGAAAAAAAAGACTGTAGACAGCAGAATGGAATGGTGATTTCCAACCGAAGTCCTATATTAGAATCGGAACCAAAGGGAATAATAATAGTAGTACATGAATGAATGAAACTACATCTAATCAGGTACACGTATTTTTTCTTTCCATTAAGTGTCTAAGAAATATATTTTATATACCTATTTTGACTAGTAAATAACTTTTAGAGTGTTTATAACTTTAAAGGATAAGTTAAATGAGGCCAGACTATGATTCGGCGATTCATGAAGGATAAACTACCATTTACGTTCACCTTTATGTGCATGTACTCCTTCACATGCTCCTATCAAGCTAATCACATTGGATGTTGTAAGCATGTCCCCTAGAAACGCGTAGATGAACACTACCCGGTTTGTTTGATTAAAAGAAGATGGACGGTAATAAGATCTAATATTTGTGGACACTGTGTTGAATCAGGTCACTCAGACCCATTTGATATTTATTCTTTAAGGTTACATCACATACAGAGCTAAATTCAGACACTAGAAATCAACGTTTTCATCATCTATGTATAACTGAAGCATTGGTAAATAACTACTTAATTCAGTAACTCAGATATTTACCTACAAGACCAAACTAGTAGTGATGACATAGAGTCTCTCAACTTGAATAGGAACAAATCACAAAATCAACATATTCCATAATGATGTGTACAGTGTGACAGACGTTATGTGTACTTGACCAAACAATTTAGACAGAATGGCTTTATTGTATATCCCCCGCTATGTGTAGCGTTGTAAAGTGTTGCTATGGTGACTTAATGAGAAGTTATATTTTTCATATGCTTTTTATATGACACTCCGCATTAGAAATTATTTCCTGACGTACATAATATCGGTGGCGTAATGTAGTTGGACTGCGTCACACTTGCTGTACTTTCATCAGAAAATGTCGCTTGATACTGATATATGAGCAGTGTAATGGATTAAAAGAGGCAGTAAGTTCAAAAGTGAAATGTATATTATTGAATCTTCATGAAATTATGCTAGTGTATTCGGCCTACTTACTGAAAGGCGCTAATACCCACCGGAGAAAAGAAACAGGTGGTGCCATTTCATCAAAAGGGGATAGGCCATATAATCGCCCAATTAGACACTAGAAATTACCGATTATGACTAATGAAATAATTGTTACTCGAAAATTAATTCTTAAAAACAATAATAACTAGCAAACAGGTTCATGGGACACTGATTAGGGATGGCATTATGAACACTGAAAAACATTGATAGATTAATGACGATTTTCTCATAACTTCATTATCTTATGGATTATATAAACAGTTTATTTGATGTTAATTAACACCAACTCTCTCTCTCTTTCCCTCTCCCTCCCCTTCCCAAACAAAGAATGCTACACACAAATTGAGTCTATGAGCTGGCCTTATTCATCAAACAATTTTCAAGTATGTGTATTTCCAAACCAGTAAAACAACCGTTGGGTGTTATTATACATTGTTCTCATCTGCCCACCCACCCCCATTGAGTGGTGTTAATTGACATGAACCAATTAACAGGATGAATGGGTCATCAAAATTACTAATTAGTACGAATATTATAATACAAGCATAAGCTAGACATCAACATTTAGAACAAATAAGTAGTATAAGTAAGATAACCAGTATGAACTGATCACCGGCAAATGCTTCAAACGGTAAACACGATAAGAAATATTTTTAGTTCTGACTGTGGAAATGTAGAACTTTCCTTACTAAAAGCCACGCTAACAGGAAATGGTTACACGAACCGATTTATTGACAAAAGCACGAGAGATAAACTGGTCACTGACTCAGTCCCAAAGAAAACCATATTCATGACTTTGTAATTCAAAGGTGATCAGGATTCAGATATGCTCAAAAATCGTCTCTCTAAATCAGTCGGCAAGACGTTCTTCGCTACAAAAAAGCCCAAAATGACCTACCTTCACCAGCCGTAGGTTGTCCTACGTCTCCGTAAAAAGATAAACTCTTTCGTTTAGTTGCCTCCATGTGTATCTATCAATTCACCTGCTCTTGTGGAGCTGGGCACAATGGCCGTAACTAAAGAACGCTTTCCACACGGATACGCAATGTTAAATTCTACCTTATCAAATTTCCCATCATGTTATGTAACATTTATTTGACTACTAATCCTTTAATGTTACATCCCCTTCCAATACCTATGCATTCTATGAACTGGAATTCATGGGCCATTGGATAGGACCCCACTTGCTGAGTGGTCTACGACGAGCTCACAACGTAACTAGAAGGTCCTGGGGTTCGAACCTCAGTAGATGGGTACTGATGAAGAGTCCCAAACTGGAACGAAACAGTTATCCAATACTCTCAGGTTTTTAAAAATGGTTCTCTAAATGATTTCAACTCGCGATAAGAGTTGTAACCAATCAAATCCCTGAAAACCGACTCTATTCTACTATGTATGACATTATTTGTATAACCATTTGATATTTAACTGTGATTATAATGACAAACATTTTAATTGTCTTTCACACTATTGTTACTTTAGGTATTCACACCCTGTTATTCAAACTTACTCATAGGATATTATATATATAGGATTATACAGCCTGATAATAAACGAGCTAGAAAGAGTCACTTCGCTAAATATAGTGTTCTTAATGCTATAATGGTGCGTTGGTGGCACAGCGGTAGAACGCTCGCCAACCACGCCTCATGTGGTCCGGGATTCGATCCCCGGCCGACGCACTCCTTTACATCGTTAAACCAGTAATAAGACTGGCGAAGAGGGAAGGTTAGACAGGAGGCTAGCAATCCCATCGCGTAAAAACATACACCACTGCTACCGAAACGTCAAGCTTCTAGTTTGAAGCCCTATGTTGCACTGGGAACTTAAAGGAATAAAAAAATGCTAAAATGGAAATCACTAAATTATACAGCAATTGTCAATGAGAATGCACTACTACTGACAGGCATCAAAGTTCACTGTAAATCGAAATATCCTCAAGATTCTACATGCGATTTAAAAATTCACTAGCACAAACAAACCTGAGAGAATGAATTAGTCGTGTGGAAAGTAAAGAAAACTACCTGGAACTAAATTCAACGAAGTACGACAGTGTTTATGCCTCGATGTTAACTAGATAGTAAAAAAATCTTATCACACACACACACACACACACAACATAGTAGAATAAAACATAATCCCATTAAAATCCAGGTGTACATACCACTTGCACCAAAAATGTGAATATCCAATTGTTCTAAGGCATAAATGAGAACTGTGTTTATCTGAGGCATTAAACCACAACAAAATAATATTGGGAAGATAAGAATCACATAAGCAGATGCACATTGAACTAAATAAGAAAATCGCTTGACTGATAAATCAATTCCATAAAATTTAATTGTAGTAGAATCTGATGTTTTTGTACTTTGTGATGATATATAAATATTAGGCATTCGCCAAATCATTTTCTCAACTGAAAATTCACTTGTTTCACTAACACTCGATGGTAACATTTGTGATGCTGACTGGAATGATATAGTCGATTCAAAGCGAAGTTCACCAGTATGCTCTAAACTGGATCTCTGACCTGTTGTTGTTGTTGTTAGTACTGATTTTGGTGATTGACATAGGTAGTTGGACAATAGATAGATTGAAGCAAGGAAACAAAAGAAGACAGAACGCGTGAATACAATGACACGATTATATCCATGTCTAGGTGAGGCTGGATCTGGTTGAACACTTTTGATTAGTGAATAATGACAACCTGCTATTGTAAAACACGCCAAAGGTCCATAATCTTGAAAGCTTAATGTGCGCAAAGTATAGTAACCAACAATACTGACCAAAGCGGCTAAGATAGAACACAAAATTGTTTCAAGCATAGTGAAGCTTCTAAGAAAAAAAACAAGAAGAAGAAAAAAACACATCTCGTCTTTTGTGTGAAAACTAACACTTAGGCGTACACTTCAAAATACCTTCCAAGTAATATTATATAATTTCACTCGTTAGATTTTCGTCACGAACCAATACTAGTTAGAGATCACTAAAAGCCAGGTAGCACCAGACGGCCGTTTCGTCCTATTTTGGGACTCTTCATCAACGCCAACCCACGAGCTCATCGAGGGTCGAGCCCTGGACCCTCGGGTTACGAGATCAAACTCGTTGACCAATTGGGCTGGAATTTAATGACCCTTGAATTCTAACTTTGTCGAGTCATGATAAAACCCCTACCAATGCCTTCGATAAGCATCACCTTCACCTTAATATGATGAACCCCAATGGTCACGACTTAATTCCTACTCCAGCTATTCTATTATGTCCTACAAAAGGAATTGAAAATCACAACCTATCTGACAGCTACATGTAGCGACTGGTCGAAAATAACTCCGGGTTATTGTAGACTTACAAAAAACACTTGTCCATTCACGTCATCCACAACATAAAAGGAAAAACGGATTAGACATTGATTAGTTTAAAAGCACATTGGTTAAAAAGAAAAGGCTTAGTCACATTGAAGCAACAGGTGGCTGATTCAACTCCCGCGTGAATCACTTTAGCTTACACAACTAACTACTAAGTAGTTTTAGAAATTGTCACGATACAACTGTTAAAAAAAGATTTGTTTTCATGCGTTAAATCACTGGTTTCTCTTAGTTTTGAATAAAGATATAATTCTTTTTACTGTGGTTACAAAACACATTCATAACAGTTTTATAAAAAACTTTCTAATGAGAATTAGTTAAATAATAAAGCTACAATAAAGCAAAAATTTAATTAAGACAAACTAGAAAATATACTGCCGAACGAAAAAGTTGAAATTTTATTCATCACACAGTCTGACTGACCGACTGACTGACTGGTTTCAACGTAGAACTTTGCATAGATGTGGACCAGTTCAGGTTGCCACACTCTCTCCATGAAGCACACAAAGCAAAAGAAGAGAGATAATAAACAGAAATATGAGGCAAAAAGAATTTTTTGGTTTGACCACCATTAGCTTGCTCTTTTCCAACTTGATTCATCCTACGTCAGTTAACATTGACCGTTGAGGAAAGCGATGGCTAGATATGCATGAGTAACACATATCCTAACCATCTCAATCATTCTAGCTTCACAACCTCGTCGACTGATATCCCCTCCTTACCTAGCACTCGACCGAAGCCTAACGTCAATACTGCTCACCTTATTATACCACTTAACACAAGATATAGAACGCAGACGCTTATGATCAAAGGCAGCTAGCCAGCCTTTTCATGTCATCCACTTTCCGCTTGATATATAGTAGCCATGAATTGACATAAAATACATATAAAAAAGTGTGAACATACTTGTCGAAAACAGATCCCAGCTGCAAACGATTCAACTGAAGACGCAGTGTAAATGGAAGGCACGGAGACAAGGATATAGTGTGAACAGGAGCAGTTGGAGAAGGACGTTGGGATTGTAATCTCAGCGGCTTAAAACCTTTACGGAAAAACCAAAGTAAGGAATTCGGAGAGGAACGATCTTCATCATCCGACCCAGAATCATTAGATAGATTTGGTGGGTTTTCTGTAATCCAAAAACAAAATTTGTATGAATTTTAAAACTAGTCTCGAAAAAAAGGGTCAGGAGAAAAGTAAGGCCGATGAACATCATAAAGGAGAAACAAACGTTATCATACAACAACTGTTTCTGCGGGGGTGGAGTACTGATGGCATTTAAATAGTCACTATTTTATATAGTTTATTTTGCTGAAGCTGCACCACGGGTCAGCGCTGTTATCAACTACTTTCATGTTCAACAGATAGGCACGAACGACAATCCAATCGTCCAGAAGAAAGACAATATGCAGCCAATGATTAATCTAGTAGACTAAATTCGTCTTAGTACTCACGTGAAAATAATTACACTGTTCACCATCTCATAAATCACACTCAAGATAATCATTAGGATGCTACTAGAAGCTTTGTTGGAGAACAAAACATCAACTTGAAGAATACTTTAGTTAGAACTAAAACAGGAGGTCTTTAGCTCAGTATTTTTTTAATTCAATACATCCTAAGTAATGTACTAGAATGCTTCAGAAATCTTTCCAATACACGAATAATGCTTGATATCGTCGAATGGGAGCACCTGTTACATCATTTGTTAAGACAGATACATCAGGTCAGATCCAAAGGTAAGACGTATGAACATTAAATATTAATACTCCACCGAATAATCCCATTTAAACTGGGATAACCGAAATGTAAACTGTTTCTCACAGTTCATACAAGATTATAAAACTGTGCTGAGAAAATATCACTACGAAGTGAGATATTGTGTACTTCTAATAGTGTGATCATCTCATCACGATCTCATCAGTTGAATTAATCAGAATTTTTCAGCGGCTCAAAAACCATATGCAATTTCATGCAGCTGGCAATGGGCTATACCTATTGTGTAATTATTCCTTTTGTGTTTCGAGTGGAACAAAGGGCTTCAAACTTGAGATTTGAAATTTCGGTAGCAGTAGTTTTCATTTTTACGGGGTGGGTTGCTATCCCCTAACGCCCAGCTTTCCTTCTTTACCGGTCTTATTACCAATTCAGCGAGGTTTAGGAGTGCGTCAGACGAGCATCGGTCCCCAAACCACGTGAGGTGTGGTTGGCGAGCGTTCTGCCGTTGAGCTACCGACGCACCACCTATTGTGTAAGGGTTAATGATACTTGGTAGGTAGGGTAGGGTTCGAACCCGTCTACCTTAGTGCCTAGACCAATGAACTACTACAGCTCTACCACACTGCTTGTAGAAATCTCTTTAACAGGTTTTCTTAACTAAACAGAAGTAAGGAAAGCCCCATTGGTTGTTAATCATTATTGTCCATTGATTCTATGGCTTTTTAATAATTCACTTTGTTAGTATGAGACATTTACTCCTGTGTGTTTTTTTAAGTATATAGTTTGAAATTATATTCAAATTTAATTAGTCTAGAAATGAAGTGCACAAATTTATAACCGAAGGAGCCGAATAATAATAGTATTAATAAAGAACTAGTGATATTTTGAACTTTGAAGTGCAACACAAGTATAGACTACGTAGACAGGTAGATATAAAAGGCTATAACAACAGTTTAAATGTACAGACTAACAACCTGTATCTAAGTTGGATATAAACATAAGACTTTAAATAAACAAAGTAAAACGATGCAAATATATGACAAAATATTATTGAGATGTAAAATAAGAGTAATAAGATCATACACACACGCACACACACACACACCTTGCACGTTGATCTCGTCATCGCTTTGTCTATTTCTGTTAGCTGAACTATAGGTCGTGATATTTAGA
This sequence comes from Trichobilharzia szidati, assembly GCA_944472155.2. Taxonomy (NCBI): domain Eukaryota; kingdom Metazoa; phylum Platyhelminthes; class Trematoda; order Strigeidida; family Schistosomatidae; genus Trichobilharzia; species Trichobilharzia szidati. The sequence continues at coordinate 71,413,054 of OX235272.1, forward strand.
CCTTGTATATCCCATGAATTCGAACCTGCATTACCCGCCGAATTGATCTGATGAGTATCACTGACATGGAAAAACAAAAATAATTTCAATGACACAGTGAACAAATTATAAAATGAATCACAATAACAACATGTCATGTATCATACTATTATTATTCAAGTTTTATCACGGATTAATATGAGTTAGAGAACCACTGAAAACAAAAGAGAGTACTGGAGAGTTTCTTTACCTTCCTTAGGGACTCTCCAGTAGTATACACGCCCATAACACCACCAAGTAATCGAACTCAGGGCCTTCAGGTTACAAGGTGAGCTCGTTGACTTTTCAGTCACTGGAACGGGATCAAACGGTCCACGAAATCTAACTGACCACGAATTCCCATAAGTTGGAATTCACGGATTATTGGATTCCGTCTCACTGGTCGAATAGTCAACGAGCTCATCTCGTAACCTGAAGGACATAGGTTTAAATCCTTTTTGGAGTCATAGGTATGCACGAAACAGGCCCCCAGTATCTCTGGGTTTCAGTGGTCCTTTGACTGATATCAGTCTGCGATCAAGCTTGAAACTAATCAAATACCTAGAAAAACACACCTGAAAATATCATTATTCAATTATTATTATTATTCCTTTGAGTTCCGAGTGGAACATAGGACTTCAAAAACACATCTCCATTTTGTCCTATCTTCTGCCGCCCTCTTAAGCTTGAACCGCGGTTGCCCACAATCTCACATCTCCTCCTCACACGATCTCCTCCATGTCACCCTCAGACTAACGACCCACTCGTCGCTCCCCATCGGGATTCCACTCGAGCAATGGCCTGCATTGCGCGCGATATCATACGACGACCTCCTCAATGTATGCCCAAATCATCTCCATTTTCTCCTACATATTTGTTGAGCAATCGGCTCTCGCCCACAGTTCCTTGTTACTAATTCTTTCTGGCCATTTGATCTTCAGTATGGTGCTAGCGAAGAGAGCTGTTGATAAAATCAGTAACTTGTTGGTAATAATTTTCGTGACTCTCAGTGTAAGTTTCTGGCCCGTATATAAGGACCGACTTCAAATTGGCGTTGAAAATTCAAATCTTGTTCCTTATGTTGAACGCAGAAGATTTCCAAACTGGTTTCAGGTTAATGGCCTTTCCGATTCTGACTGGCTTTGACATCATCCGTTCCACCGGCCTGTAGTTGAAACGATGCTGGCTGCCTAGATAAGTGAAGGAGGTAACCTCTCTCAAATCTCTCCCGTTGATGGTGATTGGTGCTAGTTTTTGTTGCTGCTGCTGTTGGTTGGTTATCTTCAACACCTCCGTCTTCTCTATGTTCACCTGCAGTCGTGTATTCGCTGTCTCCTTGGCCAGTTTGTTGGTTTTCACCTTTAAGTCTTCGAGTTCGTGTGACATTAGACAAAAATCATCCACTCGCGAAATCCACATCTCCTAGAGTGTTATCATCGGTGATCCAGCGTACTCCTGTCTCCTCGCTCTCCACAGTCTATCGTATAATCCAGTCCAGCACAATTAGGAATATCATCGGCGATAATATCCTTATTCGATAAGCTCATTAAATTGTAGTACTTCTCATAGGATTTACTTCTTTTGTAATGAAATATAAACTTTAGTAGTACACTGCCATTGACCTATACATGATTACTAGTCTTCTTACTTAAGTATCAACTTTCGGTCTGTTGAACAGTGATTCGCCTAATTTAGCTTCATAAAGACAAATCAGTTGGGAGGGGGTGGGTGCGTGGGAAAAAATCGGTTTTCAAATGAAGGCATATAAACAGTGACAACTTAAACGCAAGGCCGTGTAAAGTTACATATGTAATGAAATCCAACTCTTCATCTAAATGAATATCAATTTACTAATTCTAAAAATAATTACTACAGGTATTAGATAAGTGGAATAAAAAAGAAAGAGAAAAACTTTGTTTCTCGAAATACAGATAATATGTATTTCACTTATATCTATTTTATCATTTATTGGGATGTATTCATTTCTGTTAATAAAATATCCAGATGTTTCTGGAGATATTGAAACTAACTAACTAACATCTATCTTATCAGTGATAGAATAAAAATTAAATGGCTAAGAGAAATGGTAATAAAAGGCGAGTCAATCAGATCTTAAAGATGACTGATAAACGTGATTTCTTAGCCATAATTCCTCTCCTATATATAATTATCCACTAGGATAGTACTCTATTTGATTCACGAACATGCAGTAAACTGGATGCTACAATACTGGGCCTCTATTCTATTCCAATTCTTTCTAACCAACTTCAATCCGATTTAGAAATATAGTAGTATTGCATAACGCTGGGACTTTCTTTTTCAGCCTGTAGGTTTACAATTGGAATCCCTCGCCATCTAATTCAGCTTCAGCAACGCGGTAGTATTTTGGTGGTGTGTTCCAACAGAATATTATACTCACATATTCCCACAATTCAATAAAGCGTTAGCAAAAGAATACTGTGTATTTGAACATTCCATTTCATGTGGTTTAATGTAAACCAAAATTACACGCTCAATGATTGGTTAGAGAATATAAAACTGTATATGCATAAATAGCAGTTTGATCACTTGGAAATATACCTTGGCTTCCGTGTCTAGCCTTCTATTGTTACAGTATCATCAACCCTCATAGCCTGGAACATGAAACATCTGTTCCAGCGAACTAAGTTCAGGCGTTATTCCTTCCAATATTTGAGAAAAACTATTCTAGCAACCAAGCCAGTGTACTACTGTAGTAAAAGCTGTCTGCCAGCCAAAATTGTAGACAACAAATGACGTTAATGTTTACGTCCCAAATCGGGGTCATGAGAAAAAGCAAGAACAAAACCTAACTTTGAGGAACTCAACAACCAATCGCAGCAGACTTAGCGTGAGCGAATACGACTCGCAGATATATCAACGGACTGTCTAAGTAACGGCAACAAAGAGATGACAGAATAACCTTCAGCAGGAAAACAACCAATCAGAAGACGTTCCTTCTCTGCTAACAATAACGAATAATGATGTACATAAAAATCTATAAATATCTGTTGATTTTCTCAATAAACGAACGGTTGCCTGGCCCTTATCTTCTGTCGTTACACTACTACTAGTCTTTTGAAGAAATACACAAGGCTTTAAATTAACAATACAATTGAGTCGTGATCATAATTTATATACTCTTCCACCAAAAAGAACAGGTCTATGACTTCAATTTCTTATTTCAGAGGAGAAGCGGCAAAAAATAATAAGTGAAGAAAATTTACTAAAGCCTACCATGTTACGACTAAATAATTATAAAGAACTATAATTTACCGATTAACTGTTTCACCATTGGTAACAGTTGATTCCTGTAGTACTGTGGCGCTATCAGTTGCAGCTTCAGTGACAGCATATAAAATATCCCATTCAGCGCTTGATGAGGATAAAATAAAAACATAAGGTGAATAAGTTTAGTGTCAGAAAGAAAATAAATACACTTTTATCAAACAATATTTGAATGCGCGCTATTTTAAACTAACCGGAAAAAATACAAAATATAGAATGCATATTCCTATTCCAATTTTGGGTTTTGTAGGGATTTTGAATATGATTTCAGTGCAGACTTCGTCACGAAATAACATCAGTTAGAGAATCACTGAAAATCAAAAAGCAATAGACAGCTGTTTCTACCTAGTTTAAAACTAATCAGTAGCGTGTGCCTACAATCTCAGCATGGATCGCCTAGCAACCTGAAAGTCCTGGGTTTCGATCCCTTTTTGGCGTCGCGTGCCTGCGCTGTTGAAGAGTTCTGAACTAGGACAAAAAGGCTATCCAAGGCTCTTTAGCTTTAAAAGGATCTCTAGTTGAAATCGTTTCGTGTATATTTTTATCTCTACATATAGGTTTAAAGATGAGTGTGAAACAGTCACGAAAAGAATAATATGAAACTAATGAAAAAATATCACTGGCATTTATTTCATAATGCAGATAAACTTTTCCAACGCTTTAGTGATAATGAATCTTATATTTAACACTTATGAAAAATTTTACGTCTCAATGAACAAGAAAACCTAAATAGAACACATGCGGTCTCACTAACTGAGGTGTAAATTGACCATGACCGAAAGACCAATATAAATTAGTTATTTTTCATTATCTCCTCTTGATCAAATTTTATTTTATGTACAAATGTAAGCTGTGACCAGTAGGGTACAGCAGGTTGAAGATGAGACAGTAACTCATCGAAGAGGACATTGCGAAATGGTCGCGCTATGTCGTGAATTGGAAGAAGCTAGAATTCAAAGACCATTGGATCGCGTCCAAGTGGCTCAATGGTCTACGAGCTCGCTAGCCTTGTAACCAGAAGGTCCTGGGTTCGAACTCCGGTGGGTGCGCACCGATGAAGAGTTCCAAACTAGGACGAAACATGTGTCCAGTACTCCCAGCTCATGATGAAATCCTCCATGCAAATGTAAGAACAGTTGTTCATTCGATGTAATGGAAGATATTCGTTAATGGAAATTATTAAGATACATATTACACATGTCGAGCCACTTTCTACGTCAATGAACAATGTGTTTTAGTGAAGTATGCTAAGGTTGGTAAATAATTGCGAAACGATCACATCAAAATACGATACAAATCCACAGTTACTGAATAATGCTGGTTTCAACCATCATAAGGGACCAGACAATTACATCCATTACATAGGATCTGGTTGTACTACCATCTTGTTATACAAATCGTTATAATCTGGCTGGTTTTCATGCCTCAGGATGGTCGGGGGTGGGTGCCTTGCGCTGCGGGTTGGCCACCCCTCCGAACACCTCTTGAAATGCTCCCATATGACCGGGCGTCTTACATAGCCTCTCCTCTCACTGCCTTCACGTGGCGGAGGTGTTTTTCACCAAAGTGAGAGGGCGAAAGCGGATGCCTGGCGCTCTTCACCGGGTTGACTGTCCATTGGATGACAGTCTAGGGGAGATGGCTAAACCCTGATTTCAAACATCCAACGACTGGCGTATGAAGCTCACTGGAGCTCACCGGCAGACGTATGGACAAAGGGCTTGTTCGATGTCCTGGATGTCTGGCCCCATTCAAAAAGGCTTATGAACCGAACTCCGGTCACCGGCTGCCAATGGATAGTGGACTCCCTACTCCACTCCTACTGCCTTGTAGGTCACACTTGGTTGTGTAAAGGCTAGAGCTGCACTCTCAAACAAAAGGCCGAGCGATTCTGAGGATATCACTCGTACCAAATTCCCATGAAACTTCATGAACTCTCTTACAAACGTCGCAGGGGTGGACAGCTGAAAACATGGCTTGGTACAGTCAAGGCTGATATGGAGTGCCTGGGGCTACAAACCGTCTACGGACTCCGTCTGTGGAACAAGAATTGGATAGCCCTGTCGAAAAACCTTGCATCAGATCGCCGCACCTGGGCAGCGATGATTCGAGATGTTCATGAAGCCGGCTCATCCTCCCGTAGGAGATAGCCGAAGTAAAGTAAGTAAGGTTTTCATGCTTGTAACCTACTGATGAGTTGTTTCACGCAAGTGACTCAACAACTCAGTAGAGTATTGTCTAAACAGACTCTCTATAACTATGATATTAGATGGTTGGAGGCAATCGTCTGGAAGCCTTGCTCGACCTAGGTTTCGTGCTAGTTGCCACTCACCAGTCAGCAAGGCGTATCTGCAACCTTGAAGGAACTCATGTCCCTTCTGAGATTCGAACCCGCGTCACCCAGTGAGTACTGCAGTCAGAGACGTTATCACTGAGCTATTCGGGCTCGCGATTGACCTCCTGTAGGACTGTAGTGGATATTTTGATTTGACACTAGTAACTAGTGTGATGTGTCTAGTCCTCTCTTTGGTGCAGACTGAATTCTATCAGTCAGGTTTGTAATGTATCCAATCAAAATATCCACTACAGTCCTACAGGAGGTCAATTGCGAGCCCGAATAGCTCAGTGATAACGTCTCTGACTGCAGTACTCACTGGGTGACGCGGGTTCGAATCTCAGAAGGGACATGAGTTCCTTCAAGGTTGCAGATACGCCTTGCTGACTGGTGAGTGGCAACTAGCACGAAACCTAGGTCGAGCAAGGCTTCCTGACGATTGCCTCCAACCATCTAATATCATCGAACCAATGTGCACCGTGATGGCGAGCTACCTAGAATGGTGGCCACATTGCAAACCTGACTGATAGAATTCAGTCTGCACCAAAGAAAGGACTAGACAAGTCACACTAGTTACTAGTGTCCAATCAAAATATTTCTGTAACTATGTTTGAAGACTATTTTGACATTCAATTAAAAGCCATGAACTAATTCATCCGATAATGACTTAACAGTCAGTTGTGTGTCAGATGTGACTTGTATAGAGACATATATATATATATATATTAACAACAGCTGTAGGTTGCATTTTTATTCAAAACGTAAAAACAATTAACAGACTAAAAGTTGATTGACATTCAAAATAAGAGTCATTAACCATCTGATTAAACGTTAACAATGAATAAATCGGTTAAATTTCTGACTGATGTAACTGTCAGACGTAATATAACTCCTTCAGCTAACGACAATAATGAAAATTACTTAGAGAATCTTCACACTATAAAAATTATATCATAACAACCACAAGGTAAATGTACAAAAAAGACTAACATGTGACCAAAACCAGGAACAAAAAATATGTTCAGTAATTAAACACTTGCTTGGCTTTTAATGTATTTCTGGACAACGCCTTCAGAGGTAACTTGAATGTAACTTTAAATGAAAGCTTCGGAATTAAACCATTTATCTCGGGGAATGCAACGACAACACACCAGAACAAAGTCATCAACTAGAGCTACAAATCTTCCCTTTTTTTTCCTTTACGTTCCCCAGTGAAACATAGGGCTTCAAGCCATATGCTTGAAGTTTCTGTAGCAGCGGTGTTTATTTTTACAGGATGGGGTTGCTAGCCTCATGCCCAACCTTTCCTCTTTACCAGCTTTATTTCTGGCTTCGCGAGGTAAAGGAGTGCGTCGGCCGGGGATCGAACCCCGGACCATGTGCATGGTCGGCGAGCGTCCTAACCGCTATGCCACCGACGCACGAATCTTCCCTACTATTTCACAATGAAAATTATTAGACATCATGATGGTGGAATTTAGGACACATGATTCGTCGTGTTTGGAACTCGTCAACTGCACGTACCTGCAGTCCACTCCACCCCCAGGTCAATAGACAGACTAAATATATACCTCGGTCTAGTCAAATCAATTAAACAGGAAATTTAAAATAAATGCCACAAATAGGACACACTACACCAGAAGGAAACGTGTAAATAAGCAAAAGGTGATGGTATCGCAATTTCTCGTTGTTTGTTACAGATGATAAATAATACACACATAAAAACGACAATTAATCCTGCATCACACACTATTCGAATATCATTTAAATGGTTTATAATTTCATTATTTACTAATGTTTAACGGACTTGTTATCTTCTCACTAATTTATACGATGACTTCATAATTTATTTTAATGATTTTTTGTTAGAATGATATTAAAGTCACGTGTATGAGAATTCCCACACCGACTAAGCTGTAAATATAAACTATCGGCATGTGTCTTATCAATCGCTAAAATCATCACAATGTGACACGTATCATTATGACAATCATATAGAATTGTATCAATGAAGGAAAAATACAGCTAAGATGATTATGATTATAATTCTAGAACATTAGCCATTCGAGGTTGAAGTTTCTGTCACAAATGGATTAATTTTGTGGATTAGAGTCGATAGCCCTATCTTCCCTCTTTTTCTGGGCTTAGGACAGGCTAGTAGACCAGACTTACAAGTGAAAATCAACAGGTTGGTAGAAGAAGCAACAGCGACAGGATTTCAAGTGAACACAGGCAAGACAGAGGTGATGAATATTACCAACCAACCAATTAACCAATAACAAGCATTAAACACTACTAACGGGAGAAATTTGAAGGAAGCCACCTTTTCACCTGTCCATACAGTATCGTTTCAGCTACAGGCAGACGGCACGGATGAAGATGCCAAGGCAATGATCGGAAAGGCAAGATAAACTTTCATTAGTATGAAATCAGTGTGAACATCCTACTGCATTCATCAACAAACACGAGATTCGAATTTTCAACACTACTCTCAGGTCCGTTCTTCGATATGGTTCAGAGACTTGAAGTGTCACTAAAGCCATTGCCAACAGGTTTCAGACTTCTATCAACAACTGCCTTCACTAGCTCTATTCTGAAGATCACATAAACACTAAACAGAAAAGACTGGCAACAAGGAACTCTTGAAAGCTACGAACCAACCAAGAATCCATTACCGAACAAATATTCCGAAGGAAATATGGATGGATCGGACACAAGTTGAGAAGACCATTGAGTAACATTGCACTCCAGGGCCTCTGGTGGAACCCAACTAGGAAATGGTGAATTGGGTATGGAAGAGTCTGAGGATGATGTTGAGGAGATTGTGTGAGAAGTAAGTAATGAAAGCTTATGGGAAATCGTGGAGCCAGCGGAGGACGACTGTAGAAAACAGGAGGAAACGGAGGTGTAGTGTTGAAGCCTTATATTCTCCTCAGAACCTAAGTAAATGATAATGATATAATAGTAATTCGCAAAATACATGTAACTAATGACATAATTTTTGTACACTACAGACTAGGACAGCATAATATAGAGTACTGCGAAGTGGAAGAGTAAGTCATAGAAATTAAAATTATACATCGATAACAGTAGGTGGTAACGACAAAATGTAGAAAGAGTGCATAAGTCAAAACGGGAAGTAAAAAGTAGAATATTTGTGTGTATGTGTGTGTATTTACCAAGTAAAAACAGTACACAATAAATGACTGATGCATCAGTAGTACTAGTAAGACAAGTTTTAACAGATAATGACAGAGAATACCAACCAATAACTTTGATAGTTTCGTATATATATATACATATAAAAGGATACGCCTTCATCAACCTGAAACCAGTTTGCACTGAGCATAAGAAACAAGATTCGGATTTTCAACAATAATGTGAAGTCGGTTCGCCTATACGGGTCAGAAATTTCCACTGCGTGTCACGAAAAGGATTTCCAACAGGTTGCAGACTTTCATCAACAACTGCCTTCGCTGGCTCCATACTGAAGATCAAATACCCATAAAGAATTAGCAACAAGAAACTCTGGGAACAAACCAGCAAGCGAGAGCCGATCGCTCAACAAATACGTGGGAGAAAGTGGAGATGGAACGGGCACACATTGAGGACACCGCCGAATGATATCGCATTCCAGGCCAGTGCTCGAGTGGAATCCAAATGGGAAGCGATGAGTGGGTCGTCGGTGTGAGGGTGATATGGAGGATATCGTGTGAGGAAGAGATGAGAGAGTTTGGTCAGTAGTGGACCCAGCTGAAGAGGACGGCAGAAAACAGAATAAAGTGGAGACGAGTTGTTGAAGCCCTATGTTCTACTCGGAATGCAAGGGAATAATAAAGAAAATAATATAGAAAAAATCCAGTTTCTTTAGGGCTCAGATAACTCAACGAAGACTTTATTTCGTTTACTTCAGTTCTGCATCAACCAGGCAACACAGCTCTTTGAGGCAAAATGTAACCAGATCCAAAACAACTTGTCCCAGAAAACCACATTATTTTCAAACGTTTGGATATGAGAACTATCAACTTAGCTACACCAGAGACGAGATTGTACATATTTACCTTATACATATCTTTAAATTTTAACAATCAACAGGCCAGCTTTTTAAAATATCAGTATATGTCTCATCAGTGTGTTGTGCGATAAAAGTTGATGGAAGACAAAAATAAAGATCCAGAGACAGACATAGACATGAATAAAAACTCTTGAAGTTAGGCTTTACATCTGCAAAGTTATGAATATAAATTGAAAATTCTTATACTAACTCGCAAACTACTCAAAACACGACACATTTACCAAAAATGAGACACCTATATTACTACTATCCACATGCCCAGGCTGAAATAGGTAGGGTGAGACGCGACCAGAGACCCACTGACTGAAAATCATGTCAAGCATGACTGACTGGTTTCAACATAGAACTTTGCACAGAAGTGCTATAATTCGAGTTGCCACACTTTACGCAGCATACAGAGGGAGAAAAAAGAGAAAAAATATTCAAAAGAACAATAAAAAGCAGAAACGTGAGGAAGAAAGAGTGATAATACTAGGATTTATTGGATAGGATAGACCACAAAGAGTGAATGCATCTGAGAGATTGAGAACAATCTCGAGTCATATCCCTAATTGTTTCTAGCCTCCATTGGTTTTTACCATCCCGAGGACCCCAAGCAGCATGTCTACATCTCCCTACATGGCTGGCTGGTTTAAACTAACTGTTATGGATTTCATTGACTGATGAAGCCATGTGTTGGTTTGATCACCACCAGCTCCCTTCCAACTTAATCCAATGTCAGCTAACATTGCCCGTCGAAGAAGGTAATGGCTAGGCATGAGTGACATATGTCCTAACCATCTCCAATGATGTGGTTTCACGACCTCATCGATTGAGTTTCCTCCTTTACCTAACACTTGACGCCTAACGTCAGCACTATTTTTATTTCTTTACGTTCCTAGTGGAACATAGGCCTGAAGTTTCAGTATCAGTGGTGCTTACTTTTACGGGATGTGTTTGCTAGCCTCATGCCCAACCTTCCCTCTTCACCAGTCATGATACTGGCTTAGCGAGGTAAAGGAGTGCGTCGGCCGCGGATCGAACCCCGAACCATGTGCGTGGTCGACGAGCATTCTGCCGCCATACCATCAACTTCAACATTACTCACCACATTATACCACTTAACACGGGAGATAGAATGCAGACATCTACGATCAGAGACAGCTAGACTTTTCATTTCTTCCATGTCAAGCATAGACTTACAGCATCCCATAATATTTACGATAACATTGATAAACAAAATTTTATAGTTCCACACATTGGTAATGGCATTTATCAACATAATCGAAAAATCACTCAGTTCCCTTTCACAGAATAATAAATCACAAACATCCTATTAGTAATTCGGAAGAATGAACGCTGTTCACTGTATATACCGGAAGGCATGAATACGGTAATATTTTTCAAGTGTGCTATTGTAATATAATGTATCATATAGTGAACACACTCCAAATGTATTATTCATTTGTATTTTCAAAAAAAAAGTATCTAGACATTATAATTTTGAAAATAGTGTAAGCAAAATCTTTATTGAGGAACAGACAAATGCGCAGAAATACATACAACAGCACACCATCAATTGTGAAGTTGAAATAATACAAAGCCAAAGGAAACCATTAGAAATCAAAAATATATCAACAAAAACAAAACCAGTAGGGCATACACTTGAAGGTTATTCAATATTTTGAGAAAGAAAAAAATGAACACACATGTGCATCTCATATGTGTGACCAATTTCTAAATCAAAACAGTAAAAACAAATTAACTATTCATATTTGTCTTAAACATCTGGAGGATTACGGCTAATAGAGATAAGAGAGGGAAAAAGATGAGCAAAGACGTCTTTTCAGTGATTTCATCCTCAAAAGCTACTGTACAATCACATTTATATACATAAGTTTACATAGATACAATTATTACTAAGTTCTAAATAATAGCGACACTGAGAGTGACATTTTCTAGCCACCCACTACTTCTAGGCATTGTGAAGGACAGGCTCCTATATATGACCACTTCAATGTGCCTATATCAGTTCACCCGCTCCTATGAACCTGGGTACATAGGTCGTTCCATATACATCATTTCAAAACATTACACAGCATGACTGCGAACACGTGTCCCTGATTCAATCAGAAGCGCCATAACTGAACATCTAGTCAATACTTGTCACAGCATCTTAACTGCCTCATCATTCAGAGTCATTTACAAAATAAACAAAAATCTACCAAAGGCAGTGTGTTTCCGACTTCATTGTACTGCAGAATCCCTCACCATATTCATCGGAAACCCTGAGCTATGTGTATTCAAAAGAAACTAGTCTAACCTCTAAACATTTGCTATGAATCTAGTTCGGTTTGACTTCTTAGTTTTTGTTTTTTCATCTTCAGTTATAAAAACTATTGTTTCAGTTTGTTTGCATGCTCACCTCTTTTACACCTGTTTTCATTGAAAACCATTTTACATATTACATAACTATTTCGTAATCCAGTGTAATTTTGTTCCTAAACCCCTTGTAATTAAATATTCGCACCTTCGAAATTTCATGTCTCCTTCACTTATTATGTGGAATTAAATAACAACTTTATCCATGTATTTTATCATTGTCACTTTATTCCTTTGCGTTCCAGGAGGAACATAGGGCTTCAAGCTTCAGCATTGAAGTTTCGGTAGCAGTGATTTTGTTTTTATGGGGTGGGGTTGGTAGCCTAATATATCCAACCTTCTCTCTTCACTACTCTTAATACTGGCTTAGCGAGGCAAAGGAGTGCGTCGGCTGGGGATCGAACCCCGGACTACATACGTGGTTAGCGAGCATTCTACTGCTAAGCCACCGATGCACGTATCTATGCAAACGTCTGTATATAAATGCGATTGTACAGCTGCTTCTGACGATGAAATCACCAGAAAGATATCTTTGCTTAGATTCTTGTTTTTTTTCTCTAATGTCCTGATGGGTATTTTCTACAATTCCAAATTCATCTCAGGCTAAAATTTAAAGATATAATAAATTCTTGCCGTTTTCTTTCTTGAGTTTGCCATTGTCAGCATTTTCAGGACATAATTTCGCTCTAATTAGTTCCTGCATGTTGATGCATTCGTAAACTTTGTGTATAGTGTCCATAACAAAAAAGCTCTAAATTCATTTACGTTCAACTATAGGCGAGTACTGTAAAAGTCGTAGAGCTGGACAGAATGCACTAACTTAAATTACACTTGCCCTTCGATAACGTGCGGGTAAATTCTTTGTTAGTGCAACTATGTTCGGAGCAGTTTGAAGATTAATATACCACTTAAGAATTGTATTTGAATTCATTTGAACACTGACACTTTCTTAGAAATTCTCCTTCTCCTATACGTTATTCCTACATTAGCCTAAAATTCAATTTACATTCGATTCATTAACCCCCCAAAAAAATAAGAGAACTACAAAACTTGATCACAGTTCGTGCGAAAGATTTAAATGAGGGGAAAAAAATTTGACAAATCAGTAAAAACAAAAAACACACTTTTCTGAATCTTCAGCATTTCCATCTCCACGTAATTGTAGTAAACACTGTTGACGAGTTAATCCAGTTTCAGCCAAGGATTTTACACCCATAAGGTGAGCGAGTAGATTATCTAAAACATTAAATAACCCAAATTGACTAGTAATGAATACTGAATACTGTGTTTATCTATAAAAGGAATAGCAAACAATTCGTTATACACTACTCATTGTCTCCACGATTGAGTAACTAGTGTAATAAAGTTAGTTAACAGGGATAAAGCTGTGGATGGATCGTCTCAGGAATCGACAACAGTTGACACGTGCTAACAGCACTCTGCCTACCAATGTTTGGAAAACCAATTTCCATTGTTTGACCTAGAACAATAAATTGGGAATTATCTAACGCCTTAACATTTTTAACAGAATTCATAGCCTTAAATTAGGTATGGTGACTTAGTCCCATCATTTAGCGGAAGCTGAATTCGTCATATTTCTGGAGACTACCCTGTTCTATAACCATAATCAGACGTCTCATTAAATAAAAATGGAAAAAAGTTAAGTAGTGGACGCATCCTTCTATACTGTGCATAGATTGTGTTCATTTATTCTTGCTGTGATATGCATACGCCATGTCTTTATAAGTGACAGTTACATGAGTCTCCTCTCTACTAATTGATGTTTCCCCTTCTTATTGAAGGCGCCATCTACTCCTTTTCACAAAACTAAAGATTTCTGTACAAAGGATTCATTAAAATAAATCACATAAAACTGACAGATGATTGAGAGTAACACGAAATGAGCTGAGTTTACAACGTACAATTATGCACAGAAATACATCAGTTCGGGTCGCCACACTGCACACAACAGTAGAGAGAAGAAAAAAACAGCAACTACAATGGACGGAAATGTAAGGCAGACGTAGTAATTACACTGGAAAATAATGAGGATTTAGAGAAGACTGGCAAAGAGTAGATGCATCTGCATCACTGAGAACGAGATTGAGCCATTTTATCAACAGTATCAAAGGCATTGGTTCTTAGTATCTCGAGGACATCCAACCTACGTGACTCTAACCGACACTCAAAGACTTCATGAACCGATGCCAGGTCTAGATCCCACCAACCTTAACTCGTTTCCAATGTGCACCAGTGGTGTAGTGGTAGAATGCTCACCACCCCAGCACTTAGTCAAGGCTCCAATTTCCGGCCGACGTACTCCAAAATCTTGCTTGGCTTACTAGGAGGCAGTAAACCTGGAAAATAGGGTGGGTTGAGGGTAAGGATATCCACCTTACCCCGTAAAAACAACACCAGTGCTACTGAAACTTCGAGGCCTCAAAGCCTGAAGCCCTATGTTCCATTAGGAGTTCAAGGAATTAAAAAACTTTTCTCCAACCTTATCCTATGCCAATTAAGATTGGTGGCCGAGGTGAGTTGTAACTTAGAATGCGTAACATGTATCTTAGCCATCTTAATCGATGTAGCTTAACAACCTCGTTGATTGACTTGTCCTCCTAAAATAACACTACACACCTAACCTCATCATTACTCAGCATATATCACTTAACACACGAGATAGAAGGCAAACATCTGTGGTCTGAAGATAGCTGGCCACCTCAAGTCGTCCACTTTCAACGGTCACGTCTCACAGCCAAAAAGGAGGACAGAGCAAACTGCTACCCAGTAAACATGTCCTCTAATCTACAGCTGGACACCATGGCTATGCCAGAGATGACGTAAGTTGGCAAACCCTACACCAGCCTTTAGTATTTGAGCTGAGATTTTGTCAGCGATCCGTCCATTACTACTGATGCAATTTCTTAAATAAGTGAAGTGGTCAACGCGCTCCACCACTTTGGTCCTTGTCTTTAAATTAGGAGATCGCGCAGACCAGTCCTACATCATAATCTTACATTTGACATGCACGAATTACATACCGAACATTTCTGCTCAAGGTGTTCATAAGACTCTGCATTTTGTCACCGTCTACTCCTAGAAGGACAATATCATTCACTTATCCTAATTCAACGAGACTGTGCCCTGATAACAAGTCAACCCCTAAGTCACTGAAGTTGACTAACACCATATCCATTAGTGCAAGTATGATGAAATTAAACAAAAATGGAGACAGTGGGCACCCAATGATGGTCACTACTTCAGATTACAACTCTTCGTAACCTCTTAAAAGGCTATGTGATATACTTTCTCGGTAAGACATTGCCACAACAACTCTCGGTCGACACCTTCAAATGCTTGGAGTCTTGGAGACTTCGAAGAGAAAAAGTTTTACCAATTCATCCCTGCCCTAGCCCCTTTAGGCCTGTCTGGTTTCCGCAGGTTTGTCTCTCCTTAATACCACTCAGTGCTCACGAATGACTTTTGGAACGTTGTTTAAATTCGCATTATTTCACTTGTTAAATTCAACCTATAAAAACGTAAATTTGAATTTACTTAATTTAAATCATTAGAAGTAGGACAAACGACTAAATGTGAGAATGAGTCTAAATCTCAGGTATAAATGCATAAAGCCCTTTTTTACCCTTTGAAGATCAAAGATATGCTAATGAAAAGTTCAAAGAACAGGCGATCTCTGATAGCCAGTATATCCCATACAAGTCCTCCTCATTTGACAAAATTAGATACGACAAAAACAAATTATCATTGCAGCTTTATTCAATGAATTTATTGTAATCAAGAAGCAAAAAAAACACTTACCAACAGCTTGATCCACTGAAATAGGATTCAGAGAAGTGGATTTTGAAGCAGACGATGAAGTCTATATATATAGAAAGATGTTAAACAACAAATAAATAATATTTCATACGTATAAATAAATAATGATAATAATGGCTCTATCCCAAATAAGTAGTATATATTTATGAATAAAATAGTCAACACTTGTACCTGAGCACAATCATTATCTATTTCTTTTTTCGGTATTTCTTTGGTATCTTCAATCCGTAATGGACTACCAGATGAACAACTGTCATTCTCACTTTGATGTAAAGATACAGTTTTCGACTGACTACATGGACGTGAGGAAACAGCAGGTCTCCGACGAAAGCCAGCCTGTCGCGTCAGACGATTGCTACTTCTAAAGAAAGAAGAAAAAAAGGTGTATTAAGTTCAGTGGAAGGGAAATTAGTTATGAATAATGAACCCCTTTCCATATATATATATATATATATGCTTTGACGGCTCAGTGGTAGAGTGTTCGCCAAGCACGCATGTGGTCTAGGGTTCGACTCCTGGCCGATGCACCCTGAAAACTAGCCTAGTTTGCTAGTCAACAGTAAGCCATGAAAAGGGAGAAGGTTGGACATTATGCTAGCAATCCCACTCCGTAAAATTGAATAACACCACTGCCACTGAAACTTCAAATCTCAAAGCTTCAAGCCTTGTTCCACTCGAAATGCAAAGGAATGAAATGTTTTGATTGGACACTAAATAGTGTCATGTGCCTAGTCCTTTGTTTGCTGTAGATTGAATTCTATCGGTCAAGTTTGCAGTGTTGCCACCATGTTAGGTGGCTGGAGGCAATCGGCAGAAAGCCTTGGACCTACACTTCGTGCTTGTTGGCACTCGTCAGCAAGGTGTATCTGCAATCTTGTAGGAACTCATGACACTTCTGAGTTTCGAACCCGTGTCACCACCCAGTGCTGCAGTCGGAGACGTTACCACTGAGCTATCCGAGCTCGCGACTGACCTCCTAGGTCGAAGGCTTCCTGCCGATTGCCTCCAACCATCTAATAACAATTCGGAATGAAATATATATATATATATGTATCCTTGAAAATATCGCACAATCGAATCACATTTCACTATAACAGAATCCATTCACACGATTAAGTCTCTGAAGAACGAATATCCGACCTTTCAAAGCAGATTTACAGCATCCTAATGCAAGAATATTCCTGCAACTTTTCTATATACACACCAACAAGCTTATGAACACCTGTAATCCTTCTCTTTAAACTCTTCGTGTATTCAGTTACACTGCATTAAGTGTCAACATCTTCCAGCTAATTAATTAAATTAGGTAAATATTTTGCGTATTGATACTGAAACTGTTTTCCTCTTAGATCGTATGAGGTTGACTAGAACCAACGAAATCAAATGATATCGTATTATTCTACACAATTTTCTATTCTTCTTTTGTTCAAGTTCACACAAGGGAAATCACGTATGAAATGTTGGAAATTAGTTTAGAATGTAACATTTCTCCTCCTGTAAAAGTAATCACTTCCCCATGAACGTTTATTTCAATTAACAAGAACTAGAATAAGATGATTTTTGAGCGAAACAAGAATTTTTATTTCAGCATATTCGTGTTGCTAGTATACTGTGGTTAAAATCCCAGTGATGATAATATTGAAAAAGCTATTATAGATGAATTGGAAAATAATCGCATTTTGTCCAATACGGAGTGGCTTCTCCTTACAAACATCACATTAAGAAAAACTTCCGTCAAGTCTAAGGGTGACAAAAAGCTTAAATATCTCTTACACATATCTTAATAGTAGTTGATACCAGGTTGTTGTTAAAATTCGAGCTTCAGAACCGCTGGATGGCTATTTAAGGGGACCAATTTGTTCGGTCTCGACCGATAGTTGTTAACTTGATGTAGTGGTCGGGCTTGCATATCGCAACGAACCAACAAGCTACACTGGATGGAGCTAATGTCCCTACAGGTCCTACTATGCCAGAAAAAGCTGTTAGAATAGCGATTAGACTAAAAGTAGTTACCATCATAGTGTAAGATGTTTACACTATACTGGGAGGGGTGTTGTGGGTAAAGTCGTACTGCTGAGAAACACAGGTATAACAGGAATCAGGTGTTTCCCTCAACTAACCTGCATCCCAGCTATTTCACATTTCCACTCTGGAGGGGTACAGTTAGAAAGAGCAGACCCGAAAAATCGTATATCCCGACTTGCTCTAAGGCGGTTCGTAGCCGGCGGTAAGTTCTTAATACGGACACAACTCTAATAACCATTTCAAAAAACAGGTCATGTGTGACCAGTCTCAAGTAGTTGGGTAGCCGGGCAGTAAAAATCGCCCATACACTTCCAGAAGCACTCGAAGCACTCCTGATCATAACCCACCTCACAATTCCGGCACTTTCAAAACTAGTCATGAAGTCCAGCTGCTTATAAATGTGCGCAACTAACCGAAAGATCTATGATTCTTTATAAATATACAATTAGTCTATTCATACCGCTCATACTTGGTTTGATACCAGGGAATAATAAACAAATCCACTTTTTTAACTAAGCGAAGACGGTACAGTACTTTTTCTTAATAATGTAACAAAAATAGTAATATACTTGTCATTATTGATCTACAAAAATAAGTGTGATTGATGGTCTTCAAGAATGCAATATCGTTTATGGTTAGTCGATCAATAACAAAGATGTAATTAGCATATATGCCTACTTCTTTTAGGTGAGTATGGCGAGTCAATTAGGAGATAAACAAAGTCGCCACTGAAGGGCTCAATTCCCTTTAATATTTACTACTACACTGCAAAAAGAATAAACATATATTTTTTAATATAAATCTGACGTATAATTTATCTGCTTAACTTAAATGAAAGAGAGAGAATCTGGAATTCGGTGACACATATCAATTTTTCAATCAATCTGCTTATGGCTACAACAAGAGTTAATAGAATCAGATGACAGATTATAAGTAATGATAAATGGATAAGCAACAGAAATACACACATACACTTTTAGATGAAAGGAGTATTCAGACTTTTTTTATTTAAGTCAATATGGGAAGCAGAACAGGCAGTTGATAGACCACCCTCAGCTAAAACCCAATTGATAACTGCTACCTTGACACATCGCAATCATCCAACAAGTTACACTGATCGGAACGAATGTTGCTCCAGAAAAGTCGTTTGGATAATGAGTAGACTAAGAGCAGTTCTTATCACAGTGTTAGTCATTTACTACTGGCAAATAGGAATGTGACTGCACTAAGGTGTTTCCATCAGATGACCAGCATGTCAACTATGCTTCCTCATTGCTCTAGAGAGTGAAGTTTAGAAAAGGTCAACCGCGGAAATTGTACTGTCCGACATACATACCGCAGTTGGCGGTAAGATTTTACTACAAATATAATTCTAAAAACCAATTCGAACAGGTTTTGCGTAACCGGCCTCAAGCACCCCATTATGGATAAGATTTTATTTTGATAAATCACAGTGTTATGCAGTAATATTAACTGATGACGTTTCGAGCACAAACTATTGCTCATATCAATATTACTGTATAAATCTTATGCATAATGGAGTTATACTCTACCACACGGCCTCAGGCAGTTGTACACTAGGCTGTACAGTCAAGAAAAGATCAACTCCTATGGTGTGGGCAACACACCTTCAGTGCTGGACAAGACACTTCCTACGGCTACATTACTAGTAAGGTCCACAACTACATTTATCTTACCAACCTGTAGGGATAATTTCATTGCTCCTGTCCAACAAGTTATTTGCAGCGAATTATGTCGAAAGGAGAATTGACAGGTATAACAGGAGCTGATGAAGAAAACAGTGATCACATATAACGTCTTCAATAATTCACAAACTAATTAACTATCTGTTTGTTTGTTTTTCATTCCTTCACGTTCCCAGTGGAACATAGGGCTTCAAGCTAGAAAGTTTAAGTTTCTGTAGCAGTGTTTATTTTTACAGGATGGGGTTGCTAGCCTCATGCCCAACCTTTCCTATTTCCAGCTTTATTACTGGCTTAGCGAGGTAAAGGAGTGAGTCAGCCGGGGATCTAACCCCGGACCATGTGCATGCTCGGTGAGCGTCCTAACCGCTGTGCCACCGACGCAATTAACTATCTGTAGCAGGTACAAAAATTGCAGTCTTTATAAACTGGTTAAATTATTGCGGTCAAAGTCATGAAATTCAAGTTCTGTGCAAAAACAGAGTTTTGTTTTTCTGAGAATGTCCAACTAATTTTCAATAATGACGTAAATACCATGTTAATTCTTGTATTAGCTTGTTTTGACAATCTCCTTTTTCATTTACTAAATCTGTTGCTACTTTTCTTAGTAATTAATTATAATAATTATTATTATTGCTACTGTTATGTAATATTTAGTAACTCTCATCGCACTCACACTTGGTTGTTTCTTAAAAACCATGATTGATGACTTCTTACACCTTATGACAATATGGTATAGCCTAACTACCACCCCTAGTTTGAGTGAGCGCCATTTGGACGCAAGTAAAAACGAAGAATTCCTGAAAATGCAATTTTTTTGTGTTTAACTTTGAGGCCTGAAGCCTAGATATAACTATGAAACAACATTTACAGTCATAAAATAGCAAGAACTCTGAAGTCATCTGAATAAGCACCTAATAAAAATTTTCCCACTTCATAATTTAATGTCAAATATCTAAATAATGAATTAATTATATCCTTACGTGAACATGACAATGCTACAATAAGCGTCGTTGTTAAGGTGTGTCACATAAAACCACTCCTTATTTAATTGCGTTTATCTATAAATTACTCGCAGTCTTGTAGAATAAAGTATTACGCAATCTTTTTTGAATTCAAAAATGAACAACTATCAGTCTTTAATTTTCAAGTATTGGTTTTGTAGGGATTTTGTTTGATTGCATGGAGGATTTCATCATGAGCTGACATCAGTTAGAGAACCATTGGAAAACCAACTGGGAGTACTGGACAGCTGTTTCATCAGCCTATTTTGGGACTCTTCATCAGTACGTACCCACCTCCAGGGTTCGAACCCAGGACCTTCTGGTTACAAGGCTAGCGAGCTCGTAGACCATTCAGCCACTGGGACCCGATCCAATGGCCAACCCGTGAATTCTAACTTCTGCCAATTCACGACATAGCACGACCATTTCGCAATGTCTTCTTCGATGAGTTACTGCCTCACCGTCAACCTGCTGTACCCTACTGGTCACGGCTTCCCACTAGAACCCCAGGTTAACTGCCTGAATAGAGCCGGTCGCTAGTGAGCATCAGAATAATTTTCAAGTATTGGTTTTGTAGGGAATTTTGTTTGATTGCATGGAGGATTTCATCATGAGCTGATATATATAACCAATTAAAGTGTATCCGTTGCTTTGCGTAAGACACAGTTTAGTGAGATGACCTTTTTTCTCTCTCTCAATTCTTCTAAATATCCGATATTGAAACCATCTGTATATAAGTGAATAATAAAATAAAGATATCTATGAGAAACAAAACAATAATAACAACAACAAAAATGGATGACGCAGAAGCTCCCATTCCCTGTCTCTCCAGTGAAAAACAAAAATTACCTTATTTCAGTGATAGGTAATTTATTGTGTTCACCAGTAACACTACTGCTACTACTATCATGATTGGTTAATTCCAAAGGATGACTTATTTGTTTACACGACTGTATGTTGTCAGTAGAAATACTATCGACTAATGAAGTAGGAACTGTGTTGTCCTTGCTGTTGTCGTTGTTGTTGTTGGTGGTGGTGGTGGTGATGACGGTGGTGTTTGCATCTTTTTCATTGTTTTCTAAACATTCACCTCCTTCTTCTTTTAAGTCTAAAATATAAAAAAGGAACAGAAATCAAAGAAAAATTAAATAAACTGTACACTAACTAGTGTTCACAAGAAAGTTTATTACACGCAAGCTTATTTCTAAAAAGAATTTTGCATATGAACAGTGTGTGATTATCAAAAATTTGTTACACAGTGTACCCACCCATCAAAAGGGGAATAAATGAACCTGAAGCGTTCACTTGATAAATGTATGTGCTGAGAATGTGATCAGTGTTTACAGTTTAAGGTGTGATTGTTTTGAGGGTGTTTCCAACTGTAGGACTTGTAATGTCAATCTATATTAAGATGATAATAATTCAAGTTTATGGTGTATATAAAGCGATATTTCTAAATTAAACTCAACTATCTTACAACTGACTAATTGGATACCAAAGTGAGGAAGTATTAAAGGATACACTACTTCACATTATCATGAATTTGCTATCAAGGATACACCTAAACGACATTAATGCACACGGAAAAAAACAACACTAAAAAACTGAAACATGATATATCTACAGAAATTTTGCAAAGCACACCTGAATTCGGTAGAGTGGAATAAGTTTCTTCTGGAATATACCATTTTTCGTTGTGAATTTCTGCCCCATCGGGCATGTCAACAACTTTACTTCCTTCTTGACCCTCTAATATAACTGCTTCAGTAATCTCGGATCCGAGAGATACGTGTGAATCACCTCTGGAAGATTGAACATTGTTCATTTCTGATGTTCGAAAATGGAGTGACATACTATCAGTAATTGGGGAATAAGATGCTCCAGCCGATTGTTGACGTTGTAATCGAAGAGCTGTACCTGGTCGACGAACAAGTTGTCGAAGGTATGGTGTAATTGAATTCATTGCCTAGGAAATATGGACAAAATGGAAATAAGCTGTATAACTGACAATCTTTATAATTACATGAGAAAAGAAAAACAAATGTATAAACTGACAAACTATAGGTAAATATTATGCAAATTCAAAAAAGAAAGCCATGAGCTATTTCTGTGCAAATGTAACACAGACATGTCAAAGATATGAACAACGTACGATTTACAGATTTAATGGATAATCATAAGAAAAGGATTACCACAGAACCCAGTTTTTGGTCATATGATTAAAGACAGAATTTCAACTGTCAAAAAGTGGTACACTACAGTACTGACAACTTATCACTGATGATTATCGTAGTAAAATCTCAGTCTAAGTGTTTTGACAACCCAACCAAGTAGTATCATTACTTCGCACACAATAAAATGTAGCTGCTTGCTAGTTAATCCACAATGCTGTAAATGATTGCAGAACTGATTCTGATAAACGGAATTCGACTGCCCCATGACTAAGAAATGGAATACTCTCAGTAAAAACAGGTGCGTTCCACAGCCTAAGAAAATTTCAATCTGTAAATTTCCATCATTATATTACAGTACACAGCACTACTAATCTTGACGTGTCGATTCCTATTCAAAGAGTGCTTGGGAAGATACCCCCAAATTTTTAAATTATCGCTTAAGATGTTGGTTTAGATGACGAATTCTCTTCTCTCAAAAAGATTACATCATTTCATGTGCCTAGTTGTTTTGTATTCTGATATCAATTAAGTAGAAGCTTATGCGAGAAATTCAGTTTTTCTGTGAGTAGTGATCACTCAGCTATACCATCAACCAGTGCTACCAATAGGTCAATTAGTATCCCTCCAGTCTAGTCTTATCAACCAAACAATCAGTCAGTTGCATTCAAGTAAACACAAGCAAATTCAATAGTTACAACTAAAGCTTACCACAGGATCATAACGTAAACTGTGAGAACGCCATCCCCTTGGTAATCGTTGGTGACGAAGGCTCAGATTACCAGTAGAAAAGTCACTGAATGCAAGCATATTTGATTGCTGGCGTCGGGAATTAGATGTTGTAGGTCTGTTGTGATTAATATTTCCAAAGCACTGACGCCAGAAAAAAATAGTTTCAGATAGCGAAAATTCGGTAGAATAAGGAATGCTATTTCGATCAGTTCGAGTTAAATAGGCTACAGTTCTCTTATGTTGATCCCAATCCACAAGTAGAGCACGTCTGTGAAGCTGTAATTGAACACAATGAGAAAAATCCTTTAATCCACTGGGACAGAAGAACAAGTTCTTGTCAGTGTCTTTCATTTAATCACTACACAGGAACAAACAATAAGTTTCATGCAGGTAGTCAATCCAGTGTTACATAAGACGACGCTTTGGCGTTTGCAAAGATAGGTGATGGGTTCGAGACAGTGGGAACACCACCTGTCACTTGGAGGTGAGCACATCCAGCTGACGAGTCTCAAATATAATGAAAGACAGTCCTGTATTCCACCAATAGCCAACACCAAATAAAAAGATGCTTTAGTGGATTGATGATAGATCTTTACACTTAATAAGTGACCACGAAATATTAATCAATAAAGAAGTGTGATGGTGAGAGCCATGACCGTGATTAACCAACAGATAAACATATATATTCACTCTTTACCATCTTCTAGATCTTGAAAACTCCACTAATTTTTACCTGGTTATTTTCTATGTTGCAGTCATGTTTGTTTATCGTGGTATTATTATGTTTCTGTTAGATTATTCCGACTGCTTTTTATAAAAATGAGGTAACTTCTACTGACACACTTGTGCACTAATTTCTACGTTAATCCATCAATCAGTTAGTATTAGTCCACTTTGAGACACTTCATATCCTCATACTAAGAAATTATAAGGAATAAAACCAAAGAGAAAGACGGAGACAGAAAAATACTGAATAAGTGAGACGAGAAGATCAGAACATCCTGCGACAAGATGGGAGACATTAACAGGCCATCTTTAAAAGGTATGCAATCATACATCAAGGGATCACATCTCTTATTCAGTTTTGCTTCCGTTAAAAAACAACTAATAAACTCATTATACAAAAGTGTTTACTAACCTGAGATCTACTTCTCGTGTGAAATGATGATGGTGTGGAAGATGTACCAGGGTCCAAATTCAAAGTTTCCAAGTCTTTTACTGAAGGAGTGAATCGTGTAACAGGTATGGGAGGAAGTCGACTCACATCCCATTTTAATTGATTTATGATACGTTTACAGTGTTCAATTTCTGTGCGTACAGAACTAGATCTCACAAGAGAACGACCAGATGAAGAAATACTTGGACAGGGATACTTATCACCTGATATTTTCTCCATTGAAGAATTCACAGCCTCCGGGACGATTTGATCACATTTCAGTCCAGGAATATGACCTGTCTGATCATAAAATGTGCATAGCCGCTGGATTTCATTTGTATTTTTCACTTGAAAAATTAAAAGCAAGTATGTTATTAAGCTTCCATTGTGTTCAACCAAGATTAATGTGATACAAACTGAGCATTAGGAAAAACTTGCATGCTAATTATAGGTCACGTGATCGAACTAATCGGTTAAAAATGACTGAATCGAGAAGGGGCTTCGTACATAACGAAGATTAAGAGCTGTTTATGCTTAAAATGACTAAACATCAACGCAGTTGAGAGCATTGGTGGGTGATAAAAGGAAATAAACCACAAAAG
Source organism: Trichobilharzia szidati (assembly GCA_944472155.2). Taxonomy (NCBI): domain Eukaryota; kingdom Metazoa; phylum Platyhelminthes; class Trematoda; order Strigeidida; family Schistosomatidae; genus Trichobilharzia; species Trichobilharzia szidati. The sequence goes on from OX235272.1 coordinate 71,438,379, forward strand.
GCATTAGTGATAGGCTTATTAAGGAGAACTGTACCCCCAACTCACGACGTCATGTGAAACCCAACCAAGAGTTGTCAACAGAAGTAGTGGCAACTAGTGGTGACCACTGGAATGGTCAGTTTTAATTTTAATTTCATTCTCTTATAAATGCATTGATGAAGATAACGCTATTTTATTCTTATATTCCACGAATTTACACGCTACGAGATAATTAGTAGTTGGTTCAGAGGAAGCAGAGGATGTATAGAGGAAAATTAAGTCAACCGATGAAGTTGTGAATGTAGTTAAGATTTACTTTACGCGTGGCAAGTCACTGACTTCCTCCTTAAGAGATTTTTATCAAAATGGGACTAAAACAGGAAAAAGTTAAGGATGGTAGGCGTGAAGCATAGGGACAATTGATGAAGTCAACTAATTATCCCAATCACGTAAGATTAAAGTTATTTGACTAGGATTTTTACAACTTTAGCAATCGATGAGTATACACTTCTAGTTATATAGCTCATCTAAATTTTAAATAATACCACTTTTTATTCAATTCTCAACCACTATAGTATAATTACATCTTGGTTCTCTTATTTTGTGTATGCATTCCAGAAGTGTGCGAAATGAAACTGATGCTGGTCTGTGTGAAATTCCATGTTTGTTCATCAGGTTCATACAAGTGTACGAATTTAAAACAAAATTAGATATAGTGAATAGTCATGCACCAATGAGAACATTTCGCAAAATCTTGCAACAAATATACTTATTTGTCAAACATATTTGGATTAGCAGAATATACAGATTGGACTTTGGCGAACCATTTTATAATTACGAAAGCCCTCTCAAATATTGTTCATTATGTCATTAAAATCTCCCAGACTAAATAACACTGACATTGTTTGATTGCTTACTCTATAAATGATATTTGATGAATAAAATTTAACTTCAGACCCTACTTTTCAACTGATAGCTTTATAGCTTATAAAAATACATTCATCATATGAATAATTTCAGAGTAAAAAGTAGTAACAAAACTATATTTCAGTGTGTATTACACAACCTCAAACTAACGCAATAAAAAATTAGACCAAAAATAGCATGCTCCATAATGGTTACTCTATTATAAAGACTATGAGAAAGCACTTCAGTTTTAAACGTATACCTGTAGTTTCAGAAAACTGTCTCCTAACAGGAGCTCGCCGCCCATGTCTACCAATGAATGATCTTTTCAATGGTGCATTCAAATATATAGGCCTAGCTGTTCTCGAGCTGATACTGCGACCGAATTCAATTCTTTTTGGTTCTAAAGAGCTTGAAGAAATCCCACAATTCACTGGTGGCAAAGTAACGATCTCCTTTACAGGCCCCAAATCGTCATTCCTATCGTCACCTTTAGAAGACGGTGCTCCGTCCAAACCTAACTGTCCTATCTGATTATCTACAATCTGTCCTTTATCAACAACAGATAAATCAGTAGGTAAGGAAGACTGCGTATTTGAAGTACAGTCCACTTTTTCAACTGCGTCTTGATCATTTATTATGACTGATTCTTTGGCATTCGTTGAAGGGACAGAGAAGGTAACAGGATCAGTGAAATTGTCAGAAAATTCAAGGCTTGGCTCCAAATTATTTTCAAATTGTTCGAATTTACAAATCTCATCCTTTTTAGCTGTATATGCATTTTGATTAGTATCGGAGACAACTATGTCATTGTCAGGTAGTGGACTAACACTATCATGGTTTGAAATGGCATCAGTTAATCCTGAAAGAGAAGATAATAAGCATGTTTATCATTGAGTAATCAGTATAGAAATAGGCTGTAAAGTGGCTTATGCGACCTACGGTTGGGTCATTCTGAAATTTTATCACAACATTAAAATTATTCTCATCATAAATTCTTAGATTCAGAAGAAGCCTACAATATTTTTTGAGCATTCATGATAAATTGAAAACACTAATACATTACTTCACCGAATGACTTCTCACTATAGACGTCTGTCAACAAACTGCCCACCTGTCTGCTTTTCTAAACAATACCGCAGTTATTTTGTGTTGTATGAAGACTACTGGAGTTGTGGACACGTACCAGTGCTTTAAGCTGAGTGTCAATCGGCTTCAACATGAGCTGCATTATAAACATGATTTCATTACTGGGTTTAAACATTGTTTAGTGATTAGATGCAATCATATACGAAAGCAATAGTGCACCAATAACAATGTTAGGCACCTCTTGGTCTCAAAACTTACCGAGGTTATCTTAAATCAATATAAAAGTGACTAAAAGGATTTTCAGGTATTTTGCATTCCATTTTCCATATCTGTGCAGTGCAGTGAACCCACCCTTAGGTAGATTGTCGGTAGTCATTGACAATAGTTAATTTATTGTTCTCAAACTTAATTTTTATGCAGACTATAATGATGTAAGTGACAAAGGCACCGAACATAGACATCATGCACGTATACGGAAAACTTTCTACGGATTAAAAGTTATCGAGTAAATGGAGTTAAAATATGGTGTAAGAAATAAAACAACACGGTATATACATTAATAAACCTATAAAAGTATGTCAGAAGCAATATCAGTATTTAAGAACAATTTAGTGCAGCCTCCATAGATTGAAAACAAATAAAACAGCGTAAAAAATACAACAGTGTATTATGACCCTTTCAATCATATCAAATATGATATAACACGACGATCAACAGTAAACCAGTTAAAACCGTACCCAGTAAATAACATCTCACTGTAATCCACATAATACACAAACTAATATAGAATTGCATACTGCCAGTACTTAATTTTTACACATATATCAGGTTACAAAGTGCGGCTTACACAACATTCAGTAAAAGTAATCAGTTATTTCTGTTTATGGATGCTAATTTTTTTTGAGAATCCCAAGCAGGCTGACACTAATGATTTAAGATTTTGGTTTGTTTACCACACTATGCATATTCACCTATTATCATATCAAAAGCAACTATCGTAAATGAAGAAATGAGTAGCTCAATGAGTTTTAACTGTTTGCAAAATGTGTACTGAAAACCTTCCAAAGAAAACATAATCCTACTATCTACTAGAATGAATTCCAATGAATATTTAACGTTACACAAAACTGATGCCCACACCTAATCTGCAAAAAAAGAAACAACTAAGTTCCCGCAAATAAGGAACAACTGACTTCCATACCTATCAAAAGCACCAGTAAGTGTACTCATTAATAGAAACAGAGCACAGTTATGTTGGCAAGGTATACATGAAGCAATTTAGGTAGTCACAGCAGAGTTAAACGTAATCCTGCAGACCCATATGATTGAAAAAAATGTGTTAAAATTCAGTTTCCAAAAGCAGTACTCGTTTTTCAACTACATTACAGGTATGCAGGTACCTATTCCAGAGTATCATGCAAAAGCTACATATATTTGTTTTAAAAAAAGTTACCGGCTAGTTCGATTCCAGCCTGACCAATTCGTCGGCATCTGCTTTCGATTTCATTAGCATCTGAAAATTCTTCCTGGTCACTTTCATGTACATCTACCTGGTGCTGTGTTGAAAACCTTTAAGTAAATTATGGTGAAATGAAAACGCCTACTCTGTATTTGCGTACGAGTTATTTGCTTCTTGATTGTTATTAACAACAGGTTCACTCTTATCAAGTAGATCATGAAGTCTCCAAATTATAAGCTTAACAACCAGAACAAATGAACCAACCGAAACACTATAAATGGCTGCAATAATGTGAGACTCTTCTGAAATCTGAAAAATAATTAAAAACCCAGGCTTTACCATAAACAGCACCAACGGAGCAACGAATAAGACAATCCACACATAGACATGGACAATATTTGAGAAATGGGTTTGTGAAGTATCCAAATAAAATCCACCAGTGAGAGAGGCGATGATACCTTCCTTAAATATCACAGGTATCATACGCAGCCTCATCCCTCTACATCATTTCATTATCATAAGCCTTAGTCCAGACGATGACCTTCAAACAGGTGACCTCGAATTCATCAGACGCACAGCTGTACTATGTCCATTTTAGATGTATTTAAAAAAAGAGAGAATTTTTGAAGATTGAATATTTCCTAGGACAAAACACTCATAATTTTCTGGAATTAAGTCAGGTAAGCCGAAGGATGGTGATACAAGAAAAATTCCATTTGATACAAAAGCTGAGTGCTTTCCGGAACTCTTGGAAAAATCAGTGCTGTTGAACATCAGTGATGTTAAGGCATCTCATAACAGTATAACCCCAACCTGATGTCAACAAATCAACAACACGATAGGATTTCTTCCAGCAAGTACCTGCAGTAGTAAATTTAACTTAGATCATCCCACAAGCTTTTAAGTAGATAATAACAATTATTATTATTCCCTTCAGCAACAGAACTTCACTTTCTTCTACTTCCTGTCATCCTCTCCAGCTGTGTCCACGACTGAACAAATTCTGTCACCTCTTCCTCGCACGATATCCTCCATGTCACCCTAGGACCACCCACTCGTCGCTTCCCATTGGGATTCCACTCGAACAATGGCCTGGCGTGCGATGTCATTCAGCGGAATCCTCAATATATGCCCAATCCATCTCCGTTATCTCCTACATATTTGTTGATCGATCGGTTTTTGGTTGGTTTGTTCCCACAGTTTATTGTTGCTAATTCTTTATGGGCATTTGATCTTCAGTGTGGTACCAGCAAAGGCAGATGTTGATAAAAGTGTGCAACCTGTTGGAAATCCTTTTTGTGACACGCAGTGCAAGTTTATGACCCAAATGAAAGCACCGACTTCACATTAGTGTTGTAACCTTCCTTTTGAGTTAAATCTTGCTCTCATGATCATAGATGATATCGGACATTCCATGCCCTCATTCTTATTCTTGCTTTCATCGAGAGTAGACACATCGGCTGGTTGGCTTACCGAAGGCTTTCGCTCGCTTGCGTCATTTCGTCATTTCAAGCGAAGAATAAGATCGTTCGCTGAAACTTTTGCCTTTTTAATATATTTTGTGTGCGTTGGAGTTTCTCTGGTGGTTTGATAGGTTTAGTGGTGTAGAGTTGCTAGTCCTTCGCCCAACCCTCCCACTTCATCCGGGCATGGGACCGGCTAGAAAACTAGCAAGCTAGTTTACTAGGCGAGGTTAGATGATAACAATAGCTTGCTTTTTAAATTGATGAATGTAGCCTACAGTGTCAGCCGCTGGATGTTAAAATTCCTACTTATTCAAATAGGAATGGCTGAATTAAAAAACACAAGACATCCGAAGTAACGTCGTTTTCCTCTGATGATGTAGGAAGATTATATTCAGTGAATATAATGGAGTGATCATATTTATTAACGATTTCCCGGCTAGAAATAAATGTTATCATCTGACAGAGAATTGTTCCATAAGCATAACTCAAAACTCCTGTTTTAAATGGCCGATGGTCTTTGCCTTGCTTTTTGTTTCTACGTCACAACGTCTTATGCTGAATTGTTTTTCGCTGATAAAACGACGCAGTGTCGGCACCAAACGCGGATACTAATATCCCTAAAATACTAATGTCTGATTATCACACAGGTGTCTCTCACTGCATACCCTATCCAAACGACAGATCATCCCAGACTACCACCTCACAAACCTGCCTGAAGTATTCCTATGATCCAAAGATAATGGTTAGTGAGCCTAAAAACATGTATATAGAGAATACTAACGGATTATTTTATCAAGAAGTTGTCCGCTCACTGAAACCACATAGCCAGTGTTTATCCATTATCCTATTAAATGCTAGATCAGTTACAAACAAACAGTTAGCACTCAGTACATTAGCTTCTATGTGCAGACCGTCATTGATTATGATCACCGACGCCTGACGCAGAAGTGAAATCTCCAATGACAGCCTAAGGATTGATAAATACAACCTTTTCGAGGGGACAGAAAGACAGGTCGTGGGGGTGGAACACTAATTTACTGTGAACAATCCATGTGTGCAACCCATTTCAGTAACCCAATTCTGTCACAACTCGATGACTCGATCTTGGTCGAAATAAAATTTGTCAGAAGTACACCTATATTTGTGGGCTGTGCATACCGACCCCCTTCATCCTGTAGGGAGTACGATAATATGCACAGCAACATTCTAATAATAATATATATTTATTCCCATCTTTGTGGGACACACCAGTTTTACAGGCATGGATAAGGATTATTTAAATTACATAAATTTGATTTATGGTGAGATTACATGGTTGCTGTCCTTTCTGATATTAGTTTGTGTGTACAATCTGCTAACTAGTCATTCAATGGAGCACATTAAGAAATATAGAAACATTGTATTCGTATTAACAAAAAACCCAAGTATGTGTTGGATGGATCAAAAATACTTCGGAAGAAAATAAAGCTTGAAATCAGTTCCCCCATATAACTTTCTAGTGTGCGGCATTTTATCTTATTCTTGATTTATATCTTAATAACGTATTAATTTGAAATAAGTGATTTGCTTGTCAGCAATTCCATCGTAGGTAACACCAGAAGTGAACTGTACTGAATGCAGATTAATATTGGTTATTGTCAGACAGATTTGTTTTACTGTGCCCACGTCAGCCAAAACCGCCATTTGTCGCTGCATGGTTGTTCTGTACGAGTAAGTTGACTAACATGTAGGAAGCTATTTGTAAGCCATTTTAGATCATGAATACTGCTTGTATAGGATACTGTACAGTGTCTTATTATGATGACACTAGATATTCCAAGGACGCTGAGTCATTAGCCAAAACCTTGAATATATGAGTAAGTGACTTCAATTGTTGCTCAGCTTCAGTCTAAATGTAGATCTGTGAAACTTCCACTACAAGGCGAATAGAAGGGAAAAGGCAAGCAGCCAATCTTCCCTTTAGTTATAAAATTATTGGAGGTGATTTCAACACGCCAGAAGTATCATGATCTTCACTCCGAGGACCCCAAATATGATAATCTCCTGAATTCCGTCGTCACAGGAGGGTGGACACAACACATAAATTCACCCACTAGATCCACAAATATCCCAGACCTTATCTTCACGAACATCTTCCACAGTACATGTGGGACATGAATTTCCAGGTAGTGACCATAAATTAATAGTGTGTTCTTTTAACATCTATCCTGAGACAAAACGCAGAGATGAAGCTGGCCAGACACCTATTAGATTGTACACATATAACAACTGGGAGTTGTATCAGCGCATAATTAGATGCTCTAATTGGGACTCGTGATTTTCGAACGAGTCCTTAGAGGCAATTCCTAACAACTTTTATCACAATATTAACTCAATTCATGACATCAGTGCACCTGAGAAGATTCTTAGCTTCAAATTCCCCCAGAGCGATCATATTCCGACATCGCTGAGGATAAGTCTACGAAAGCACCCAATAAAATACCACAGATATCATGACTTATCATCAATAATTTCCATTACGTCCCTTCTCACTGGACTTCAAGAGTGGAAAAATATAAGCCTCAGAAACAAAGAAATGCGGGTCACTCAGGCACTGCATAACCCAGGAGAAATAGCCAAACTTTTCAAAAGTAGGTTGCTTACAAAAATACTGAGGTGATATAGGAACTGTTTGACAAGCACTATGCTAGATTGTACACCTTGGAGTATGATGAGGCCGTGGATTTCCCACGTAAAACAGACGGATGTCTAAGTGACATACTTCTCACCACACACGAGATCGATAAAGCTGTCGCAAATCTTAAGCTTAGTGATACTACTGGTCCAGACGGTGTATCTTCTATTCTGCTGAAGAACGATGGTAATGGCGTGAATTTACTCCCACTCAATTTATGCTCAATTTCACTCAGCGATGGAACATACCCTACATGCTGGAAGTATTATATTGTACCTATCCATAAATACGGGCCTATAGCTGGTATCAACAACTACCGCCCCATAAACATCACGCCTGTAGTTTCACGTGCAATGGAAAAGATAGCAAAGACTCAAATCATTCGGTACTTGCTGTCAGATGACCTACTGTCCCCATACCAATGCGGTTTTTTAAGTAGAAAGTCGTGTATTACTTGCAACTTAGTTTATTTTGACTACATTACGCAATGGGCGTTATTTCTCGACGTTAACAAGGCCTTCGATAAAGTCTCACATATCAGACTTGTAACAAAATTCCAATCCGGAGGACTTCTCAAATGGATAAATTCTTTTCTCACAGAAAGAGAGCAATTAGTCAAAATCAACTACTAGCTGTCTTCATCAAAGGCAATAACTAGTGGTGCAATATGAGGAAGCATTCGTGGCCCTTTTCTATTCCTCTTATTCATAAACGACATAGTTTGACAGGACATACCTCTTTGCAGATGATCTCAAGATAGTATGTGATTATGGGTACGATGACATAGGCGTCGAAAGTAAGATCTAACATGACTTAAACAATCTAGGCGACTGGAGCGAAAAGTGGCAATTGACTTTCAACCCAGACAACTGCGATATAGCCCACCTTGGACGCTGGAAACAGAGAAAGTGCCTACATATGTACGGTAATCTCCTCTCAAAACTGAACACAGTCACAGATCTTCGGATAAAATACTCAGATTTAACCTTTTCTGATCATGCAAATAAGGTAGTATCTGACTGTAAACGACTTACTGTCTTCTTTCTGAGTAACGTTTACAGTCAGAAGGCAAGATTACATATATACAGGACATTTATTCGCCCCAAACTTGAATATTATGCTCTCCTATTTAGTAACCTAAGGTCTGCAGACCGAAAAAGAATCGAAAGTGTCCAGAGATTCCTCATGAAGCGCACAACAGGGTTTGACCAACAGGTTCAATATGCTGACAGGTGTCTACGACTGAAATTAGAACCACTGTGGTTAAGGAGAGTGAAACACAACTTATCTATACTCTTCAAAGTCATTAGGAAGCGTTGTAACAGTAACTCACCCATAACGTGGAAAAATATCAAATCATATCAGCTGCGTAACCACGACTGCCTTGTCAAGGTGGTTACCCTCAGAAAATCCATTACGGCAAACTTTTTCACCATTAAATATCGCACTCTTTGGAGCCAACTACCATCTGAAGTTAGATGTTGTGAAAACCCCGATGGGTTCAAACGGAGCCTAGAAAGACACATTAACATGTCCACCCTAGCTCGTCTAAAAGACCAAAACTGTAATTGTCACATACTTATAACTCGACTCTGCTACTTACGCAGCGAACACTTAACTAATTTACTGATTTTCTATTCTCTATAATCTTCACTAATTTGTGTTGGTATAAGTAACTCTGGAAATAATTATATTAGCAAACACACTTTTTAATATTTAACATATATATGCAGTTAACAATACAATACTTTTTTGTGTTGAAATGACTTTACTCAATCAATAACTATCTTTTCTCATATACTTGTCTAAAATGTATAATTTTATGACTTTTCACAGCATTTTTGAAATAACGTGGGTTACTTTGCAATGTCTGACGCATACCATACGAAAATAGGTTATCACAATTTGCCAGAAATAGTGCTGTTAACCAGTTGTATTCTTCAGGATCATTCTGCATAATTTTATTACTAATTGTTCCACTACCCATTTTACTCTACTAAATAGGCTATTACTTAGTTGCTGGAATACTAGCTACTTCCATACTTTATACTTCTTAAAGTGAACGCAATTTCCTAGGCGTTTATAACAAATACTTATGTACATGTATGCACGTACGAAGGTGATACTGCTAAGAATGTCCTTTTCGACGTCGAAAAGTCGTTCAAAATTATCAATAAGCAAAAGAGCTCAATTCTCCTTAAGTTTTCTGAAGCCATTTCCATCAAGCGCCTGAAGCCTGACTTATGCGTTCAGAGAGAAGCGGTTATCAGTCTTTCTTTTCCCTGGTAACTGGATATTTTTCATCCGAATGCGAGATGCTGGAAAGTTTTCATTGTGTATGATTATTATTGTCCGGAATAGTGTTTATTATTGCAAATATATATGGATATATTATGAGTGTATGAGTATACTGATCGATTGATTTTGTTTAAAATAAACTCTGTGCAAGTATGTTGAATCTGTCTTTGTAGATACACTTAATAATGTCTTCGCCCTGTAAGCAGCTGACGAGAAGGCAATGAAATAGTCTTACGCACTATTACACTCTACTTTAATTTCAATACATAGGTCTTTATTAAATCTAAAACCTTCTCTTTGTTCATAATTGTTGTTGGCTAAAGTTTGGTTGCTTTGATTAAAAACAAAACAACACCAATGTTTGAACAAAGCTATATCTTCATCGAAAACATCATAGTTTCCATACTTAGACCAATATGGTTAGCATTACACGTTGCAAATGTATACTATCATTCTAAGGAGTCTTCAGTTCGTTCTTGTATATATCTTGTAAATGCACTCCCAATAATGTATTATCCATAATTGTGTATTATGACATTTTGCATCTGCGCAGAATTTACTTCTCTTCCTGAAATAGCGTTCAATCACGTGGCGGCATAGCACTCCCCCAGATATCTGCTCTTCACTGGTTCACTGGTTGATCATAACCATCAACAGGAAACGGAAGGAAGTTTGGGTTGTCACTCAACTTTTGTGGTGACGTTAGTGAAGGGTTTACAATATAACATTTATAAGAACCTGTTCTGATTGCTTGCACAATAAGTGAACAATTTAAAGTTTTGGAAATGTATCAATTTATGATACTTCAGGATTGTAGTTTATAACATTACTGATCTTACCTGTAGAAATGGCATGCATTTCTCGTAAACTTACCCGTTCATACGAAATATAAATTATTATATTATAAATTGTTATACACTTCTTAACGTGCTACACTGAGTGACTGGTTAACAGGTTTTTCAGACTTAATCGAGACGAAAAGGACAGCAACCATGTGATTTCTTTGTATACAAAATTGATGTGGCCTAAATAATAACTTATTTTTGTCTGTTCAATTGGTAGGTTCCTTTTAGACAGAGATAAATATTTTTTGGATGACAACTAAGCGGCAAAGTGATTGATGCTATTTCCAGCCTATGCGGTGGCTCCATCAAACCAAGATTGACAAACACATTATGATAAATCCACAGAAGTCATCCGGCAACTGTAACTGAACTCTTGAAATTCAAAGAAGTGATATCCGGTTGTAATAACATTCAGTCATCTGTTTCAATGCATACTTTTTGGCCTTAAAGAGTGCAAAGTGGTCTAATTAGCCGCCTTGACGCCGCAATGAATGCTTTTCAGCTGCTGTGTGATCGTTCAAAACATTAGAGTACTATCTTCGTATTAGTTTATTGCAGAACCATGCTGGAAGCCCAAATTGTTCTTTTCTATAAGTGGCGAATGCACATTTGCATTCAAGCTATTTTTCTTCCTGAGGTACATTGCATCATTGTTCCACAGTCTTTCCGAAAGACTCCAAAGTTTAGCTGTGAAGAGAAGGGCAACTGGACCTCTGAACAAACAATGCAACGGAAAACTTTTGAAATTGTCTCATCACACTTAGACAACATCGCCTTAAAGTGATCTAATCACCACCCATAAAGTTAATAATTATCAGTCACCACAAAAGATGACTGCACCACCGGGTCGTTATCGGCTCCCTCAAGGGAACCCAGGAATGATCGCCTATCGGAAAACAAAACTCGTATGTGCTCCTGCTCCTTCCCGCTTTTGATGTCCTGACTCCGTGGTGTCTTGAAAGTAAATGAGGATTCTGAGCATCCTGCAGTAATCCCTGAGAGGAGGCAACATACGGTGTGTGTCCGGTGGGATGTCATCCTGACCAAACGGAGATTCAGCCTAAACATACCCCATCATTTGGTTTGCAACTAAGCTAGGCTTGTTGAACTCCCTGACATCTGAATGGCTTTCCTTGTCTGACCAATTTATTTGCTGTGGTTATTCATCCATTTGCCATTCAAACGTTTCTGACTGAATACTCCCCTCATTGAGTCATGTCCCTAGTCATGAACACTGTCTATATTGTATTCAAACTTTGTTACTGATTTGGTTTAGCGACTTATTGTTGCCTTAGCTGGTGCTCTTAGGGTTACGTCGGGCGAAGGATAAAGTTAGGGATTAAGGGTTAAGATAAAGGAGAATTGACTCATTAAGCACTCTAAAGGTCTAAACTTATCATGTACCAACAAACTTCAGAGTTTTTACACTCCTTTGTTGGAATTATCTTTTAGAGGTCATCTGGTGGCTTGCATTCAGTAACTCAATCGGGTCTAATATTTCATGTAAATGGTAGTGTTAACGTCGGATATTGGATTTTGAAATGACAACACATAGCTTGACCTTGGGGACTTTTCGATTTCTCTCCACAAAAATGATTTGTTGGTAAGGGTTCACCTCGTTTGTTCTTAAAAGCTGATGGCTTTGAAATATAAAGGTCATTATAATACATACTAGGAATTTTTACCAAGGATTTCTTTATATATTTGGCAAAAAATTTACTTAGAGTAGTTTTTCTGATGAATCTTGTAGTGCTAAATTTGGTGGTCATTCTCATAAGTTCATGTTTCATTGGATTGCCGCACATGTCTGTTTCTGTCTGAATCGTTTTGTCTCGCGTCATTCTGGACTGAATTCGGACATAGCTATATATGTTAGTCGTGTAATTCCTGTAGGAGTTGCGTGCAAATGAATCTGCTGTTTGGGTCGCTATCACGAAGATAAGTTTGAGATTTTGGGAGAGTAAGTTGAAAGTAAAACCTCATTTAAACTCTGCATTCCTTCTTGGGTTTTCCCTTATTTTCGTGGGGTAGGAGGTTCCACACTTCACTATTCCCTCAATGACTCCAGGTTTTCTAGAAGATTCGCAGAATCTGTTCTAAACCAGGGAGATTTCTTCACGTTTGACGCTGGTGCTTATTTTAACGTTCTGCAAATAGTTTCTCTCCCGGGACAGTAGACTGTGTGAATTCATTAGCATCTTTAATCTTCTTTCGCTACCGTTGGGTCTCTATTCATCTGTCTTTTGATCAATACACAGTGGTCACGTATAATGCAACAATTTCCTAACGCTATTTGGAAAGTTAACTTTGGGGTGCTATTTTGAGTTAGGAATTAAATTGTATGTTTTAATAAAGACATCTAACCATAGTATGCGTTCCAAATAATCTTACGCATTTGCTATGGTATACCACCATCCTGGTTTGATTCTGACCTTTTAAAGTACTCAAAAGGTATGTGCATAATCAGTAAAATAGCTACTTCCCTTGTAAGAAGTGATCTCACCTACCTTTTCTGAGTAACCACTTAGGCGGTAACCTCTACTGATCATTTGAGAATTCATCTTAAAAAGGCCCAAGAAGTTGTGAGTGTAAATCGAGTCCTACACACCGACCGATGCTGCGACTTGTAGCCTGTATTATTAGTAGGAGCTACATAGATAAACGGAGTTTTAGTGGAAACACTTCCATTGTTTAGAAATAGTAATAACATAAGTGTCATTTCTTCCAGACATCTCGTATAGTATGTGCCAATCGCATGTCTCAATGTGATTTTTCGATGCTTTCTAATATTTCACTTGACTTATTCACCAAGAATATGCATCATTTCTTTACTTACTATTTCTTTGTCATCAATATTCGATTTTATACGTTTATCTATTGTGGGTTTTCCTCCAAGCACTTCACTCACCATTTGTTTGATTCAGATATTTGCATTTCCACTATTCTTCATTAGGGATCTTACGTATCCAGCTTTCATATCCAAACGCTTTTATACTGATTTAGTGGTATAGAAATTTGCACAAAAGTGCAGCAGTTCAAGCGGAAATGTTTCCAAAAACAAAAGTATCGGAAAGTAATATAAGGAGACTGAAATGAACGAGAATATACTGCTGATACGATAATAAAACAAAGATAAGGGAATGTTCTCAGAATCTGTATAATAAGACGGAGTCAGACATCTGAACATTTGGGTACCATATTTAGCTGTCACCAAAAATTTTCAATCATTGTTTCTTAATATCCTGAGGATCCCGGCCATATAATCCTTAACCCCTTATGTGGGTCACACCAACAGTCAGAACTTTCATGGATCGGTGCCATGTTGTAGTATAACTGCTTCTAACACTTCCAACATCACTCATCGAGAAAAGCATCAACTGGATATGGCTAACACGTCCTAGCCATTTTAACCTGTGATACTTAACAACCCCATCGCTTGATTTTCCCTACATACCTAACACTACGAACCTAAGCTCGTTGTTTCAGATCATAATGCTGCACCAAACATGGGAAATTAATTGGAGTTATGTGGTCTTAAAGCTCATTTGTTCATATCTTCCACTTTTGATGGTTGTGCGTCAGCCGTAGCATGGGATAGAGTAGTGAGTGTCTGGACATCATATAGGTGCCGAAGATGATGCAGTTTGGTAAACGCTAACGGGTCTTTTGTATTTATGCAGAGATTTCGTCAGTAATCAGTCCATTAAGGATTATACGACTTCCAGAATAAATGGAGTGGTCAACACATTCAATCGCCTTACCACGTTTAAAGCATGGTATCAAGTTAATCCCTGAAACATCGAATTCGAAATTAACCCTGACAGACACCACTAATATTATCACTTCAGGATGTAACTTTCCATAATCTCTTACAAGCCTGTATTCTTTTAAACAGAATGCTCTGGTTATTACAAATTACTTTGTCAGAAAATCTTTCTCTATTAGACACTGTCACAGAGCCTTGAGTCCAGGTCAACAAGTTTGGGGAGTGTTAGGCATCAGTATGTCTGTGTTATAGAGGGTTGGGGATCTAATCAAGTACCTCCACCCAGACCTGTCTTCTTCAGTTACACTTAGTCTTCTAGGGACTATAGAGCTTAGCATTCAGGTGCTATGATAGTCAAGGGGATTCTTCCTTGTTTATCATAGAAAGGTTTGTTTCTTTACTTGTAAGCCTGGATGATGGGACTATCTCGGGTTCCTATAAGCTAGCCAACACTTTCTTCCAGTCAATTATTGAACATTATCCTTCAACACCTCGGGATTCATAACGTCTGGTCCTGCTGCTGTACTCACTTTTGGACTAGAGACATTTTGCTATCTTGGCTGCAGTTGAAGTGCCGATATTCACACAACAATCAAGCTGATTTTACATGGTGGGCAACCGGAGAGTGATTGTAAGCCAGTTAAAGCGTTCTTAAATGTGTTCTACCGATCTCTTCTGAAGATTTATTTAAGTTCCTTATTTTTCGGAAATCATTTCATTTGACAAATGTTTTCTAAAGAGCACTTCTCTGATGAGACTAAATAGTTAACAAGTGATGCCACTTCTTTCGTTCTTGTTAACTGCCACACTATTGGTAGTCGCTGCGAAGGCTATTAATCAGTTTAAGTTTAGAAAGGCTTCATTCCTCTTCATATTATGAGCTCAGTCTGCGTGAATTGTACATTTCGGATAAAACTGCAAACTATTAATAGCCTTCCCTACCATTTCACTGCATTTTGACTTCCAATGCTTTTTTCGATTAAATTAAGACTTGTCAAAGTCAGTAAAAAAGTACCGACGTATTGTGTTTCTCATTGTGATTAACTGTTTGTTAACAGTGTACTGCAGAACAAAATATACCTTGCTAGATGGTATTCAATCACAATTACATTTGCTACTTGACTAATCTTTCAGCTAAGAACTTGCTTTTATCTTTCATTGTTCTTATTCATGACAGCTTATCAATGTCAGAGTTTTGTTTTTCATATTCTGTTTCCTACTCTTAAACATATTACTGGATATTGCACTCTAAAAATGAAATACATGATTATGACCAATTAATTCTTACTGAAACGCCATCAGTAAATAATATTATGCCACTGTGTTTTTATCAAATAGAATTATTCAGTGATGTAATTTGTGTAACTTTGATCTAATTATTTTACATCACGTAGTAGGCGGATATTCGTTAACCTCAGAATTTTCAATATTGATTTTCCATTTTAGACTGCACTGATTGCATTCTGTTGCACAGCTTATTAATGGATACTTTGGTTGCCAGTTTCGTGTCATGATCGTGCGACATAAATAGCGTATAAATGGATTTATGGAAAAGCATTGAGGCGAACCTATCTTGGTTTGACCTATCTTCGGAGGTGCGTTCACAACTGAACGATGATCCCAAAAAGTATGAAGAACAAATACTGCTGCACAGTCTTCGAAACCAACTGCGCTATACAGGAAATATTGTGAATTTGGTAGGCAAAATATTTAAATAATCTCAACTTAAGGTCATAAAACGTGAGAAAAAGTATTACGAAAAACTTATTGATTATGGAAAGCAACATTATCTTCTGTATCCCTACCACCTTCAAGACAAAATAGTTCGTGGTTTGCAAGTCACTCCGTTCGTTTATTATCGTCGCATAATAATTGATCTAATTTCAACAGAAAAGTCGTACGACTGTCTCCCGAATTTCACTGCAGCAGATTGTTTGCGTTTGCTTGGGATTGGCAGGAACCAGTATATTGATCTTATTAATACTTACAAGAGCTTCCTGTCATCCATTGGTCCTGATGAACATGAACGCCAAGGACTTCTGTCTGATATCCTACCATCACAACCTGTTGATAAAATCGTATTTGAACCATGGCATATAGTTCACATAGGATCTGTTATGTTGTCTGACATTCAAACGTCTACGGATTCCGAGCGTATCATGATTGATCAGCTTATCGACGCGGAAAAGACTGGTGAATTGGAGATTAGTCTAAACAACTCTGGAATTTTAGTTAAGGATCTTGATCAAGATATCCTCAAAAGACTTTATCTGCGTGGATTAGTTTATATTGATATTCCAATCTATAGTAGTGATAAAATATGTGTTCCGACACTTGAAGGTTTTGTTATGAATCGTATTAGTGGGGATATTAGAGAAAATCTGTTGTATAAGATTTTCGTCACAGCTGATGAAAACACATCAATTAGTGAGCTCGCTGACATTTTACAAGTTGATGTAAATTCTGTGAAACAAGCTGCTTCTATATTCTGTCGGTTGGGTTTCGCCTATAAACGAGTTGGACGTGCGGATAGTCAGACAAAGTCGTCCAAAATTCCATCATCCAGTACCAATGAAGATGTATGTCCTACCTCAGAAGGCTCTACGGATGAAAACTTAAACGTTTCGATATGTGCAGATGACCATCATCAACAAAAGAAAAAGTTGGTATTAATATTTGATTCTACCATTACTGCATATCTCATGATGGGCAATCTTTCATCCAACTTGAAACCACATGCTGTAACAATGTTCGAAGTAGGAAAATTATCTGATGATTCATTGAACTCCTTTTTGTCTGAATTAAATCATCTGGCTCCTGTCTCAGAGGGTGAAGCGAGAATGTATCGTGAACATGCTTTGAATTTAAGAGAAACGATCCTTTTCTTGCGCTCTCAGGCTTCACTAGAATCAACTGACTTTCATGATGTCGACTTAGTTAGAGGTGGTTCGTTATTGAGTTTAGAGCCTGAAGCACGCAGGCGGGTTTTGCATAAAAATTACAGTGTGGTTGTAAGCCTGATTCCCTCTACTTATGAAGATCAGCAGGCTTCTGACTTTCAATGGCCAGCACACTTGGGGCCACCTATATCAGAAGCTAGTTCTCCTTGGTTCGGTCTTTACACATCTTATGTCGCAAGTAATGCAATTGAAGGGAAACAGGATTCTTGTGTTACTGTTCTGCCAACTCTCTTAATGACTTGCGGTACTCGAATATACAGACTTCCATCGTGTTTACAAGGTATTTCATGCTTTTGGATCACTGCATGGGGTCATGAACCTGTAGTTGTCGACGCAGTCAACTTTTTAACTATGGCCAATGATATGCTGTTATCGTCTCCGATTCTTATCCAGGTGAGCTGTTAGTTTGCTTCAAGAGTTGATTTTAAAATAAAATTTTGTTTTCTGATATTCAATTAATCCCAGTCTGAAAATAAGAAAAATATCCTGTTTTGGTTTCAAGTTATTTCCTTTTGTTGGAAGGGACCGTATTTATTTGCTTTTCTTTATGTATGTTCTGCAGCTTTTTTTTCTAATAAGAATTCGTCTCTTTTAATTTACTGTCTTAGTGACTGTTTTATTCATCTTAAGTCTTATGACACCTACCAGCTGATTACAGTCTTAAATGGTTGTTTATGAAAACGTTGAATAGACGTCAAATTCATGATATTAATTATTGGATTACGTTGGATGTACATATAATCTATAATTCAGATCACTCCGATGAGGTGCCTGTATGTTGTGTCGTAGACTGTAATTCTGTGGTGAATGGCATGTCACATTCATCATACTGGATCGGTCAACAATTAAAAAAACTTATTGGATAGTCGTGACTAGAATTCTGGTGGGCTAAATTTTTCTAGTTGAGACATACTTCCTTAAGGTGAATGAATTATGTAAGGTTAACAGCAAATGAAAAACCTAGCGAAGTCTGTGACAATGTATTAATAAGTGGTGTAGCTTTTTGAAACACCCTATAATTTGCGCATTCTACAGTGATTTAGGAAGGAATGCATAAAAATATTATTTTCAGCACATTTATATTTCTTAAGTCGTACACATAAGTTTACCTTTATTCATTGGTTAGAAGATATGGCGTATTCGTCTCTTTGTATACTTCGGGTTGATGTGTATTTATTACATATGCCAGTTGCTGAAGGAGTTTTACTTCAAAGTTTAATGCTCATTTTCTTATTTTGGTCACCAGTAATTTACAGTTGGTGTTCTTGTTCCAAATTGTATCTGCAGAAATATTCTGGGGGTAGACATTTGAAGCTAATTAGGTAGCAGTGACTTTTTAATGAGTTGGTCCGCCTTTCGATTTTCGACTGTAGTCATTTGGATATAGCTGGCATCGGTACATAGCCAAATCCATGAGTTTGTCACGGCTAAGCAGGTAGCGTCATTTGCTTAAGAACCTTATATTGAAGTAGGAACTGATTGATTCCTATATACAGAATAAACACTAGGAACATTCATGGAATGTGTTTGTTGCAAGTATTATTTTGGAATCCTTAGATTTGTCAGTGTTACTATTGTTTTCCTAATAACGAAAACCCTCCCCAAAGGACTCACTGCTTTTCTTTTATGTTGAAAGTTTGATATGTTAGTTAGCACTACCTCTGTCCTTCAAATTTTGTGTTGATTATCAGTAGTGTTTGGTAAGATCAAATGTTTGGTTACAGGATTTCATCGTGAGCTGACATTGGTTAGAGAAACATTGGAAAACCTGGGAGTACTGGACAGATGTTTCTTCCTAGTTTGGGACTCTTCAGCAATACGTACCCACCGCCACTGTTCGAACCCAGGACCTTCTGGTTACAAGGCGACCTCGTGGACCATTAGGCCACTGGGACCCGGTCCAATGGCCCATGAATTCTAACTTCTGCCAATTCACGATACAGCGCAACCGCCAGCCAATGTCTTCGGCGAGTATTTGTCCTCACACCCGACCTGTAACCAGTGGCCTAATGGTCTACGAGGTCGCCTTGTAACCAGAAGGTCCTGGGTTCGAACCGTGGTGGTGGGTACGTATTGCTGAAGAGTCCGAAACTAGGAAGAAACATCTGTCCAGTACTCCCAGGTTTTCCAATGGTTCTCTAACCAATATCAGCTCATGATGAAATCCTGTAACCAATCAACCATATCCCTACAAACCAATACTTGAAGATCGAATGTATCAAACGTTAGGTCCTCATCATTTAGAGTAGTTGGGAAGTGTTTTATATCCACCAACGGATCACATTCTTCGACGAGCAGTGTTACCCGAATTGGGATTAACTTGAAAGTGAAACTGAAACACATACCACCGATCCATAAATCTGTCTCCTTAACGTTTTTAGTAGTATATACTGAACTATTTTCTATCTCACACTTATTTGTCTATTTCTAGTCTTGGTGTATTAACGTTTTCTTTGTGTGCTCTTTTGAGGTATGACAGACTGAGCTGATACACATTCGTGCGAATTTCCGTATTGATTCATCTTTCGGTCATTTTTCAGTCTTAACGCATGTTAGCAAATGAATTAAGATACTTGTGGCTAGAAACTGTCTTTTAACAGTCGTACATGAGTCATAAAGAATGACAAGATGGACTGCTTGTTGTACAGTGTACGCTTCCCTTCTTCGATAGTCCAACATCACACCAGTACGAGTTAGCCAACTGAAACTGACTTCCTTTTGTCTTTGTTGAGGTTCTGTTAGTGACCTGTTAATTAAGGTAGCCAAGGCATTTGATCATTTCACTACCTATCCTTAAATTGATATTTAAATCAAATCAGTTTTGCAACATTTTCCGTTTGAAAGAAACCCATCGCATAACATACGAACTTATAGTATAGTATAGTATTGGCTCCATACACAAAAAAGAGTTGGATATTGTCGAAACAATTTAAACGACACTACATGTCTCATCATTGTTTTGATGTAGTTGAAAAAGAATGTAATAGGAATTCATTTTGTTTCAGGTATTCTTATCAGTGGCTTGTAGTAAAAATGTGAAAAGCGCTTGCTTATTTTACGATCTTCTAGGTTGTCATTCTGTATCTATGTTTGTGCATCCAGTGTTAGCTTTCACACTTAACCTTGAAATTCTCATAGGTGGTTTATTATTTATTCATTTGTTTATGTATTTAAAACGCAAACTTCGTACACTATGGGCACCTAGAGTATACAAACAATATATAAAGAAAATAAGCAGAGAATGAATGAGAGACGTTATCCAGAAAGGAAGAAAGCATATTTGTCAAAACTAAACAACATTCCTTACTTCACGGTAATTTCAAAGAGGGAAGAAAGAAGGAATTTGCAGCATTTTCGCCATAGATTGCGACTCTTGGGCGTATCTGATAACGTATAGAGCCATCGGTTTGAACTGTCTTTTGGACTCCAACCAGGCAGTCGTGATATAGCAAATGATGCTAACCTAACACAAATATCCTCCACCCCACGACACTAAGTCATAGGCTGACCACTTTTCCTCTTTTTCAATCCAGTCCCGGGGCTAGCGAACAGAGACGGGTACGGAAGCTTTTGAGATGACATTCGTAGCACATGTTCAAGCCACCAAAGATGATGCTTTCAGATGACAACACGCAATGAATGGTGATCTACACCGTGCCCAAACACACGCTGCTGGGCTTCAGAATCGCTCATACGATGATGCCATTGGACGCAAGCAATTGTACGGGGAAGGTGATAACTGAATACACAGAGTTACGTCACAACCTCAACTCAGATGGACCAGGCTTCGCAGGCGTATAGCAAGACTGTGCGCACCGAAACATTGTAAACCCGACTTTGGACAGTCAGATTGACGTCGCGACGGAGCCATAGGTGGGCCAAGTTAGCGTATGACAACATAGCTTTCAATATGCGGTTAGATATCTTGTCCGCATCACACTACCGCTAGCTCTCACATAACCGCCTAGATACACGAACTTGTTGACAACTTCAGGCGGTTTAGATAGAAAGTGGTCTAAACGTTTAAGTCATGGGATTGTTGTGATATCTAGAGGGTTCTTCGGTTGTGGATAGAAATCTGAATCCCTAGGTTTCTTTATTTTTTTTAAATTTTCAATTATTATTTAAGTTTTCACTCAGATTGTGGTGATAAAATAAGCTTAAAGTGATTGGAATGGATTACTACTTAGATGAATATTAATCAGCCTTTTAATTACTTCGTTTAATTTGTTTTCTTCCATTATATAGGCCATCGATATTTACGAATATGAGAAGACTTTAACTCAAAGATACATACCCCTACCCCTATCCAAAGAATTTTTACACGGTTCATCTGATAACATACCGGAATTCATTAAACATACTATGAAGGTCATTGATTTGACTTATGTTTCAGGTTATATCACAGTATTGGCTCCCATAAATAAACATGAATATGATCGAAATGTTGATACATTGACAGAAGACGATCAACTGTCCTCCTCACCAGTTGGCGCAGATTTCCCTTTGTTAAGTGAACAAGAAGAAAATGGATATAATTCATCTGGAAAAGTTGTTTTAGATGAAAATGAACTAATCACAATTATGAATGAACGCAAGCCAATTTATTTTATTACATTACAATTAGGCTTGCCTATTTTTAATACTGAATTGAATCGTGCAGTTTGTACACAAATTTCTAATCAAAACTTATTATCTACTACCAATCGTGATCATATAATAGATAATAATCGTCTTATTGTTAAAGAATTTGAGAAATTCATGTTTGAACACTGTTCAGCACTTTTACCTAAGCAAAATCAACGTAGTTATTCAACACTTGTAACTAGTTCCGGTGGTAATCTTCCTGATACTTGGCCTCTTCCTACGAAGAAGTTAACTTGTGCCAACGGCACTTTGTCTTTTTCATAAAACATATAAAATGCTGTGCTATTGTTTTCTACCTGTAATTCAACATATCTATGTGGTTTATTAAGTGATTTCTTCACTGCTTAATATCACCTTTTTTATTCTGTTATTTAATATGTGTACTATTTTTATTTTGTGAATAATAACTCCTACGGATTATTTTTTACTCAAACGTGTCTTATTTTTCTCTTTTTTTGTCTTCGTTTTTGTTCTGATTTGTTAGGTTTCATTTTTTTCTGATTGTTCTGATTGATCTGTGTTATTTTGTTTTGCGCCATTATTATCCGATTGATAATCTATATTGTCTGTGAACCATGGTACTACAGCGTATTCAGATCTATCAGAAAGTTTATTATCTTTTATACAATGATAGCTCGATGGTTTTTAATTGTTGTGTGAAAATTCAAACTAGAAGTGGTCACTGTTTTTGTTATCCTTGATTATTGTCATCTTAAAGAAAAATTCAGTATGTGATGATAACTGATAGTTGAAAGTAAGCCTGCGCCATCATGGATTTACTAATGCACCTAACTCTAATTCACTTCAGCGACTCAGGGATTGACTTTTACCACCAGGGAATATTCTCGTTGATTTAGAATATGCAGATGCTATAGTCCTTCTAGGTGAAGGCACTGACAAAATGCAGAGTCTTCTGAATACCTTGAACTGCAATCTGCTAATGTTTGGCATGCGATTCACCCCCACCGAATGTAAGATGATGCTACAGGACTGGACTGGACTGGACTGCACTGACTCCTAGCTTAGAAACAGGGAGTGTAGTGGTGGGTGAGCGTGTTGACCACTTCACTTATTTGGGAAGTTGCATCAGCCAACGCCAGTGGGTTGATTGCTGACGAAATCTCAGCTCGAATACAAAAGGCTCGTTTCGCATATGCCAGTTTACACCGTCTCTGGCGTAGACGTGATATCTGGCTGACTGTCAAACAAAGGGCATGCGTACTGCTCAGCAGTCCGCTCCGTCCTCCTTTATGGCTGTGAGTGAGACATGGCCATTGAAAAGTCTGGCTAGCTGTCTTTGATCGTAGGTGTCTGTACTCTATCTCCCATGTTAAGTGGTATAACAAGTTGAGCAATATTGGGGTTAAGCATCGGTCGAGTGCTAGGTAATGAAGGGAGATCAATCGACGAGGTTGTGAAGTTACGTGGATTGAGATAGTAAGAACATGTGCTACGCATTCCTAGCCACCACCTTCCTCAACGGTCAATGTTAGCTGACATGGAATGGATCAGGTTGGAAAAGAGCTAGTGGTGGTCAAACTAAAACATGGCTTCATCAATCAATGAGTTCATTGGCACTTAGTTTGGCTATGTAGGGAGGTGTAGACTTCCTGGTTGGGGTCTTCGGAATGGTAAAAACCAATGAATGGAGATTATTGGTGATATGGTCCATATCGTTCTCACTGTCGCATATGCATTCGCTCTTTGTGATTCATAATATCCAATGATAATCTACTGGTCTTCCATATTACTAATCTTCTTTGCCTCATATCTCTGTTTATTATTTCTCTTTTGAATCTTTCTTTACTCTCTCCTCTTGCTTTGTGTGCTACATGGAGGGAGTGTGGCAACTGGAACTGCTGCACATCGGTGCAAAGTTCTACGTTGAAACCAGTTAGTCAGTCAAGCCTGCGTATCTACAGGAAGTAAAGCATCAGCCTTTTGATTAGCAGTCTCACATAACTTACAGTCGCCTAAATGAGTAGCGGGTGAGACTGTCTGTTTAACACCGCAGCACCTGCGTAAAGAAGTTATTTCAATTTAATCAATATCCGGATGAATTTGAAAGAGGAGGCTAGTAAACAACTGTTCATAACTAATTGAAATATCACCGGTTTCATAGACTGATTCATCCTAGAAAGTTTAGTCAGCAGTTGAGCCTCAAATTATTAGATGGTTGGAGGCAGAAAGCCTTGGATCTAGGTTTCTTGCTTGTTGACACTCCACCACTCAGCAAAACGTATCTGCAATCTTGAAGAAACTCATGCCCATTCTGATATTTCAGCCCGTGTCACTCAGTACTGCAGTGAGAGACTTTATCACTAAGCTATTCGGGCTATCCATTGATCTTTAGTAGGACTGTATAAGATACATTGGTCAGACACTAGTTAGCAAATAGTATCACGTGTCTAGTCCTTTGTTTGGTGCAGACTGAATTCTATGAGTCAAGTTTGCAATGTGGCTGCTCGCCATCTGTTGCAGTTGCTGTCAAGTGTTAACAAGCACAAAACTTAGGTCTAAGCAGAGTTTCCTGCCGATTGCCTCCAACTGTCTAATATCAACAATTCAGAGTCTACCGTAGTGGCCAGCCACCTACCATCGTGGTCACATTTGCAAACTTGATTTATATAATTGAGTCTACACCAAATAAATGTCTAAATACATTACGCTAGTTAATGTCCCATAACATTGAGTATCAAATTATTCCATAGACTTAATAAAAGAAATGAAACCTTCTGCTCATGAATTATCGTGCCTGGTGTTGCAGTAGTGTACCTGACTGAAAATAATATTTTAGCGCATCCTGATATCCGATGTTTAATCTTTATTTCACCATCAAGTTAAGTGAAGTCAGAAATTAAATTAGTTGCCTTCAAGATTCATAATCAATGATCATCCAATGAGTGTTTATCAACATGATATATAGTAGGTTAATTATGTTAAAGAAGCGAAGTTATTATATCGGGTTGTCTCGAAAATTTTTCAAAAGCTTTTCTCATGCCATTTCATCATCTAAGATATTGATGTGACATACAACTAATCAAATGACTATAGTTTACAAAACTAACTATAAAAGTTGTCAACATTGTCTTCCTGATCAGGTCATTCATGAAATAAAGATTATGATTATTAGCTAATTGCCAAAGAGCAGAATTTCACTGAGTTAAATAAATACTTATGGATATATCCAACTTCTGTTGGAATAACGCATGGATTTAAAATGCAATCGTAGCGCTGTATCAAATTAGCAGTCAAAAAAATACATGGAATAGGACCTAATATAAGGGGTACTAAGGAGAAACCATTTGACTGAGAATTAGAGAAACATTAAATCTGTGTTAAAGTATACATACACAAAAGAATTTTCATTTTCTCCCTGTTACTTCACAAAACTTGATGTAATAAAGTTTAGTATGTGTGCTAAAGAAATCAGCTTCATGTACAACACAAAATCTCTCAAGTTCGGGGAATACTTTACATAAAAGAAGATAGTGAGTGACCGTTTGACAAATAATTTCTTACAGGAACACATTAGTTCAAGTTCCTGCACTTCGACAAAATTTACATAAAAGTAGAGAAAAATGCAAAGAAATTATAGTGGACGAAGATGTATAGAGGAAAAAGGGAGTAGTTTCATTCATTCTGTAGCTTCATTCTGTAACCAGTTACTAGTGAGCATCATCGAACCTAGGTTGGTGCTTGCCGAAGATCAGTCATGAATTAGGATGAAACAGCTGTTCGGGACTCCGTGGTTTCTCAATTCTTCCCTAATTGATATCAGTCTGTTATCAAACTTGCAACAAATCAAATCCCTACAAACTAACTCTGGAAAATAGTCTGTTTCTCATGAAAGATCATTTCTAAGAATTTATAAAGTTTATGTAGTGAGACAAACGAAGTAATCCGTCCAGAGCTATATGTCGTAATATTTTCTCGACTACTACTCTGTCTGATTTTACAAATGAATATGATTTTGACTGATTTACTCAACAACTGTTGTTAGTGGAATTCAGAACACTCATTTTGTCTTATTTTTCCCTTGTGCATATGAAAAAGTGTCTCTGTTGAGACCTGAATTGAGTATTTGTATGTTTAAGTAAGTTATAACCAATAAGCTAATATTTATGTGAAATGCATCCATTTTTACCAGTAGGTGTTTTTATTGAAGTTTTAACAGACTCTCAACATTGCGAAAAGTATTATTCACAATAAAAAAGACACATGTTCATCAAGTGGTTTAATAAATATGAAGATTAAGAGTTTTTATATGCGTTTGTCATTCATGTTTTATTCAGTTTTCGATAGGGTTTGCACACACTTTCTACTACAATCATTATATTTTATAGCATACTGAATAAGCAAGAGATAATGACGATCAGATTTCTTGAGCATTATCAAGTGATGGTTTGCAGGGATTTGATTGGTTACAAGTCTGGTCACGAGTTAACATTGGTTAGATAACCACTGGAAAACTAAGGAGTATTGGACAACTGTTTCGTCTTAGTTTGGGACCCTTCAGCAGTATCCACCCATTCGGGTTAGAACCCAGGACCTTCCGATTACAAAGCGAACTCGTTGAAAATTCAATCACTGGGACTCGATCCAATGGTCCATGATTTCCAAATTCTCACTATTCGCGATGTATATATGTGCGTTGGTGGCACAGCGGTAGTATGCTCACCAACCACGCATTTGGTCCGTGGTTCGATCCCCGGCCGACGAACTACTTTACCTCGCTAAGCCGGTAATAAGACCGGTAAACAGGGAATGTTGGGGCATGAGGCTAGCAATCCCACCCTGTAAAAATAAACACCACTGCTATCGAAACTTCAAGCCTCTAACTTGAATCCCTATGTTCCACTGGTAACGTAAAGGAGTTATATATATATATATATATATATATATATATATATATATATATAGGGTGCGTTGTCACTTTTGTTGTTAATTTTAGCCTGTGGAGATTCTTATCACTAGACATATCTTATTGTAGAGTGGTGTTTTTCTGCAGTTATCGATTTCAAAAATATAAGCTTGAATTCCTCACTTCCTTATAATTTGAACGCTATGTTTAGGTGGGAATATTACAATGTATGTGTGTCTGTGATTCGAAGGATTTTTAGCATCGATTCAAATGTCTGAGTTTTCTTTTGCCGCTGCTTGTTCTCTGTCATGTATTGTATATTATATGCGTCTACTGTTAAAGTTATAGTATTATTATTATTGTTTCCTTTAATTCCTAGAGGAACATAGGCCTTCAGCCACACGTCTCCATTGCGTTCGGTTATCTGCTAGAGCCTTCACCTGGCTCCCAGTCTGCCCACACGCTTTTATCTCCTCTTCACATAACCTCCTCCAAGTCACCCTTGGACGACCAACTCGCCGCTTCCCTTTCGGGTTCCACTCGAGCGATGGCTTGTCTAGTGATGTCACTTGATGGTTTCCTCAGAGTATGACCAGCCAATCCATCTCCATTTCTTCGTGCCTATTTGTTTCACAATCGGTTCCTGGTTGGTTCGCTCTCAGAGATCTCTGTTGCTGATCTTTTCTGGCCATCTGATCTTGGGTATTGAGCGAAGACAACTGTTAATGAAGGTCTGTAGTTTGTTTGAGATGCTCTTTATGACGCGCAGTGCAAGTCTCTGATCCGTATAGTTATAGTGGTCTGCACGAATATGTTTTCTAAGGAATTTCAACTAAGTGTAATCGTTAAATGCTGAATAGCTATCTACTTAATTTACTAGCCTTCACTCTCTCTTTCTGTTTGTGTGTATGTGTGGGTTTTTCAGATATGTTGAAAGTATATTCTACAAGCTATATTGAATTATTCTCAAAAAAGTTGGATTATACACTGTCCATTTCTCTAATGTCAATGATCTTTATCAAAAATGTCACGTTAAGTGATACCGTTACGGACAAGAATAAATAAAGTGAGATATGTATTTAAATTCCAGATAAGTGACTTTCACTGCTAGGAATTAGCAATTCCAATTGTCAGATTTTTATCACAAACCAAAATCCGATAGAGAGATCATCAATTAACATCTCAGTGACGAGCCACTGGATAGATTTCCTGAGACTTCAGTAGGAAGTCGTGATGTGAGGTTCATCATATCAAGGTGAAGTGGACGTTCACTGAAAACATTGGTGAGGGCAGCACGAAATCACAAGTTGATAAAGCTACAATTCAGGGGTAACTGAATCCCAGCGAAAGTGGCTGAATCGTCAACGAGCTTGGTCTCGTAACCTGAAGGTCCAGGATCGCTGACTGTGTACTGTTGAGGAGTCCCAAACTGGGGAGGACGAGCTTTTCATTGCTTTCTAGTTTTCAATGACCTCTGAAATTGATGTTGATTTGTGATGAAATCTAACAGCTGAAATTAAGCTAACCCAATTCCCTACAAATCGTTTAGTCTGAATTAAGATTTTCTTTGCTAAAACCGAAAGTCGACGTGATAATTTTCCAATCACTGATGACAATGCTTCTGAGAGAGGATGAAAATAATTACGCTAGATTCCTTGAAGATAAAAATATAATTTAGATTGCAGGAAATACTATTCGTTTGTAGAGGCACAGTCCACTGGAACTGAAGAACTGGTAATAGAATTAATATAACAGACTGCTCTGTATATATATACATCGGTAGTTCAGTGGTAGAATGCTCGCCAACCTCGTACATGGTCTGGACTTCTATTCCTGGCCGATGTACTGCTAAACCTCGCCTAGCTTATTAGTCGACAGTGAGTCCGGAAAAGAGGGAACGTTGGACGTGAAGCCAGCAGCCCTATCCCTACTGTAAGGTCAAAATCTTGAAGCACTACGAATGAAATATATATATATATACTTGTAAAGTTCGACTTCAGGATCTATGTTATTTGTTAGGGGAATTGAACTGACTATTAATATTTTTTATCCATAAACGATGTCATTTATGTATTTATTTATTTAGTTAAATAAGTGACGAAAATGTCAGAAAATGTGGTACTTATTATTTCATGAAGCAAAAGCTAGCAATTGATAGTGCTTCTAAAGCTCACGTTTTCTTTTTCCTTTCATAGCTATTCATGATTCGTATAGTGGAATTTCGAAATATGAATGTTTGGTAAACATTTGTAAAAAATTATATTTGTAAAATCTCAGCGAGATTGAAATGAGTAATTCCAACGTTTCGTTCGGCAATCTGGTCCGAACTTCTTCAGGGAAATTAATCGACAGTGCATTTGAATGTTTGGTAACGTTCAGTGTTGTGTTCTGATGGTTTCTTCTGATATTATTCGTCCTAATTGGTGAACTTTTCTAAAATTTCTTATATTAGATGACTGATGGTGGTATGAATCTAATCGATAGTCGTCTACAATCTAACTCAGAAGTTGTATGCAATGAAGTAAACAAGAAAAGCAGTACAAACATGGAATCCGGTGAAGGATTAGTGAAGCTTAATAGGTATACACTTTTACTACAAAATGATGAAAAGGATTCATTTGAAGGAGGATCACAAGAGTGCTGCGTTTGCGGTTATCATACATTTTATGTTTGTCTTCGGTGTAATTGGGCTGCTTACTGCAGGTTAGATAAAAAAACATAACTTGTTTACCTTTCAAGAATATCACATTTATTGTTACCTGACTAGCGTTTTTCTGAAGAAAATCTAATTTACTTCGCTTTTTTTATGAATTCCAAAGTGTTTGGAGATTGTCCTTCTACTGCATATATAAACTTTTTCAAGACAAATTATTACATGAAGGTCCTGGATTCGATCCTCAATGGAGGGCGTGGATATGTCAGAGCTGAAGAGTCCCAAACTGGGACGAAACGGTTGTCCAGTACTCCTTAGTTTTGAATGATTTTCTAAATGATTTCAATCTGAGATCAAACTTGAAATAGACTGTACAGTTTCTTACTAGTAATTAGTTATTCTTTTTATGTGAAAATCATTAAGTTCATAGATAAGTTTATTTTTATAAGCAGGCTGGATATTTAACGGCATAGGTGGAAGACAGTGATTGTAAAAACCTTTTCATTTTATAGCAGATATTTCGATAGTACATTTATCATTTTTGATGAAAATAATGATTGTTCGATCATAGATCGGAAGTATAATAGTTGCCATCATTTAATAAAGTCTACATTAGAATGTGAAAAAACTCTAAGTTATATATTTTAAGCATTTTGCTTAGGAATTGACTAAATGACTTACTTTAAAAGACAATCTATCTGAAGCCAGACTCAAATGTACAGTATACGCATCTTCAAAACTGTGCCTTTTTGAGAAGGAAGAGACATCTGAAATACTTCGATTGGATACTGGGTAGTAAGTAACTAGTGTAATGCGTCTAGTCCTTCGTTTGGTACAAACTGAGTTCTGTCAGTCAAGTGTGTAATTTGGCCACAATGTATTCTGAACTGTTGTTATTAGATGATTGAAGGCAGTCAGCAGGAAGCCCTGTCAAGACCTAGGTTTTGTACCTGTTGGTACTCGTCAGCAAGGAGTTTTTGCAACCTTGAAGGAACTCATATCCCCTCTGGGATTCGGACCCGTGTCACTTAGAGCTGCAGTTGGATGGCGAGTCACCTACCATGGTGACCACATTGTAAAGCTGGCTGATAGAATTCAGTTTGCACCAAACAAAGGACTAGATGCATGAAATTACTTGCTTACTACCTAGTTTTTAATCAAAATATCTAATATAGTCCTATTGGAGGTCAATTAAAGCCCTGATAGCTTAGTGGTAATCTCTTTGATTGCAGCAATGAATGACATGCGTTTGAGTATCAGAAGTGACATGAGTTTCTTCAAGATTACAGATACATACGCCTTGCTGATTGGTGGGGTGCCAACAAGCACGAAATCTAGGTCTAGGTAGTGCTTCCTGCCAACTGCTTCCAACCACCTAATGACAGACATTTGAAGTGTCATTTACTCAACTAAGTTAAACATAGTAAGCTGTTCCAAACTAAATTAAGAGTTTTCAGGAAATATTTATACAAAAATCAAAACCAGTGCAAGGTAAATGACCGCTTCCCACAGTCCCAAAGAAAATCCTTTTCATAAAGTTTGACTCCACTAGTAGAACTAGAGGCCTGCAGAATATTTTCACCAACTATAGAATGAAATGATAGTGTATCGAGAACAGCTTCTATATTTGAATCACCTTAGTTTGTATCAATGTAACGAGAGAAGTTGAGAAACTTGGTAACCGACCTTTATTCGGGGAAAATGCATCTCATTTGTACATTCTTAGCTACATTAAGGTTCGGCTAGGTCAGAGGAGAATAAGTTGTTCCAATTGTTTGGCAATTGATCCAAGGTTAAACACAGTTGTCCGATGAGGGTTATTTCATGTCTAGAACGTAAATTAAGTCCACATTTGAGGAGTAATCTACCTCTTCCACTGCAACATAAAATGTTGATGTCAGTTTTGACCGCTTCCTATCAATTTGCATCACATCACATTACAACTTCATATTTAAATGTGAAGTTAGTTGTTTCTATTACACAGTTGCAGATTTTCCAAACTACTTTAGGTAATTACTCTGCTCGTTTTCTAAGAATGTCAATTAGTAGCTTGTCATTTGAACTTTTAGTTATCAAACAAATAGATTTATTTACCGTAGATTTTGCACAACATAGGCATTGGTACTTCAACAGTGAAGAATAATTTTCCCTGTTCTGAATTAGTAGGTTTATTGCTCAGTTTTACTGCTTCTCTAATATTATTACCACCAGTATATGCCTTCCTTTCTTCACCTTTTTGTATCTGTCAACTGACACTGAGATATTATTAGTTCGCATCCAGGGGCTATTTATGCCTTGTCGAGTTCTGTGTTTGTTATAATTACTTGTGTCATATTTCACACCTTGATATAACTTTGTTGAAATCTCTCCTCAAATCTTGATTCCCTTCTGTAGTAACATGCACATAACTCCCTGTCTATCTAATGTTTGCAAATGAACTCGTTTTTCTGTACGATAACTGTAAATGCAGTTGCGTAGGTTGGTTGATTTCTTCGTAAAGAGGAGAAATATTTTCTTTTCAAGTTTATTTACAAGATGACATCAGAGTTACAAAGTTACCACTGGAAAACTAAGGATTACTGGATAGATATTCCGTGCTAGTTTGGGACTCATTGGTAGTACACACCCACCGGAATTTTAACCCAGGACATTCCGTCTACAGATCAAGCTCGTAGACCATCAAACCACTGGGACCTATTTCAATGGCCCATGAATTCCAACTTCTACCAATTCGTAATTTCAGCGCGACCACCAGCCGATTTCACCGGTGGGTATTTATTCTCACGCCCGACATAGTGGACCTGATTGGTCACGACTTTTCACTGGAACTCCACGTAACTTCGTCGTGTAGCGAGTTACTAACAAGCATCAGATTAATTTTCAAGAGATATTGTGTAGGGACTTGATTTTATTTTCATTGAACTGCTTCCGTAATGTCTGCATATGCATCGGTGGTTCAATGGCAGAGTGTTTGCCAGCCATGCATAAGTTCTGGGTTCAGTACCCGGCTGACTCACTCCTGAAGGAATGAAACACATATACATATTAAGTGTTGGTTTGCAGGAATTTCATTGGTTACAGGTTTCATCACGAGTTGACATCGGTTAGAAAACCACTGGAAACCATCACGGAGTACTGGACAGATGTTTCGTCCTAGTTTGGGGTCCTTCAGGAGTACCCACCCACTGAGTAAGAGAACATTTACTGGCCTATGATATTGGCTGTCAGTTGCGCCATAAATATCGCGAATTGGTAGAATTTGGAATTCATGGGCAATCGCATAGGGTCCCAGTGGCCGAATGGTCTAAGAGCTCGGCTTGTAACAGGAAGGTCCTGGCTCTGAACGCCAGTGGCTGCATACCAATGAAGAGTCCCAAAACAGGACGAAGCAGCTGCTCAGTACTCCTTGACTTTCCAGTGGTTCTCTAACTAGTGTCAACTTATGATCAAACCACTTTACATATATATATATATGCTGGTATTATTACTCTGTTTTCTACTTGTTTTCCTATTTTCACCAGTACAAAATGTTATAATATGCATAGACCGATTCATCAGTACTACTGCAATGTTAAATATCTTCATTTTCCTCGTTTAGTTGGCCTACAAATTATTCCAATCAGTATAGCAGCGGGAAACACTAAAATTTTAAAAAGTGATACAAATGAACTCGATCTGATTGGTTTACCATTTTACTCAAGAAAAACAGAAGACAAAAGTTCATTTGGTCAAATTAAAGAGATAGATTTAATTCAATATCGTTCTTGTTTAATTCGTACAAATTTAGAGAATAATAATTATCGACCAGCTTGTGCAATATGTGGTGATCCATGTACAAATGAAAAAAGTTTTGTCTATAACAATGAATCAGAAATATCAAAGAAGGAGAATGACGATATCAGTGACACTGATGATGACAGTATTCATGAGAACAAACAGGTTGATGAAGAAATAAATTCTGTGAAATTAAATTCTTTATCTGAATCAATCAGTATAAATTCACAATATTTTTTAGGCGATAATAATCTTTCTACTCCAGAGTATACTCGAAAAGAAAGTTTAGTACGATTCGGTGGTATGTTAATATGTACAACTTGTGCAAAAATACAAGCTGAGTCGAAAATTCTGAATTTTCGATAAATACAGACAAGCATAAAATTAATCCAGGATTTTTACATGATGTTTGAGCGAAATTTTTCATTTCGATTTCTCTGAATTATATCTCTGCTTTTTATTTAAATTTGTATAATTTTTCTTTAAAAAAAAGGACAAAGCAAAAAAATTTGTGAAACAAAATTCCACATTTCAGTTAAAGACATTTTTCTGTTGGAAAAAATAATAAATTTTTCTATAAGGACTACTTTTTATTTATCTGAATGAATTTATTACGCTAACACATTTTAAATATAATAAATACTTAATATAACTATATATATATATATATATTGATATAAGCATCAAACTTAGGCACTGTGGTAGAGCATAACTCCATTATGCATAAAATTTGATTTTGATAAATCACACAGTGTTATACAGTAATATTTACTGATGATCACGTTTCGAGCACAAATTATTACTGCTCATAATCATATCAAGCTACTCACTAACACAACTTTCTTGCTTCGTGTATATACATGAGTAAAACTTCATTAGACATTTGAATAAAATCAATATAAATACATTCGGAAATAATATTAGTGTTATCAATAAAATACATTAAGATGGGAAATAAAATGTTTTTATGTAAAAGTAAGTAACTTGTTAGAATGTGGATTGAATACATTTTAACATTATTTATTATCCTGTGATTTGACTGGTACTAATAATATCTTCCATACATATCTCTGGTATTTGCATTGAATCATTCCTGTTGCACGTGTTGGGTGTAGACTATTCAATGAACCTTGATTCAATATCAATCTCTCTCTCCACCTACCCATATTACTCTTTAGAATTTTGACTCTGTCCCACCCAGCCTATTGTGTGGTTTTGTATCAATGCATGCAGTGCAATGCAGAACTGAGTTATCTCTAAATTACTTATCTTTGTGGGATCAATCATCCCAACCTTAGCTAAATTCTTATGTTCTGATAATCTCACTACTCCTGATCTATTAGTCTGACCTATGTAGTTGACTGAACTCCCAGTCATTACGAGGTATTCTGTAAATTTTATATAATTTTGTTTAATTGGGTCAACCTACAGGATCCTTTAGCCTATAGAGCTTGTCCCTGAGTAGTGAGTTTGTTGGTTTAAATGCCACCCACATTCCCACTTTATTGAGAATCCTACGTAGGACCTCAGATGTCCCCTCCTTGTATGGTAAAACTACTGTAGATGCCTCATACTCTTCCTCATTTATGTTACTATTATTAGTTTCACCATTATTTTTATTTTGCTTTTCACCTTTTCTCATCTTCCCGATGAATTTATTTTATAGGATAGTTATTTAACACCAACCAGCTATTCTTCTATCTGTTACATTCCATCGTTTAGGTTTTTAATTAAAGTCTAAATAGCTATTAGCAGAATGCTTTGGATTTTTATAAACGCTAGTGTACAGTGCATTCAGTTTACCTTCTTCTGTTCGTTTCATTTTACAATCTAACATCACAGTTAATTCTCCTTGTTCATTTTCTCATTCAAATGTAAATTTTATTCCCTTTACTAGTGAGTGAGCTTATATATGTGAAGAAACCAGAGGTGTGTTCTGTTTTTAACACTGTGTGTGAAAGTGTCATCCACATATCTCCACCGTATGTTATGATATTATTATGAGCAATAATTTGTGCTCAGTAAATATTACCGCATAAATGGTATGATTTTATCAAAATAAAATTTTAATCCATAGTGGAGTAATAAGTACTTAAAATGCTCATGTCACTGTGATGTGTTCTAACGTCTATTGATGATGATTAATAGCAGTTTCAGAGACAATTGAAAGTCGCTTAGAGGACTGCAGCCCGCCGGTCTCTGGTTGAAACCGAGTAAGTGAAGGAAGTAACCTTTGCCAAATCTCTTCCACTAATGGTGATTTGTGCTTGTTGGTGCTGTTGGTGGGTTACTTAATCACTTCATTTTCTCTATGTTCACCTGGAGACATACCTTCGCTCTTTCTTCAGTCAGTTTCTTGGTTTTCGCCTGCAAATTTTCAAGCTTGTGTGACATCAAACATAAATCATGAACGCGTGAAATCCAGATCTTCTAGAGTCTTCTTATCAGTGGCCCAGCGTACTCCTGTCTTCTCGCTCCCCACACACAGTCTAATGCATAATGCAGTCCACCACAATTAAGAATAGCACAGGTGATATTAGGCAGTCAGCCTTGTCTTATTCCTGTATTCACTGCAAAGGCTTCGTTGAGTTTTCCATTGTGGATCACCTGACACGTGGCATTGTCATACAGCCAGTTGTTGAATGAAGTTGATAAAGACTTTGGGACACTGCACGCCATAGTGTTGAAGCAGTTTCCAAATTACTTCTCACTCAACACGGTCTGTCGAGGGTTCTTTAAAAGTTGATGAAATTGAGGTAGAGGTTTGACTGCCATTCTATGCTTTGATCTGTGATGACGATGCGCGGAGTTGCAATTTCATCTGCATATTATTTGTCTTTCCTAAATCCAGCTTGTTTTGGTGGGCTGAGTTCTGCATCGAGTCCATCTTTTTTTCTCTTCAGGATTTCCTGATATACTAGTCATACTCAACTAACTATAAGCCTATAAACGACAGGTTTCAAACTATTATACTTAATTAGCTTTGGAATTCGCGTCAAAGACCTGTAACTTGAAATGTGAATATTCAAAGTCAGCTGTTCTTCTAATCAACGTTTTCATTTACAAAAGTTTCAGTTTACTGGTCAGTTCAACTTCACTAGATTGCTTAACAACCTTGAATATTTATGACCTGTTGTTTTGAGTTCGTTCCTTCTTATCATGCTGTAAGTATGTAAAGGTGTGAGGAGCGAGACGACGAGTTTATATTGGACTGAGAAAAGACTCTAGAAGTTCTGGACTTCGCGGATGATTTATGCTAAATGTTGCACAAAATCGAAGATTTACAGGCGAAATCTAACAGGTTGGAAGAAGAAGCAAGTGAAGACAGGACTTCAAGTGAATATAGAGAAGACAAAAGTGATCAAGATATTAAATCAACAACAATAAACACCAACCTCCATTTATACGAGGAAGCTGATGGAAGTGACCTCTTTTAGTATCTGGAAAGTATCCTTTCAACTACAGGCCGATACAAATGAGCATGTCGAAGTCAGCCAGAATTGTATCGGAAAGGCAAAACAAACATTCATTAATCTGAAAGCGGTGTGGAAACCTACTGCACTCGATATAAGGAACAAGATCCGAATGTGCATTCAGTGCTTCGATGTAGTTCACAGACTTGCTGCTCGCCTCACGAAAAGCATTTCCAACAGGCTACTGCAGATTCTTTTAAACAGCTGCCTTCATTCCATTCTGAAGATCAGATGGCCAGAGAGGATAAACAGTAAGGAACTCTGGCAGGTAAAGAACCAGTTAACAACTTTTAACGAAACATGAATGCCGAAAGAAACAGAGACTGATTTGACATACTCAGAGAAAACAACTGTGTGACACCATGTATCAGGCCTTCAAGTGAAACCATAACGGTTAACGACGAGCTGGTCGTCTGAAGTTGACATGCAAAGGAGCATATGAAATAGAAGTGGAAGCTTATAGGCAGTCGTGTAGCCAGCTAAAATAGACGTTAGAGCAAACAATACAGTAGAGATGGGTCACCGAAGGCTCATGTCCCAATCGGAATTCAACCGACGAATGATATAAATAATATTTTCTCCCCGAAATTTTCACGAAAGTTTTCTCAGTTACTTTTTTCAAATTCATTTGTGCAGATGAGGTGCATCACCTTATTTGAGAGTTGTCATCTAGAAATACCTGCATTCCCCAGTCAGTGATGCTATTCCCACTGAAACTCGAAGGCAGTAACCAACGCTTCAAACTCCAAGAAGTTATCCACTAGACCACTTGCATCCATGAGAGCCAACTCTTACGCAAAGGGCACCAGTTATTATTATTTTATTGCGATTTTGATTTTCTTCTTGATTGGTTGGACCAAAATGTTCGGCCTCTGTCGACATGTCGCATCCTAGTACGGCCGCTTCGATGATATCTGGGAATTAAGTTCAAGTAATCCACCGCTAATCACCATTCACCAAATTACTTCAAGTTAATCCTCAGTCATTGTCGAAGCTTCCGTACTGGAAGCCGAGCCGACATGTCAACAAAAGCCGATCATTTTGGTCCAATCAATAAACAGGAAAATCAAAAGTGGATTAAAAACAAATAGCGTGCAAGTTTTCTTGATTAGATCCTTGTGAAACTGTCCCAGCTAAACATGTAACTGCATTTCTCATAGTGTACCGAGTTGATAAATTCCACATCAGGACATTAATTAGATAGTTTTTCAATACTAGTTAAACTTACAGTCCTACATGTAGGTACTTAATGTTGATACAAACAATTCTATGGACTAACTTTTAAATGAGACGCTGAACAAAAAACTCGGTAATATTCGTAATCTACTAAGTAGAAGCGGATATCCAACTAAATTCGTAAACAAACACAAGAACTCAGAAAGTAAAATGTCTTCCTAAGATTACAATTCATGGGTGATGTCAATAGCGAGAAGGGCCTTCAAAAGAACTTTCAACACAGTTAAGCTATGCTGTGTATTCACTAGTTGACCAATATCTAGTTCAAGAAATACAGACTGCCCTGTTTCGCCCCTTCCATGTGTATTTACCAGTTTAACTGCCTGTGTGGAGCTAGTTACATTTGGCGTACGATCAGGGAAGTCCATCGTTGAATTTCTGAACACCTGCCATCAGCATTTAGTAAAGGTTCGAATAAAGTTATACGCAGCTCATTACTAGCTGATCTCGTCGATACTGGACATCAATTTGATTCTAATAAAGCTTTTATAGTTATTTATTGTATATCACCCAACCTCTCACATGGTCTGCGAGTACGACTTTTACATACAGCAGAGGGAATCAGAATTCATCTGAACAAGCCAAATCTGTGAGTTCAAAAGAAATTTGTACAGTCCCTTTCTTTGCCATAACCAACTACATAATATGTATTAAGTTTTCAGGAACGATTTTTCCATTCCTCTTGTAACCATCTTTTGACTTTATTAGTTTTTACGTTTCTAGCTAATTCTATTAACTTGTTTGTATTTTACGTTAATCTTCTGAGCCACCCTATTCCTCTTAGTCCCCATCATTATTTTACAAATTTCTTGATTATGTAATAACTTGTTGGTAACATCTAAGAATCAACTTATCTTGAATTCCGTAATTAATTTTCACCTCTCCCTCCTTCAAAACTTAGATATCTTGTTACTAACATCTATTAGTTATTTGTGTTGGTGACCCTTAACTTCTTAAATTCACCCCTGTTTATTCCTAAAAGTGATTGACTAAAACAACCATTTGATTGGTAGAAATGTTGATGTAAGAAACTATATATTAGTGTAGGTACAGTGGATGTTGAGGAACTAATTGACAAGGAATATATCTCTTCGCTCAGTCTGTTGTTTTTCTGAATTATTAATGTGCCATGGTGATCAATATATTTGAAGAGAATAAAATAATTAAGGTTATATAGGGAAAAGATTTTAGGACTTATGTGGCTGTTTTGCTGAACTATGAACGCAGAGTCATTGCATGTTAACAGCACATGGAAAGAGGGGAAATGGCGTCTCAATCTGTTTGGATACTAACTCGTTAGGATATAAGTGAAAACATTTAAAGCATTCACAAACAGACTAGACGTTTATTTAGTTAATTTTAAGGTTGATTTGGTTTGATCTATTCATTTTAGCCCTAGATTTATTCGGGTGCAGTGGAAAGTCCACCACTGATATTCTCAAAATGTGGAAGGACTATTCATCAGTCACCTTTTTCATAAACTTTATTATTATTATCGTGTTTATTCATATTTCAATGAATAATACAGCATTATAATCAAGTATATTTCATTATTTCAAATGACGTAATCATGTTTATGCTCAGTCGTTTAGGGTAGTTAGTGCATATACTTATCAAGTACTCGATTTTTTAACATTTCATAGTTCTTAGTGTGAAAATTATCGCCTGTCATAATAAATGTCTATAAAGTTTAAACGAAATAAAAATACACATTTCACAC
Organism: Trichobilharzia szidati; assembly: GCA_944472155.2. Lineage (NCBI taxonomy): Eukaryota > Metazoa > Platyhelminthes > Trematoda > Strigeidida > Schistosomatidae > Trichobilharzia > Trichobilharzia szidati. Next base: position 71,478,188 of record OX235272.1, read on the forward strand.
CTTTGTATATATATATATATATATAAACAAAACTCAAAATCTATGTTGAGTGAGGCTTACGTATGCATTAAAAGAGATGCTATGTGAAATATAGAAGCATGTGATAAGCAAACTGAAGGCAGGCAAATAAATGCATAGCAACTAACAGTAAAAAGAGATGTAAATCAAAAGAATACTTTGGATATTACTTTAATTTTTTTTTGAAATTTTAATCCTTTACCTTCCCAGTGGAAAATAGGACTTTAAACTTGAGCTTTAGAGTTTCACTAGCAGTGGTGGGTGGGGAGGGTTGCTAGCCTCTCCTCCAACCTTCCCTCTTTACTCGACTTACTACCGGTTAGGTGAGGTTAAAGAGTGAGTCTTTTAAGGATCAAACCTCGGACCACATCAGTGGTTGGCGAGTATTCTACAAGTGAACTGCTGACATTATACTGTAGATTACCCTGAGACGATATTTCGAAAAGTGTGAATTTGATGAAAACAGTTTGCAGTAATAAATCTTAATCTCAATATTACATCCTTTTTTGTTAAGGGTTGATTCCTGACCAATAGCTGCTACCTTGACGTGGTGGTCGGGCTCGCACGTCGCAATGGCCCAACAAACTACACTGGCTGGAACTATTGTTCCTGCAGGTCCTACCATGCCAGGAAGGTTGTTGGAATAGCGACTAAACCAAAAGCAGTTACCGGCTTAGTTTAAGAATTTTTTCCACACTATGATGGGGGTCTGTGGGTGAAGTCGTACTGCTGCGGAACAGGAATGTAACGGCAGTGAGGTGTTTCACTCAGATGACCAGCATGCCAGCTATGCTACCTCTTCACTCCGGAGAGAGAGGGTTAGAAAAGGTTGACCCTAAAAATTGTACATCCCGACTTACCCTATGGTGGTCCGTAACCGGTGGTAAGTTTACTAATGCAGAACCAAACCAAGAAACCAGTTTATACGGGCCGTGTGTGACTGGCTGACAGGATCCCACACACTTTGTTATTGTTCAATTATTTTTAACGACTGTTAATCTCGCATAAGTGGTATATCATCATTCCCCACGCATTTTGTTATTGACTATTACGACCAATTATTTCAAATACTGTTAGCTGTCTGTATTGGTTGTAAAAATGTATAAATACCATTTCCTAAATAAGTTTCTTTGTCGTAGTTTGTCGTAGTTGTTGTACTACAATACACAGTCACAGACCAGACTTTGTCTTTTGATATTTGCGTGGTTCGCTGAATCGGAAGGTACCAGAAGCAGATAGGCATATTAGTCAGGCGCAAACAGAACAAGGCGACAGCGTCTTCAATTAATCCCGTACAGTTATAACACTGGCCTCAAGCAGTTGTCCCCTGGGCTCTGCGGTCACGTAACACTAACCCTTTTTCTGTTCCAGGTACCCGAAGATTCAACCAAATTCCACGTTGTGGGCAGCCCATACACTTCGAAGAGCACACAAAGCCCCTCTCCCCATGAGCATAATTCTCCTTTACCCACATCAACTTCATCATCTTACTCCCCTAAGGGTTGGTTGCTGCGATTTTCTGATTGAATGTACATTTAGCAATCATCCTGCTCAGGTGACAATAGACATACGATGATTCGTTTTCATGAATATCTTTTATTTTACTTAAGAGTCTTCAATTACACACCTTATCAAATCACAGTGAAAATTAATTAAATAATCCATTTTCCAACAGTTAATCGAATGATAAGACACAACCAGTAATGTTTTAATTGATATTTTGTTTTTGTCAATCAGTCATAGGGTTTAACGAAACCTTCTTTGAATATTCACTGTCTGTATATCACAGAATTCGTCAGGAGATCCGAGTTCGATTTTCGGTCGACGTACTCTTAAAACTTACCTAGTCCATAACAAGTCCGTAAAAGAGGGGAGGTTGTGTGTGTGAAGCAAACAACCCCACCCCGTGAAAATAACACCATCACCACTGAAACTTCATAAAATAGCTTGATGACTTATGTTTCACTAAAAATGCCCAAAAATCAATAAAAAAGACTTATGATAGAGGTTGACTTGATTATTATTGGTGTTCCCTTGGTTTCCGAGTGGAACATATCGCTTCTACAACACATCTCCACTTTGTCCTGTTTTCTGCCGTCCTCTTCAGCTGACTCCACTATTGTCCATAATCTCTCATCTCCTCCAACTCGCACGATCTCCTCCATGTCACCTTAGGATGATCCAATCGTCACTTTCCATTTGGCATTCCACTGGAGCGATGGCCTGCATTGAGCGCGATGTCATTCGACGGTTTCCTCATTGTAATCCCCCATTCATTTCCATTTTTTCCTACATATTTGTTGAACAGTCTCGGCTGTTGGTTGGTTTGTTCACAGCCAGAGTTTCTTGTTACTAATTTTTTCTGGTTGACTTAGTAAATTATAATTTATAGCCAGAGATATGCATTCATTAAGAGTTTGTTAAATCTCATTACTTATCATAACCATAATAGCATTGTGTAGTTAAGACCATGTAACAGCTTTTGAAATTAATTGACTTCAAGTTAAATCTAAACATTTACACCCTTTTTGGCTTCATTTTATTTCAAATCATTATTATTATTTTGTATTCTACTTATAGTTATTAATTAATATTTTCATCACGAAAGCTCAATTTCAATTGATTGTTCGAAATCTGTCACCAGTATTCATTGTATTTAACTAAACTATTCAGTCATACTCAAGTCACACAAATGAGCATCTGTGTATATTTCATTTCTTTTCAAGTTCGATCACGAGCTGGCATCAGTTAGAGGGGCATAAGAAAATCAGGGAGTACTGGAAAACTGTTTCGTCCTAGTTTGGGAGTCTTTGACGATACACACCTACCAGAATTAGCGTGCAGGACCTTCCGGTTACAAAGCGGAGCACGTAGACAATTCAACCACTGGGACCCTATCCAATAGCCCGTGAATTGTAACTTCTACCAATTCCTAGATTCTAGCACGACCACTAGCCAAACTAGGAAGAAACAACTACCCAAGGCTCCCTGGTTTTCCAATGGCTCTCTAACTTGAAAAGAAATGACATCCCTACAAATTAGCTGGTGAAAATATTTCGATCCTGTTTTACTGCTAACAACTTCACTGAACTATTCGTCTTATTATTTACTGAGTATATCCAATGTACGAAGAAGATAAGTTTTTTTGATGTAGTTGTGTTTTCTGAGCTGGATGGCTTACTTACGAAGCTTTCATTGCCTTATTAGTATGTGCTGAAGATGTTGCCTAGCAAGGCAATGAAATCTTCACAAGTAAACTATCCAGCTCAGAGAACACAACTACATCAAAATCATCCACCTGAGCTACAAATCTTCTCCATCATATCCAAGGAAATAATTTCTCTGACTAGATAGCTCATTGGTAAATTCTGTGACCTCACAACCTAATAACTCAACATGAATTTATAGACATGCTCTGTTGATGAGTGATGACATTTAAGAAGCCTAATTTCGTAATATTCTATGAATCAATTTATAATTGTTAATCCATTGTTTGTACCTCATAAATAAAAGTAATTATGATCAATACGCACTGAAAGCGAAACACACGGATGTTTTAAGTTCAGTCCAACAATAAAAAGTTTATATATGTCATAAGTAAACTTTTATAAGCTGCTGTTTCTGGTGATGATATAATAATTCTGCTGATCTGTAGGTTCGATACAAATACTGGTCACTGATTACTTCTGATCCCCACAGGGGCCATGTAAGATCGAGACAGACTGGTCGGTGGAGGTGAAAACAAAAGTACATTACTGAAGTCAGTTTTATATTTTCCCGTCGACTGATTGAACCGAAGTGCTCGATCTCAGGTTGACATGTCAGCTGCTTGTGCAGATGCTTCGAAGGGAAAATCTAAAATTGAATTAAATAATTAATAAGACCCGTTGCACAATAGGTGGCTGTCGTGGCTCAAGTGGTCTAGTAGATTATGCTTTGGCGTTTGAAACTATGGATACTGAAATCGAGCCTCGTTGGGAACAGCATCGCTCACTGGGAATGCAGGTTCATCCAGTGACGAGTCCCAAATACGACGAAATGCACATCCTGGATTCCACTGCTAGTCACAATCCACCAACTGATTTCAAAAGTACATTATATACAAATATTACGTAAATCTGAAAGCTAAGCCAACAAACAACCAATTATATAACTTGCATAAAGTCAATCCTCTACCTTATCCGATAGCTCTTTAAGAAATATTCTGCCTCAGTCCAATGGTTGAATGTATCTAGGCTGCTTTAAGCCTGTTTTAGCTGGTTTTGGTTTGTTTCAGTTAGTTTTAACCACTTCAAATCATAAGCACACTTGATTTAAAGTTTAAAAAGAGTTACCTTCATTTACTGTTCAAAGCGAAATTTAACCGAATTAAAAATAGTAATATGAAAGTTGAAAAACTAACAAGGTGACCTGATTGATAGAAATTTATGACAGACACAGAGAAAGAGAGAAACAATCATTTGTAGGATGAACTATAAATAGAAGAACAATAATAATCAGGCTAAATTATTAACAATGCGTGAAAACAATAAGTATATCAATCAAATGATGGTGAATGAGTGAGTGAGTGAGTGAGTGGAATATTGTGATGTATTAAATAGGCAGCGCCTTTTAAGCAAAGGATCTCAGTAGGAGAGCATTGTTTGTTTAATAATCATGTTTGTTACCAAAAATATATATTTTTATCTTAATATTTTGTAATTTTAAAATGTAGGCTATTAATGAGAGAGGAATATGCATACGCATTTTAAGAGTCCTTCTCCTCACAAAAGTGCATCAACTCAAATCAGTACTCATTAAAAAAAGGCACATGAGAATAAAGAAAACCAATGTAGTAAAACTACTGTGGAAGGTGTATATTATTATTATTACTGTATCCTTTAATTCCTAGAGGAACATAGGGCTTCAGCCGTGCGTCTCCATTGAATTCGGTTCTCTGCTAGAGTCTTTACCTGGCTCCATGTCTGCCCACACGTTTTCATGTCCTCTTCACATGACCTCCTCCAAGTCCCCCTCTCACTGACGACCAACTCGCCGCTTCCCTTTCGGGTTCCACTCGAGCAATGGCTTGTCTAGTGATGTCACTTGATGGTTTCCTCAGAGTATGGCCAATCCACCTCCATTTCTTCCTGCCTATTTGTTTCATAATCGGTTCCTGGTTGGTTCGCTCATTGCCAGATATCTCTGTTGCTGATCTTTTCTGGCCATCTGATCTTGAGTATTGAGCGAAGACAACTGTTAGTGAAGGTCTGTAGTTTGTTTGAGGTGCTCTTTATGACGCGCAGTGCAAGTCTCTGATCCGTATAGTAGCACTGACTTCACATTGGAGTTGAAAATCCCGATCTTATTTTTGATGCTGAATGCTGTTGACCTCCACACAGACTTGAGAGTAGTGAAAGCTTGTCTTGCTTTTCCGATTCTTGCTTTAATATCGTCGTCAGTTCCGCCTGTAATTGAAACGATGCTCCCCTGGTAGGTAGGTGAAAGAGGTTGTTTCTTTCAGGTTCCTTCCATTTATGCTGATTTTTGTCTGTTGCTGTTGATGGTGTTGCCCAGGAATCTTCATCACCTCTGTTTTCTCTATGTTCACCTGAAGTCCTATCTTTGATGCTTCTTCTGCCAACTTGTTGCTTTTCACTTGCATATCTTCCAGTTTGTGGGAAATCAGACATATATCATCACGGGCAAAGTCCAGATCCTCCAAGTTTTTTGTGTGAGTTCATTTTATGCCTGTTTCCTCATTGACCGCTGTCTGTCGCATTACAAAATTAAATAATTAAATAAATATAAACAAGAATCTGAAATGTGACAAGGAGTGAATACATTTACGCTACTCAGAAATCATCAAATATCTGACCAAATATCACTTTATTCAACTTGATCGTACTTTGGCTAACATTGTCGGTGAACATGCGTAACATATGCTTCTATTACCTTAATCGACAAGGTTTCACAGCCTCATAGTTACACGATCTCATAATTTACTTTATATCGTTTTCTACTACCTCATATTTTAATACAGTTTTTAAATATATGCAGGTGACATTATGATCGATATCCAGTCTGGAAATAAACCAATCAGAATCGACTTACATAAAGTAACACCATTTTATTGATCGTGATTGCAGACTAACTGATATAAACTTGGTGATTTTTTCAATTACACATTATTGCGTAAATATGCCATTACTTTCCGTTTCATCTTTGGTGAGCTCTCACTCAAGTTACGGATTGAGAGATCGATTAGCCTTTGCAAACTTTGTTGGTGTAAACAAGCGATACTCGTGATTACCGCGTCCATCACCAGCTCGGCAAACCTATTTCAACTCAACGTCTCTCAAAGTATTATACCAGGGTAGGTTCTACGTCATTTCGATTACATGCATTTGGTGAACAAAGATTCAGTGACTAATCTCTGTCTTTATCTAATTATATTCTCTTTTAATACTTTTATCCTTTCCCATATATTGCAAAAATGTTCATTCAGACATCTATGAAAACAAAATAATCGAGCAAAGAATATTCTTTTCGATAAATTCCTCTTCCAGGCTCTACAATTATATATATGTTTTTATACACAGAATATTTTAAATCAGTAGTAAATAACAATATTCGCGTTTTTTTAAATAATATCGATTTGTAAAGTATGATCAATGCTATTGCAGTTCATTAAAGATGCTTAAATTATAATAATAATAATAAAGATATAACAGCGGATAGAATATCAACTAAAACTAGGGAAATTTCACAAAAATTCTGGATTATTCAAACCTGGATGGCCAAGGTAATGATAATGACTGGACTAACTTCTTCTGGGTGCATAAATTAGGCTTATTAATATGAATCCCCACAGCCTCAGCAATATTTAGAAGTCGAACTCTTAAAGCGAAATTGAGATTCGTAGGTATGCGGTAAATGACCCTGAAAGCATGATTAACGTCAATCTTGTGTTCTGTCTCCACAAGATGCGCCAGAATAGCACTGCGAATAGATTTTGTTTGACCTTTGTTATTAACTACTAATTTAAAATATTCTGTGTATAAAAACATGTATATAATTGTAGAGCCTGGAAGAGGAATTTATCGAAAAGAATATTCTTTGCTCGATTATTTTGCTTTCCCATATAGTTTTGTGATTAAATTCAAGTGAATGCATTTTAGTGGCTGTTTTTTTCTGGATTCCCAAAATAAATCGTGTCAGTCATTGCAGACTTACTTGAATCCTTAAATGAGTCCGATCTACTATGTTAATTATCTTATAGTAATTATATGGTATTTGGTAAGCTCCATTAATTTTACTAGTTGATCATGGATTGATATCAGTTCGAGAACCATTGAAAACCAGCACTGGAGTAATGAACAGCTGCTGTTTCATCCTAGTTTGGGAATCATCGGCAGTACGCACCCACTGGGATTCGAACCCAGGACCTTCCGGTTACAAGGCAAGCTCGTATACCATTCAGCTACTGGGACCCGATTCAATGGCTCATGAATTCTAACTTCTACCAACTCGTGATTTAGCGCGACCCCAACCATTGTCGTTGGTGGGATATCCATCCTTACACGTGACATCTAATTGGACCTCACTGGTCGCGACTTCTCACTAGAACTCCTGGAAACTCCATCCTGTAGCAAGTCACTAGCGAGCATCAGATTAATTTTCTATAGTTTGGTTTGTAAGGGTTAGTTATGTTTTTACGAGTTGGGTGCGTACTGCCGATGATTCCCAAAATAGGATGAAACAGTTGTCCAGTACTCCCTATTTGTTTTCAATGGTTCTCTAACTGATATCAATCCGTGATCAACTAGTAAAAACAAAACTAATCCTTACAAACGAAACTATAGAAAGTCCATTAATTTTCCTAATTGAATCCACTGGATGTGACTAACTCAATCGGGGATAGACTTTATCAGCTTATGGATCCGAAATTTGTTTTGTATCGTGATTATCCATAGCTGGTAGTATTGTATTTGTTTAGAAACACTCCCAAAGCTATTCCAACATGGCTCTGTATAATTGCTTTGAAGAAGTTGTCCTTCGGGCTCGGATTTCATCCAATACTAATGTTCTTCCTCTTTCAGATAATTCAGGAAGCAATAAACTTCACAGTTGAGGGACTAAAAACCTCTTATAAACTTCCATAATCACATAAAGCTTTACTTCTCTATGTCCTACAGATCAAAAATTATTTATAATGAGTAGAAATGTGTCCAAAATTTAGAATTATCATTCTGTCTTTCAAATGATTGAAGAATTAATCTCAAAATAGACACGAAAGAAAATCAATTCAGGTCGCCACCTTTAAGATATTATGAAAGAAACGTAATGATACTGTAACAGATTAGACTTTTCATTCGTATATTATCCTTTTTTGTTGAAAATATAGGAAGAGCATTATTTATCAGTTTAAATGACCAGAAAGTAAACTAAATAGCCTATATATGTTTGAATAGTTTCTCACGTATCATGTAAAAAAGTTTCCTTAACGCTGAATAGCTAGATCTGAGATCTGATGAACACCATGGTGTAAGAAATAATCTGCATTTGTGAACTTTTAATTTTTAAAAATATCCTCCTATTTTCAAACTACCAAAGAAGAGAAATTTAGGCCTCTATAAGGACTGGAGTGGAGTCATGCTCTTTTCCACATCAGGCAGAATACTGAGTCGCATTATCCTGGAGAGAATAAAAGACGCACTCGATGCAGAACACCGCCCACCAAAACAAGCTGGATTCAGAAAAGTAAATCATGTGCGGATCAAATCGCAACTCTAGGCATCATAATCGAATAAATCATAAAATGGCAATCAAACCTTTACCTCAATTTCATCAACTTTCAAAAAGCCTTCAACAGAGTTGACCGAGAAGTAATTTGGAAACTGCTTCAACACTATGGCGTGCAGTGTCCCAAAGTCTTTATCAACTTCATTCAACAACTGGCTATATGACAATGCCATGTGTCAGGTGATTCACAATGGAAAACTCAACGAAGCCTTTGCAGTGAATACAGGAATAAGACAAGGCTGACTGCTTAATATCACCTGTGCTATTCTTAATTGTGGTGGACTGGATTATGCGTTAGACTGCTTGTGGGGAGCGAGAAGACAGGAGTACGCTGAGCCACCGATAAGAAGACTCTAGAAGATCTGACGGCGAAGACAGGACTCCAGGTGAACATGAAGAAGACGGAGGTGATGAAAATAACCAACCAACCAATAACAGTAAATGACAGTTACTACTGATGGCAGAAATTTGAAAGAGGTCAATTCCTTCACTTATCTGGGCGGAATCTCTGTACCTTGCTTTATCAATTCACTACCTATGTAATCAATTGTTTCCATCAAAGGCACATTGGTGAATGAGGAAGATGCAGGAGTCGTTATCATGAATATGTCTGATTACCTTATGAAAATGGAGACTTTACTAAGCGACGCATGCAAATTTCACAAAATAACAACCAATAAAGATATAACGGAGAGGACTGAGTCTTTAAAAAAGTTGAAACAACAAGGCCATATTTCACCTGCCTTGTATGAAATACTAAAACCTGTAGGCACGGTGAAACTCAGGTTATACGGTTTACCAAAACTTCACAAAGACGGCTTCCCACTTGGACCAGTCCTCGATATGTCTAGCTTACCACACCTTTGATAGAAACAATTGATTACATAGGTCGTGAATTGATAAAGCAAGGTATAGAGATTGGAATTCCTGTGTCTTCCCAAAAGGAACTTCCCTTAAGGTGTACAGTGAACGTAAATTTTCTGTTCATTAAAGAAATGTGTAGACAATCAGATGGTGTTAACATGGGATCACCACCAGACCCACTCTTAGAAGATTTTTTCTTGACGAAACTAGAGAATGGTCCTCTTAAAGATGTAATACATAATATAGATTTCTGTTGCCGATTTGTTGATGACACATTTATAGTTATTAAGAAAGAAAGTGAGGCTTAGGACATATTGGACAAATTCAATAGAGCACATCCCAGCATAAGCTTTTTGGACGTCCTAATGACTAGACGAACAGGCGGAACAATAGATAGATGCTAATATAGAAAACCTACTTCCACTGGACAATATACTCACTTCCTGAGCTTTGTACATCTGGTTAGATGTTTGGTTCACAGGGCTAGAAGTATCTGTTCAAATGAGACAGTGAACGAAGAACTCGGTAATATTCGAGACCTACTAAGTAGAAGCGGATATCCAACTATATTCGCTAACAAACACATGAACTCAGAAAGTAAAAAAGTCGAAGGTGCCGACTATTCCCAAAAAACCAGTCTTCCTAAGATTACAATTCACGGGTGATGTCAATAGCGAGATCCTATCACAATGTTTGAGAAGGGCCTTCAAAAGGACTTTCAACGCAGCTAAGCTATATTGTGTATTCACTAGCTGACCAATATCTAGTTCAAGAAATGAAGACAGACTGCCCTGTTTCGCCCTTTTCATGTGTATCTACTAGTTTGACTGCCTGTGTGGAGCTAGTTACATTGGGCGTACGACCAGGCCAGTTCACCGTCGAATTTCTGAACACCACCCATCTTGGTTTAGCAAAGATCTGAATAAAGCTATACGCAGCTCAATACTAGCTCATCTCATTGATACTGACTGGACATCAAGTTGACTCTAACAAAGCTTTGAAAGTTATTTATCGTATATCACCCAACCTCTCACATGGTCTCCGAGTACGACTTTTACATACAGCACAGGGGATCGGAATTCATCTGAACAAGCCAAATCTATGTGTTCAAAAGAAATTTGTACAGCCTCTTTCTTTGCCATGGTCAACTACATAATATGCATTAAGTTTTCAGGAACGATTTTTCCCTTCCCCTTGTAACCATCTTTTGCTTTTTTTTTTACAATTTTTACAATTCTAGCTAATTCTATTAACTTGTTTGTATTATACGTTAATCTTCTGAGTCAACCTATTCCTCTTAGACACCATCATTATTTTACAAATTTCTTGATTATGTAATAACTTGTTGGTAACGTCTAAGAATCAACTTATCTTGAATTCCGTAATTAATTCTCATCCCTTCCTCCTTCGAAACTTAGATATCTTGTTCCTAACATCTATTAGTTATTTGTTTTGATGACTTTTGACCTATTGATTTCATCCTTGCGTATACCTAAAACTGATTCACTAAAATAGCCACTTGATTGACACAAAATGTTGATGTAAGAAACTATATATTAGTGTAGGTACAGCGGATGCTGAGGGACTAGTTGACAAGGAATATATTCCTTCACTCAATCTGTAGTTTTCTATTTGTTTATTTTAAACTTTTACTTCTGAGAGTTGTCAAAGTCACACCTTCAATCAGATATTGATTAATAATATGTGGCTTAAATTTCCACAGATGTGTGAACTATGTATACCCTGTATTTTGAATAATAATAAAAGGTTGTCTCATTTATATCTGACTTTTATACGTCTACCCTGTGTGGTGGAATATTTTCAAGTGATCAGTTGGTTATAATGTCGTGTTTTGAAGTGCATTCGTATCTATGTAGATGACAACCATAAATCAGTAACACTCGGTTATAACAATTATAGAAGTATCACTAGAACAGTTACAAGAATAGCCAACTAAGTGTTTATTTCTCTATAGAATTTATTGTCCATTTATCAAAACATGTAGAAAATCTTAAACTCTGATCTACACAACATAAGCCTGTCAATTAAACAGGAAATGACTCCACTTAACAATCAAATTTACAATAAAAACATTTTAAAAACATCCACTTCATTTTATTCCCAAAAGGACAGTTGATTGTGTGGCATTCATTACTCCATCTCTGTTTTATTTATTATGACAGTGGGCAGTTAATCAATGAAAGACTTAGTCACAAAATGTTCTTTAAGGAAACAGTTAGTTATTTGACTATTCAGGTTATTTCTAATGTGTGTGAATGAAACTGACCATAGTCCAGGCTCAGATCTTTGTAAAAACTCTTAAATGATAACAAGTACATCACTGTTGTGGCGAAACTGTTTGTACTTCTTTGTACTATTTTAATCGAAGAAGTTTCCTATTCAGACAAATAACCGCCATGCTTTTTCACTACTACTACTATTATTGTTATTATTATACACAATCAATTATATTTTAGCTAGCTGATATAAACTTGGTAACTGGGGTGATTTGTGTTTATAAATTGGTCGAATATTAAAACTGTACAATTCATCATAGCATTCTTTCGGTGCTAGAATTGTTGAATTGATTAGCGGAAGGTGTAGAATACCACGACGATTTCTAAAATGAATTAATTCAGTGGATTGTTTTTGTTTAAATTTCTCTGATGTTGTTTGTTTTTTGTTCTTATTGTTGTTGTTGTCGTTGTATAATGGTTCCGTTTGCACAGCAACTGTATGTACTGATGGTGTATTTGTTCGTTTTGCTGATTGACGTGAACATTTTGATAATTCTTTAAGTAAATTTGAATTGATAGTTTGTGGCTTGTTTAAATCAACTGGTTCCAAGCCAAATTTCGATGCTAAGGGGAAGTCTATGGGTAAACTGACAGTTGAAAAGAAAACGAAAGAAATAATTTATATCAAAAGAAATATATATATACAATAAAATGAATAAATTTCTAAAAGATAATTGTATGTCTCAGTGGTTATCATTATGTCATATTTGGTGTTAATAAGCGTATGCATCAACATGAACTACGCCTAGCTAACACTGAATGAACTAGCGATTGCCTGGACTGAAAAGATTTACTCCAATCTCAAGGATGTAAATACGTCCTGCTGATAAACACTGATGAACTAAACAAACAAGGTTTATGACTCATTCTTTTTTGATTGCACACTAGTCAGTAACTAGTGTAATTTGTCTAGTCCTATCTTCGGTGCAGACTGAATTCTATCAGTCATGTTTGCAATGTGGCCATCATGTTAGGTGGCTCACCATTACGGTGCACTGTGAATTGTTGGTATTAGATGGTTGGAGGCAATCGGCAGGAAGCCTTGGACCTAGCTTTCGTGCTAGTTGACACTCCCAGTCAGCAAGGCGTATCTGCAACCTTGAAGGAGCTGATGTCCCTTCTGAGATTCAAACCCGCGTCACCCAGTGCTGCAGTCAGAGACGTCATCACTGAGCTATTCGGGCTATCTATTGATCTTTTGTAGGACTGTATTAGATACATTAGTTCCTTCAAGGTTGCAGATACGCCTTGCTGATGAGTGCCAACTAGCACGAAACCTAGGTCCAAGGCTTCCTGCCGATTGCCTCCAACCATCTAATACCAATGACTCATTCTTGATTGTTCTCAAACATTCAATCTGGATACGTTATCGTAGATGACACATGTGTCATAATTAGAAGAAATTTAGATTTAGAATACTTTCTCTCAAACTATTAAACAATATAAAACTACATACTATTGATTCATTGAGATGAGTAATTATTTACCAATCATATCAATCAGTATTGCTTCCTAGCCATATTGAGGTGATCTAAACACCAGACTATCGTGTCTCTCGTTTAGGATGGGACTCATCAGCCTGTACCCGGTATATCTTAGCTCAGATAGCGTAACCAGTTCAAACACCACAGATCAATACCATCTACAAAGTAAATTGTATCACTTGTGAAAAACAGTATACTGACCAGAGTGGGAGTCACCAGCAACTCTGAGTCCAAGGAAATAAATCAGTTGTCAAAAGAGACGACATGACATCTTTCATATTCATACATGCCGACAGCTATAGACACCAATTCGACTGGGAATATGCAGAGATTTTAAACAGTGGAAATATCAAGAAATGAAAGAAAATTCTTGGAATCCTGGTACTCAGACGAATCTGCTATCAATAGACACATCGTTATAGGTCGAATTTGTCAACAAATAAGGAATAAGGCACACGACAAAAAAGTCAAATTATAAGTCAATAAAAACGATCAATACTGATGTAAATTAACAGTCAGTCCCAACAAATGCTGTCAGGAGAATTCAAATAAGTTCGCTTCATATTGTTGCTTGCGCTGAAGAAGTTAGTTACTTCATCGATGAAATATTTAGAAAAAGAATGACCACATAACAAATCAAATAGCAAACACACAAAGGCTGATGAGTAATCTGTCTATGTACACGTACTGTTTCATGGATTAGAAACTGTCGAAATGAAAGTGGTGTAGTCATGCTCTAACGTTATTTGAAGTAATATACAGTATAGCTTATTGACGACCTGTGCTTATTTTCAACTTCCTTCAGTCCTTAAAATCAAAATAACTACAGTCAGTCTGTTCCTTTTATGAGCTTTCTAACATTTGAATATGAACCGTTTCACAGTTCTGTACAGTAAACATACTAACCCATTTAATATTTCGCTTAACTATAAAACAGTTGTAGTGATATAAGCAAACAAATCGCCCTTCTGAAATAAAAGATGATGCTGCAGGATTGGTAGTCACTAGCTCCTAATTTACAGATACGGAGTGAAATGATCACTTCAGTGCAAAGTTCTACTCTGAAACTCGGTCAATCAGTTTAGAGCTTCTCACAGAAGTACATCAGTTTAAACTGCCACATTTTGAAATAACACATAATGAAGAAGAGATAAGAGACAGAATAATAACACAATTAAAGAAACATGTGACTGGAAAATTGAATGAACATTATTGAAAATATTGAAAATTTCGAAGTTTATCAAATCTGCATTTATCTGTGTGATTATGGACCATTTTCGACTATATACAGTCACTGAGTTTCCAACGTCTAATTTCCAACATCCTGAAAATCCAAACACTTAACTAACACATACATTACTCACACCAGAAATCAGTTTGTTAACTTGTAACGGCAGAAGATAAGATGTGACAACAGAAGACGAGGGCCAGGCGACAGATCGTTTATTTTAGAAATCAACCGATATTTTATAGATTTTCATATACATTATTATAAATTATTGTAAGCAAACAAACACAGTCTTCCGATTGGTGGTTTCTCGCTGAACGTTAATCTTTCATCTCTTTGTGACCGTTTATTGAAGTTCAGATTCTCTATTTCCAAATTGTATCCGCCTACGCAAAGTATGCTGTGATTGATTATTGAATCAGTCTTTGTCCTTATTTTTCTCACGACCAATATTGGGGACGTAAACATTGACGTAAATTACTGTCTACCAAAGAGACTTGGTAAAGGACCTTCATTAAGGAAAAACACTTAATATTTATACAATCTTAGCTACATTAAAGTCCGGCTAGGTAACAGGAGAATAAATTGTTCTGATTGGTTGACAACTGGGCCAAGATTAAACAAGTTGTCCAATGAGGTTACTTCACGTCCACAGTGTAAACTAAATCCAGATCTGAAGAACAAACACTTCTACCCCTGTAGCCATTGACTTAAAATATAGTTATCTCAGTTTTGACCGCTTTCTACACACTGATGCCATGTTTAAGAATGATCAGTATCAACGCTTTCGTCATCATACTCAACTATGAAGGCAATGCGTCCTATCATGTTTAACACATAAGGAACATCAGTTAGCTTTTTTATTTAACGATAATGATTATTTTTATGTTTTACTGCACCGTTTTCATTTGTAACACTGTAGATGAGGGAATTTTGGTTCTTTTTTTCGAATTTCCAGTAGATGTGCAGCTATTATTAAAACAAAATGTCCTATTTAACTTTGAAACTATAAAATATGTCCTGTATATTTTAATACTTTGGAAATCAAATGGTTTACGAAAGAAAAAATGGCTACTAAACTTCTTTGCAATTAAATAAATATTACTGAATTCTTGGGAATCATCTAAAGTAGACAGTACTGGGTAGTTGTTTCCTCATAGTTTGGAACTCTTCAGTAATACACATACACATGACTTCACCGAGGGTCGAACGTAGGATCTTCACGTTACGAGATGAGCTCGCTGATCATTCAACCACTAGGATGGAATTTAAAACTGTTTGATACTCTCCGAACCATGTCTATTCTCAACCTAAACTACAAACGTTCTTTATTATTTGTAAGAAATTGAATCTACACTATCACTGCATGTATTTAGTTAAGAAACTAAGCTAATCTTTATTTTGTGTAAGACAAAAATACCTCACTCACTGACTAAATTACTCACTACACGTAGTCGAAAATTTTAGTTTCGAAAATCGATAATACTTAAATAAATCATATGATGTGTAAAGTAACATAAGCTACATACATCTTATCAATTTCAAAATTTAACGTATTACAATTTAAAGCAGACTTTGAAAGATAATTATTAGGTGGAAATTATTTTAATCCCTTTATGTGAATTCTGAATTGAAAATAATCTTTGAGCTGTTATTATTTGAAGAAGGAATTTCAACGAAGTAATGGTCAGTGTCTTCAATGTCAGTTAGAAATTAAAAACATAAACTGTTGATTTGCAGGAATTACGATTAATCTCATGTTAAAAGAACTGGACAGCTGTTTTATACCCTTTCTGAACTCTTCATCAGTATGCAACCATGATTCCACTGAGAAATGAACCCATTACCTTCGGTTTACAAGGTGAGTTCATTCAATCACTGGGACGGAATTTAGTCGTCCATAAATTATAACTTCTGACAGTTTTAGAATTATACCGCAACCGCTAACCAACGTCATCAAAGAGTTTCTGTCTTCAAAGCCAACTTGGTGAACCCCACCAGTCATCACCTATAACTAGAACTTCAGGTAATTTCATCCTCTAGTCAGTTAGTAGTGAGTACAAGAATGACTTTTAAATGTTGGTTTACAGAGATTTTGAATTATTTCAAGCAACTTCAAGTAGCTTATTCTTCTTAGTTGGAGGCTTTTCAGCAATGTATAACCAAAAGTGAACAAGTAAAGGCATTCAGGACTCCTAGGTACTGCTACCAGCACTTTGGAGTTAGAAAAAATGGTGATGGACTAACTGAATTATCAAACTAGAAGTTCGTACAAAAATGCATCGCCTGAATTTGCAGCACACCAATAAAGAACAAATGAAAGGAGCAAAAAGAAATACTTTAATAAGTAAGTGTGTTGGGGAAACACAACAACTAGATGAAGACTTTTAAAACAAGAGGTGAATATATCTGTACTATTTCAAATGATTTTAAGGCATTTCTTTAAAACTCCACAACCAATAATTCTTGATATCCTGGAGATCCGACCCAGGCAGCATATACTTCCATATTTTTTCAAACCATCAGTTATTTTCTTTAAGAGTTGGTGTCATGTTTTGGTCTGAGCACCCCGACCCTTTCTTTAACTTTGTTCGACTTCTGTTAACGTCTCTCGTCAGGGGAGGCAGTCTCTTGACATACCCTAGTCATCTCAGTTAACTAAAGTACGCAACCTCATCGATTGAATTTCCCTTCTCACCTAGCACTCTATGCTGAATGTCACTATTAAATAGAATATTGCTCCATGTAACGCTCGAGAATAAACGGAAGCATTTTTTGTCAAAAATTGCTAAGAAGTGCATAAGGAGTAAAGGATGTTTTGTCCCGTTTCCAAACTTTAAGAAATTCTATAAATCTAATAATTTAGAAATGTTGTTTTAAAATGAGTACACTGAAGTTTAACCGACTGGTCAAGTTTTAGTGTTTCATGTCATCTCACGTCAATCACCGTAACTTCATGTCTTGTAATGCTAACTAACGTGATTTTGACAAAATATATGTACTGCTAATACTGGATAAAAATGAATTTGTTAATGTTGAGAGAGATAACTGTATGTTGGCTGTACGTTGAAGGTATACTCAAATGCTAGTTAAGAATTCAGGATATTCTGAGATCATTTTCGCTTATCGACTATTCAGTTGAATAACTTTAACACCTGAAAACCAACTCATAATAAAACTTAAAGGTCAGGATGAAAACATCACCATCCAGACACTGTACAGCATAACTATCAAGTAGTAAGAACATACCTATTTGGCATTTGACAAGAAGTCCTTGTGACGCAAAGCTAACAGTTAAATTGCAAGTATCCTAATACCCTGGAATTCTTCTCTTAACAATAACCACCTCATTACCACGAAGAGAAACCGTTGATTAACTATCGGTAAATACACAAAACGTTAGATTGTATTTCTACAAATTGTAGTAATTGTATCACGTTACAAAGACAAATCCTTCACTACTTACGTATAGTTTCAAGTGTCAAATATATTGATTGGATTCAAAAAAAAATAAAAGAGGTCAAATTATGTAACACCTTGTTATAATGTCTGTTTTTAATAACCATCAAGTTACTAATTGGAAAGCTCTTATATTTTAGTCTATATTATTGCGTACAAAGTACATCTCTGAAAGTTCCAATGACTGACTAACTGATAAGTTATCGTGGAACTCTACTGGGAAATGCATCATTTCAGGTTACCAAAATTCAAACAAGCAATTCAAATAAAATGAAATAATCATGCTATAGTGAACAGAGGATTACGCGGAAAAGAACAGTCGGATAAAGATTAGAGAAAATCTTCAAAAATGGGAAAAAATAATAGGAAGCAAGTGCATCGGAATAACTTTGAGACATTCCATAAAGACTGTCCAACCAATGATTCCTAGTACCTTGTAGAATGAGGGCAGATGATCTGCACCTTCCTATGTGGCTTCGATAAACAATCAACCACTTCATAGATTTAATCTACACTTCTATCTGACCTACTTTAACTCTTACCCAGCCTTATACGATGGTGTTTCACAATATCTTAAGTTAACTTCAACTCCTCAAATAACACTCTACGTATGACCTGATTACTGATGAACATAGAGCTGCACATACCGCAAGCAACTTAACGTAGATACCTAAAGTCGGAAACCTTTAATCTTACATATATGTTACCTTCAACAGCGCCGTCTCAAAGCCGTGAAGTAGAAAAGAACGAAATCCTGTGCAGTACATACACTCACTGATATGCAAGCAGATATCACGCTGACGCCAAAGATCACATAGGTTTGCTAGTATCAGAGGAGCCTTTTTTATCATCAGGGTTTCGTATATAGGTGAATCGGTTAATATACTCAATTATTTCACTCCACATCCCCAATGTAAGAGTTACTGAGGACTAGTTCTGTAGCATCATCTATTCACAAACATGGGCAAACCACGTGCTACACATAACTAATTTTGTTTCTGTTGAATGCCTAGAGTACTTTGCATTTCTCCAGATTCTTGAATTAAAAGAACTACAACAGAATTAATTAACAATGGTAACACTGTTCATTCTTGGTTGGAGTTACTGGTTACAGTAACTTCACAAAGCAACCATCCATAAGCTTCCACATGCCTTTATGAATTCAAGTAGACTGTTGCGATTAGAGTTATAAACTTCATGGGCACTGTCTCAATAACCAAACCTTATTACAACACGTCAAAATAACCGGCGTTAAATGTCACCTTCAAGTCAAGAAATTAGGAAAGTGGTAATAAGTGTGTTTGTATTTCAGGTGGACCTTCCCCCTGATCTGATATTACCATTCTAAAGCTTTTATTGACAGATCCCTGAAAAATGTTCGGCAATCTAATCATCTCTGGAGTTACATCTTAACCATTTTACTGCTGTTTTGAGAATTTAACTCAATAGGCAGCTGCTCACTGACTATTCTGACCGTATGAAATACTGAGGTTTGAGAGAAATTTTATGTTACTGAAAACAAAATTCAGTAACAATTCGCTAAAAGTATTCAATATTGTTTCGATGTCGTCTTGAGAACGACAGTATAAACCCTTACATGCATAATTTATTATAAATCAATATGGCTAATCTATTAACGCAGAATTTTGGACAAAAGTTCAACAGTTCAAGTTACAAAACTTCGGGAAAGCACGTATAAATGTAGAAAAAAGTAATGAACTGGCGTGATAATTATTGTGGAATTATTCGGTCAAATATTGATTAAGAATCGCATAAAATGGAGCAAGAATGATTAACTGAAGACTGAAGATTTTCAGAAAATGGGTGATGACACAGAATAATTACAACTTTGCTAATGAGAACGACTTTTAGCCAATAATCCCAAACCACTGATTCGTAGTATGCCAAAGACACTAGTTAGATAGTCTCAACTTTCCTGCGTCCCTTAAGCCAACCATGTTTCCCTCTGAATATCTATAAATCTTTTTCAACCCAGTCCCATATCAATTATTGTCGCTCATCAAAGAAGATGACAAGTCGGCATGTACAACATATATCCTAACCACCCTCAATCTGTACAACTTCACAACCTCATCAATCGACCTACCATCCTTATTTAGATTTCTATACTTAGTCAATATCAAACAGTTTAAATTGCGTGTTATTTATCACTCGATATAATAATATAATATATATTATTTGATATAATGGTAACATGCAAGACTCACTCATCTTTTTCAGCTGACTCCAAATTCGATCCAGCTGATTCATCTTTCCCTGAAAATGTCTTCCTTGTTTGACTGTCGACATTAGCCAATGATGATGTTGCTAATGAATACACTGAGTCACTAAACATAACTTTTTGACCACCAAGTGATTGTCTTGTTGATGCTGACGGTACACAGGTAGATAATCGTTTCAAACGAAAATCTCCAATCTGGTATGGAGTAATACGTGAAATCAGCTGATCACATGTGTAAATTATAATAAAGAATGCAGTCAACAAATGGTCGAACCGTTGAACACGTTCAGTGAAATTTAATTTTGTAGTACTTTCTGGTTCATACATCTATTCAAAATAAAATACACGAATAATATGGCAACTGGAACCAATCGAAATGAATGATTAATACTGCATTAAAAGTAAAACTTTACTGCAAATTCTTACTTCATAAGCTTCTTGTAGTGCAGTTCTACAATCGGAAACTAATTGACATAAATGGTTTCTTGCTTGAATTAACTGTTTTAAACGGTGTAGCTCCTCTCTTCTTATGTACTTGTATTCTTCAAACTGAGATAATGACTTGTCATACTTTGACCTGTGTAATTAAAAGAAAGTTGATAATATGTATACCGATTAGGGTGGGATTTTGAAAAGTCGACTGTACTTACTTCACATTCCATTTGCATTCCTAGTAGAACACAGGGCTTCAAGCGAGAGAAGAGGAGAAATCTTTCTTTCTTACGGTGTGAGGTTGCTAACCTCACGCCCAACCTTTCCTTTTCATCACCAGGTTTACTTACTACTTGCCAAGTGAGGTAAAGGAGTGCGTCTACTTGGAATCGAACCCCAGACCATATGCGTTGTTGGCAAGTATTACACTACTGAACCACTGACGCCTCAGATTGTAAGTGTTGGAATGGTTTAATTAGGCATTCTGGATATAATGAAATATACTTGAATTGTTACTCATGTGTCTGGTTCGTGTCAGAAGTGCTTATACGGCATATACAGGTCACTGAAAATCTTACTTGTTTTCAATTAGGCCTTTATAATTAGTAATACAGGAAAGAACAAGTCACAGATGAAAAATAAAGTCCAGATATTTCTTAAAGTTCAATCATGCTTACATGATTAAATACCAAAGAAATGTAGGGCACATCAACAAATGAATCAAGAATAAAAACAATAACTGAAACATTAAGATGCTGTTCGCCGTTGTAGACGCACTAGGGCAGAAGTATATTACAGTTAAAATAAAATTCCTTATCAATCGTTTGGTTGATCACGAAAAACGTCTGTGGTAAGACGTCATAAGAAATTCTTGACTATATAACAGATAAATGCGAATTATGGAATAATTCACTATGCGTCCTATGAGTTTGTCAGGTTTTGTAGACACCTCTTCTACTTATATGCGCAGGTAGTTGGCACGGATGAAGACGTCGGTGTCCGCGTCTGAAAGGCCAGATAAGTGTTCATGACTCAGAAGTCAGTGTGGAAATCCATTACACTCAGCTTAAGGAACAAGATACGGATTTTCAACACTAATGTCAAGTCAACTTTTACGTATGGTTCAGAGACTTGGCATGCACATCAGGAAAAGTATTTCCCACAGGCCACTGAAGACTTCTACGTATTCAGGAGTACATATTTAAAATTTTTGGGTAACATGAATTCCCTTCGAGCACTTCGCACACCAGACCCTTGAGTGGAACCCGAGTCGGAAACTACGAGTTTGGAATCCGAGGGTGACATTAAGGAGATGAAAAATTATGGGAATTCGTGGGGCCTGCTGAAGAGGACTGCAGAGAACCGGAGGCAGTGGAGATGTACTGTTGAAGCCCTATGTTCTATTCAGAACCCAAGAGAATAATAATAGCGTACTTATACATAGATAACGAGTATTAACAAATACGAGAATCAAGTCCGTCGCTTTCTGTTTATTATCATAGAACTTCCATTATCTCACAATGTTTATAATACATAATCTTGTGAGATCCCAATAAAGAAACTTTATTAAAATACTTATGAACAGAGTATCATTGACACTGGAGAAACCATAGTTTTTAATTATAGCTTGATTCCACGCAGTATTTTCATACATGTATAGAATTTTCAGCAATGTGATATCGGTAGCCCAAATTTTGCAGGCCGACCATAGTTATCAGGTGTGCCTCGGCAGGGGATCTAATCCCTGACCATGTGCATGGTCGGCGAGAGTCATAACCGCTGTGCCACCGACGCAGTTATCATTTCCTAACACATATGTGAACAATTAATCCATATGTGTCTGCTTAATTGGACGAAAGGAGTGAATCTATGCCTTACCAGACAAATCAATTCAATTGAAAAAGCCTAAAGAAAGTAGAAGTTGAAATTTACAGATTTACGTTGACATTTTCCTAATCATGAGGGTTGCACAAAGTGATATAATGTCCTACAAATGAATTAATCATTAAAATGGGAACGTTTGTAACATATTAGTCACTGTGTCAGATTAATTCCATGATCATTTCACCCTTCTATTTATCCAGAATAAGACACGCCTATCCTTATGGTTTACAGAATTTTAATACTCTTAAAACTACGCTTGAAACTGCCATTTCATGTTTCGAAAAACCCTGGAGGTTAACGTACCTGTCATCACATTTCGTAAGTTAAAAAATCCTAATAATGTTGAATAAACCAAGTCTGATTATTTTTCAAGCTCTACAGATACTTCAACGCAAAACTCTTAATTGCAAAGCCCCTCATTCAACAACAACAACGAGAAGAAGAAGCAATAAGTTAAGTGGAAGACAGTGTAATACGAATAAAATCAGGTGCTACTAAAACTTGTCATAAGACATAATACAAAACAGACGAAAAGAACTACAATACACTGATGCAGCAAGACTTCCGTTGTACAAATAAAGATAAATTGCAAAAACACTGATACTAATTAGTTCACTTGACTAAATGTTGTAATACCAAAAGTCTCTAAATACCCAACGCAATTAAATCTTGGTTGTTGATCAATAAGTTTGCCTAAGGCATTCAAAACTGTTCAGAGGGATAAAACAACTTCTTAAGAAACTGACAGATAACATACATTTAGCAAAAGCACCTAAAAATGTCCTTATAAAAATTAATAGTCAAATATCAGTTTAGTTGATAGGAAAAGTATCCATCCAGACACAGAAATAAGGACAACCGGTTCAGCGATGAGAATGTTTTCATCTGTTAGAGGAAATCTATTCTCCATAAAGAGCCTTTTCGCTTAAATGTTTGTTTTTAAATATCAGTTTATTATTAGGCATTTATATTGGTATATAATACTTTCAGTTATTACCATATCTTATAAATACACTAAATTATTATTATTTCAGTTCCCTCACTGGATATAACTTCTTAAAAACCATATATATATATATATATATATATACATATATATATATGATTGTACAGCTTGATAATAAATTCGCTGAAAAGAGTCTCTTCACTGAATCACTTGTTTTGATTTTTATTAGAGTTTAATATTCTGTATTTGCATAAATTAGGGCAAACCGAAATGTGTTTTCACAGTTTAGCTGAGAAAGCACCAAACTACACTCACGTCACTTAGATTCATGAACGTACTTAAAAATCGATCAGCACTGAAGACGAAATAGTCAACCATTTAGTGAGTGACTACGACTCTTGGTTGAAATATGAAGGGAGATCAGTCGATAAGACTAATTAAAAGTACTTACGAGACATTGCAAGTAAAAACACATACACGAAATGATGCTCATGACACGAGTTCTATGTATTTCGCCACAGTAGTGTAGCTGATGGTACTCAGTTTCCGCTGAAAGTTAATTATTAATTGGGATGCACTGAAATTCAACTGACTGAAGAAAAACCCAATTAAGCCGAACCACTGGACTTCAATCCCACTGTTGCCGGCTACTCCGAAGAAATAAGAGATTACAGTTTTTAAAATTACGATATTGATCGTGTCAAAAATGGAAACAGAAGACAGATGTTGCTACTATTACCTTAAATTGTGTACTTCTTCATTGAGTTTATCTCCTTTTATATTCATGTCATCAATATGTGTTTTAAACAAGTCCTTATTCAGTATACAAACATTTTCTTTCATTGGGAACATTTCTTTAATTGAGAATAACTTTTGTTCCTTTTTCAAACAATCAGATATCAAATGCTTCAGTGACTGAATGAAATTAGATTTTTTGAAAAAGAAAATAAATAAAACATTGGAAATTGAATGTTACTGTAAATATTACAGTAGAAATTAATATTGTCTTACTTTTGACAACAGATTATGCCCTACGTGCTTAGCAATCCAACTAGAAGTAGATAACTACATCTACTTGTGGTGGCAATTAAACCTAAAATACTGAGAGCCTGGTAATTACTAGAATTCTTCTAAGCATATATTTGGAAAAATGCCTTAAAAGGAAGCAAACTTCTTACGGATGAAACAGTTAGATATTTAGTAGATTCCTGATACAGGATATAAATATTTCAGTAATTCAGAATAATAAATAAACAGCACGGAGTGGTTGATTCACGTTTACTTAAGCTATTTTTATCAAATACCTTCAGCCTGACCTTGATATCACACAGGAAATCCTGCCACCTCTAGCTCTGTCATTGAATTTGAATCTCATCTGTAATTAATGATCGTTTTCATTTTTCTTTTTGGTCACAGTTATTTCGTCAGTTTCTTGTTACTTGAATGCCTATCCAAGTCTTTATCAGAATGCCTTTTCTATTTTGT
The DNA here is from genome assembly GCA_944472155.2 of Trichobilharzia szidati. Classification (NCBI taxonomy): domain Eukaryota; kingdom Metazoa; phylum Platyhelminthes; class Trematoda; order Strigeidida; family Schistosomatidae; genus Trichobilharzia; species Trichobilharzia szidati. The sequence goes on from OX235272.1 coordinate 71,503,311, forward strand.
ATGACCTATTATTTGCACACTTCAGAAATCATCTTTCAGATATAATATATATTGTGATAAATTTTGACAATGAAATATGATTCTTAATTTTAGAAATCTTATTTTTATGACTAAACTTACTTTGGATGTTGATATCTGTTTCAAAATATCTGACGTATTTTATCCCTTCGCCTCGTGATAATTCTCACACATTCTAAACAGTCAGCAATTAACTGAATCATGTGAAACAAAATGACATCATTCCTACCGCTTAATCGTTTGTTCTTTATTCAAAGTTCTCAAGAGAACAAACTGTATGAACAAACTAAATATCACAAAAGGCAATAAAACATGTAGAGTACCTATGCCTAGTGAAAGTAGACCAATGAATTTTCAAACTGCAACTACGATATTTGTGTAGACTGAAGTGGATTTTCAACGGGGGACTTTACACAAAGTTCAGAAGTTCATTTTGCTACTCTTCATAAAAGCACTCATAAAGGTTGGGAAAAAATTGCAAAGAAACTACAAAAACGGATGTAAGAAAAATTATATGAAGAAATGTAAAATGTAAACATTTTGAACTTATCGAAATTATAAGCAAACAAAAATCATAACCCCGGGGAGTACTGTTTCTAAATTACTAAGGCTTAACTTCACTAAAATTATTGTTGAAGTGTATGATATAAAGTAGAGAAGAGTTTTACTCACTTGAATCTGATTCGACCAATTTTTATGCATTTCGTTTCTAACGTCTCGTAAGACATGAACATCATGCTTTAATTGTTTAGTGGCTTGTTTATATGATTTATTTTTACCCATAATATTCAGCATTTCAGTGCTTAAACATGATAATTTTTCATTTAGTGTATAATTTGATTCTAAAGTTCGACGTTCTGTTTTGTTAACACGTTTTTCTGTTGCTATTCGAAATTCTTCAGCCAAATGTGACAGTTTGCGCAACATTTCCTTGTATAATCTGTTGTTTACATTTGGGGAAAAACATCAAGGATAAATTGCTATTGCGTCAAAAAGTAAATATTATCTTTAAATTTGAACTTTGAAAAAGCTGATAAAGTTTGTTTGAAGATTTGATATACATATTATGTATGAAGTGGCCTTCTCTTCTGCAACAGAAACCAAAAGATGATAGCCGTAATACGAGGTTGGAATACAGGTCACTTAGGTCACTCGGATTTGTGGTATTCCGGAAATTCCAGTGAAAAAAATACACATGACTACTTATGGGTGCATACTTAGTCAGTCGTTTTTTCCCTAATCTCACGTCTTATTCATAACTGCGTCTAATGGTTAGAAAACCGTTGTAATCCATTTAACGATTGATTGGTCAACTAACAACTTAGTATAAAGGATGTCACCGTTAACAAAAGCACACAGCATGAGGGACCGGAAATGCATCGATACTGCAATATTAAATAGACGGTCGCAGTAAAATGCTTCACAAACTTAATAGTGAAATATACCTGTGACAAACACTAATCTTCTATCTTTTGCCGTGAATATGTATATATCGACAAAATCTGCAGCCCTTTAAATATATTGCGAAGCGAGCGCTTCAAATGCAACTTGAAACTGTTAGTCGACAGCGTTGTATTAATCTGTAAAGGTGCAAAATTACTCGATTATGTGTTTCGTTATTGTGGACATCCGCAGCAATCGCGTATACTTCACTTTCCTTCTGTGTCAGTGGCTGAAAAGGAATTTGTTTTTGCATATTTACTGTTTTGTACTGAGACTCCGATGCAAGTTAATTGTTTTAATAGTATTCACACTTCTAATGAAGAAATAAATGGTATAAGTCAACGTAATTATACACAGACAGTCATAAGTAAGTCTGTACAGCTACTTTCAGTTTAAAGCAGTAAGCGATGTTGTTGGAAAGCCGATAATTACTTTATGCTGCATTATGACGACAGCTAAAGATCACATGTAAATTCTAAATGTACCAATCAAATGAACTTGACCGTTTGGATGTCAAGTCAGACTTATGAGTTTATCCTAGCCTGAAATGCTAAACTGCTTTTAATTGGAAACATATCAAATAAATACTCACACAGAGGACTATGTATGATGGAGACTTCATTAGTATAAAAATGTGTATGCACTCCTCTCGGAAAAAGATGGATTCAGGAAAGGCAAATCATATACTGATCAAATTGCAACTCTACGCCTAGTCATCACAGGATAAAGCAGAGAATGGTAGTCAAACCTCTGCCTCAATGCCTTCGATAGCACTGACCGAGAAGTAATTTGGAAACTACTTCAACACTACAGTGTGCAGTGCTCAAGTCTCCGTCAACTTCATTCAACAGCTGGCTATATGACAGTGCCACCTCTCAAGTGATTCACAGCGAAAAACTCAGCGAGGCGTTCGAAGTGCATACAGGAGTAAGACAAAGCTACCTATTATCACCGATAATATTCTTAATTGTGGTGGACTGGATTATTCGTCAGACTGCTCGAAACGAGGAGTCAGGAATACTCTGGAAGACCGACAAGAAGGCTCTTGAAGACCTAGATTTCCCGTGTGGGTGATTTGTGTGCAATGTGAAACAAACTCGAATACTTTCAAGCGAAAACAGGATTTCAGGTGTGCACAAAGAAGACGGAGATGATGAAGATAACTAATCAACCAGCACTTATCACCATCAGTGGGATATCTTTAATAGAGGTTGCCTCCTTCACTTATCTGGAAAGCATCGTTTCAACTACAGGCGGGATAGACGAAGATGTCAAATCAGCCAGTCAGAATCGGAAAGGTAAGGCAAGATACCCTTTCATTAACCTGAAACCAGTTTGGAACAAGATTGGCATTTTCAACACCAATGTGAAGTTCGTTTCAGAAACGTGCACTGCATGTCACGAAAAGGATTTCCAACAGGTTACATACTTTCGTCAACAGCTGCCTTCTCCGACTACATACTGAAGATCAAATGGTCAGAAAGAATAAGCAACATGAAACTGTGGGAACAAACCAGCAGGCGAGGGCCGATCGCACAAAAATATGTAGAAGAAAGTGGAGATATATCGGGCATACGTTCAGGAGGCAGCCGAATGACATCGCACGCCAGGCCATCGCTCGAGTGGAATCCCGTTGGGAAGCGACGAGTGGGTCGTCGGTGCGAGGGTGACATGGAGGAGATCGTTTGAGGAAGAAATGAGAGAGTTTTGTCAATCGTGGACCTAGCTGAAGAGGACAGCAGAAAACAGAAGTAGAGATGTGTTGTTGAAGTTGTATGTCCCACTCGGAATGCAAGGGAATATTAATAATATTAACATATGAAGCATACTACAAGGCCAAACGATTACAGGCATATGCGTCTGTATATAAAATCTGACTGCATGCTACAAAAGCGTATCAAAACTCACTGATCTTGTGTGACCGTCAACTCTAAATCTTTTTCATGATACTTAAACTTGTTAATTTTCCGTGTTTCTCCAATTAGATTTTCCATTTCTATTGTCTTCGTGTGTAACTGTGCTCTCTCAACATAAAGATCTTCTAACGATGCTATTTTACCAGCTATGTACGTGAAAAATGAAAAAGTGGTGGAAAGACCTACTTAAAACGGCCTTCTCCGAATTAAGTTTCTCTTCAACTGCCTCAATCTCAAACCTGAGTTTAGCTACGATATTATTATGTTCTAGCTGCTTTTCATTCATCCTACTGCAAAGTGCACTTAGATTTTCCTTCAATTCACTAATATCTCTATCTAAAAGGCAGTTATCAAAGTAACTTTATGTAAGAATTACCTTTATGTTGAATGCAATTTTGAATATATCCAATAAGCCCTTCACCCTCTAACCCATCTTTCTCGAACCGAAGTGAAAGCTGTGAGTTTAAATCCTTCAAACTGTCTATCACATGCTGGTATCTTATTAATTCATAGTGAAATCTACTTAATTACTCTTTTGTTTTCTTCTTTAGTGTTGTGATCTGTACTTCATATATTTTTGGATCATAAGATTCTCTGTTTGAGATATTTGAATGCCTCCCACTCTTTCTAGGAGAATTCGCGCTTCTCCTGCTTTTTTTCCTCTTTTTTGCCATTTAACCAATAAATCTATTCATAATAGCCGTTTACTATTGTTATGGCAATATGTAACTTCTGAATAGTATAACACTCCATTCAATATCCAATAATATTTATACAGATTAATATTCACTTCTTGCACCTGCTTTTTAATATAAAGAGAATGATTGAGATTCTTTCATGAATCTCTTCACACTTCCCCTGACATATTTTGCTCTTGAAAATATAGTACCAAGTATACTTTCGGGAAATTGTATTAAAATTAGGATATCTCGGCTGTAGGATTTTGTCCTTTTGGAATATCTCTAGATCTTTCGTTGACTTCACTACAAGGAACGTCTTCCTCTGACAGTCGTTTCTGAGAGCAGTGGGAGTAAGTTCACTAATTTATTATGGAAGTAGTGCATGGTTTGTATACGGACAGTGACACTGCAGATAGACCACCAGATATGTTGTGAAAACACTCAAGAAAAAACAGTACTGACAGAGTAGACGGGGAGCCGCTAGTACATAAAGCAACTGGAAGTTCGGTTATGTTGACTTTGCACGTATCGCTTAAGAAAGTGGAAGCATATGCAAAAAGGCTGATGAAGATTGATTGAAAGATGTAACAAAGAGCAAGAAGTTAGATTAAACGGAGAAGTAAACGAGCAAAAATGGCAGTATATTTTCAGTACCAGTAGATCCCCTATGTATGTACGAGTAAGCCCTTCGCCTTTACTGTTGAGGCAGGCAACTAATCAACTTGTAACCACGTCGATCGAAGATGAGTTGTGCAATCAACAGACCCTAAGGGAAAAGAAATTCGGGAGTACCTTGTTTCTGATCTCCAACGAGCATTTGTATTGCTCCTTGCCGAACGAGACACAATAATACCTTTCTACTAATATATCACGGTTCGCAGATTGAGACTGTATACCATCTTGCACCCGGTAAGTCGTTGTGAATCTGCGAAAGCTGTAATCAAACGTGTCCAGAATTCGAGGCCACTCATTCTGTGGTCAGCAGTTTTGCGTTGTGAAGGGTCTGGCTCCCCTAATTTGTAGGTTTTTCAAGAGACTAGTGTTTGTGTTGTACGAATGAAAAGAAAGTCCAGGTGTATGTAAACCAGGTAGAAAACTCCGAAGATTTTGTCCGCGTTCCTTGCTTATTAGTGGTTGTATTCATTTTTCTCGTCTAGGAGCCAAACAGTTCCGTTTTATGAGTTGGATATAAATAAGCATAGAGTATTCTTTGTGCTGCTGATGTACACATGGAGGTGTCAAATTAATCTGGGAGGAACGCATGATTTCTTCAGAGGAAACATTCTTCCATGGATGTTCGGTTTTCTTTTAATCATGAACTTCTCCATATTATTCAGAAATCCAGAGCGAAAAATTAGATGCCATTGGAACAGAAGTCAAGTCGATGTGCTGAGGCAACTAATATAAAGTTAACTATTTGACCGAAAGTGGACAGACTAAGAAGCAAATATAGATAAGAAACCGATAATCAAGTAAATGAATTGTCAGGACAAGGAGAGTATCCACGACATGATCGCAGGGTCAATGCAGACTCAGAAAAAGGCTGCTTCTCCAGAAAGAGTACTCAGACCACCCGGTATCCAAACAATTTATCTAGTTTTCTCCGAAAGCTACCAGTTTGCCAGGTCACATCGCTCCTAAGTCTTCCCGAAGTATCATTGAGATAGTTAAATGTTGGAACAAAACACAAAATGCCATAGACAGCTAATGCGCAATGCATCACTGCACATGACTGATTATATCCAAATCTTGGCGACTAGCTACACTAAGTCCCTGAAGTTCAGAGACAACCATCGTGGTGTTTGTGTGGAGAGGAACTATAATTTGTCCACCTTATGACTTGGCTGGGTAGTTTTACATGACGGCACCAGTTAGGACCATGAGTTGTCATAAACGTAATTCCCTTTACCGTACTGGACTCTTCAGCGTGGTCAGCAGACTTTCTTTGCCTACCACAGTCTTCTGTAACTTCACATCATTGGTATGGAGGGAGACTATGGAGCCTAAGTTGTACAGCAGATCACTGGTGAAGTTTAGAGATGCCAAGCGCCATGTAATGGTGCCTCGTGGCATCCAAGTGAAAGATGTTCTCAGACTGCAGCATGCGTGATTTACCTTCGTACACAGTTCACTACCCTACGAATAGACTCCAATCACTGAGAAATGATCGCTGATTCCCAAATCAGAAACTTCTCATAAAATTTTGCGTGACACATGATCAAAACTTTTGAATACATCTAAAAACAACACATGAAATATTTCGACAACACAATAAGAAGACGTAGTTTATCTGAAGCGTGTAATGTATTTGCTCAAAGCATTTCGGATATTCTGATCACACACGCACTTTTCAAACACAGTTTTTATAGAAGGCGAGAAGGCATGAATAATTACAATACAGGTCATTTACAGGTAAGGTCGCAAATAATGGGTAGGGAGACACAAAGGTGTGGGAAATAAAACAAATCAAATAAGGGGTCGAAAATGTTACGAAGTAAATTGGTCATTGGTTCTGAATTGGACTACCAGGGCAGGTTTAAAATAATAATAAATAATTTTTGGACACATAAGACAAGTTTGAGTCTTTTTATGGCGAAGGCTTCGGCGAATTTAAGTATGTGACCGAAACTTGTTTTATATGTAGGCTTAAAGGCATTGTTGAAATCAACCTTATGACCCGTCTCTATAATGTGCTTCGCTATGGATGATGTTGGACATCTATTTCCGGGATCAATTGTGTCTGGCGTTTTCATTTGTTGTTGCAGCTACTTTGGGATGTGTTCTGTAGCCCTAACCTGCAGAAATCGATGGGTCCTCCCTATGTACGTGTCTCCACACATACATGTAAATTGATAAACACAGTGGGATGTGACACTATCGTCCGGATGGTGCGAGGGTTTACAAGACAGCATAGTTCTCGTTTTCTCAATTAAGATAAGTTTAGCTGTGTAATAAGTGCTATTAATTGTGGCGTTTTTCTTTCTTACTCACACCTTTGTGTCTCCCTACCCATTATTTGCGACCTTGACCTGTATTGTAATTATTCATGCCTTCTCGCCTTCTATAAAAACTGTGTTTGAAAAGTGCGTGTGTGATCAGAATATCCGGAATGCTTTGAGCAAATACATTACACGCTTCAGATAAACTACGTCTTCTTATTGCGTTGTCGAAACTCATAAAGGGAACTAATAGCTTTAAATTTTTGAAGAGAAGACTCCCTCCTTGCACTATCAAGAAACTAGATGATCTTGTAGACCTTAAGTGCAAAGTTATTTCAGATCATGAAATATTGACTAGCCATTCGCAGCTGTGAGCGAGTTAGGAGCTACCAGTGTGTCTATTTGGGGGTTACACTAGGCGTCATTTACGATGCTGTGTGGGGATCAAAGAAGTTCGCCCATTCAAATAAACCCCAGATATTATGCCTTCAGTGAATAATTTTTTATTGGAGCGAAAAGTGGCAACTGACTTTCAACCCAGACAAGTGCGGTATAGCCCACCTTCGATGCTGGAAACCGAGAATGTGCCTAAATATGTACGGTAATCCCCTCCCAAAACTGAACACAGTCACAGATCTCGGAATAACAAACTCAGATCCAACCTTCTCCGATCATGCAAATAAGGTTGTATCCGACTGTAAACGACTTATTGGCTTTGCGCTGCGTAACTTCTACACCCAAGAAGCAAGATTAGCTATATATAGAACATGTATCCGCCCCAAACTTGAATATTGTGCTCTCCTGTATAGTAACCTAAGGTCTGCAGACCGAAAAAATCGAAAGTGTTCAGAGATTCCTAACGAAACGCATAATAGGGTTTGACCAACCAGTGGAATATGTTGACAGGTGTATGCGTCTGAATTTAGAACCTCTGTGGTTAAGGAGAGTGAAGTGCAACTTATTTCTACTATTCAAAGTCTTTAGGAAACATTGTCATAGTAACTCATTCATAACGTAGGAAAATATCAAATCATATCAGCTGCGAAACCACGACTACCTTGTGAAGGTGGCTACCCACAGAAAATCCATTAGGGCAAACTTTTTCACCATTAAATATTGCATTCTTTGGAACCAACTACCATCTGAAATTAGATGTTGTGAAAACCCCAATGGGTTCAAACGGAGCCTAGAAAGACGCATTAACATGTCCACCCTAGCTAGTCTAAAAGACCACAACTGTTGGTAAATGGTAAATGAAAGCTGGTCCAGTCTTCAGCTTAGTCAGTTACATATAACTCGACTCTGCTACTTACGCAGCGAACGTTTAACTAATTTACTGATTTTTCTTTCTGTATAGTCTTCAGTAAGTTATGCTAATATAAGTATTTCTAGAAACAATTATACTAGCAACCACACCTTTCAATATTTTACATATGTATATACAGGTAATAATACAATGCTATTTTTTGTGTCTGAATGACTTTACTCAGCCAATAACCACCTTTCCTTATATACTTTTCTAAAACATATAATCTTTATAATATTTCGCAATATTTTTAACGTTATATAAGTTGAAGGGTTACTTTGCAATGTGCACCGTATGAAAATCGGCCACGCAAATTTAGCATAACAAGTTCTGCTAACCAGTTGCCTTACTCAGGACCACTTTACATAACTTTATCACTAATTGTTCCACTACTCATATCACTCTGATAAATAGAATATAACTTAGTTGTTCTAATATTAGCTATTTTTATCCTTCATAACTCTTAAGGGAAACCTAACTTCTTAGTCTTTTGTAGTAACCCACTTGTTCATTAGTATGATAATACTGCTAACAATGTCCTCTGGTGTTATTGTGCCATGTGACCTAATGGGAAGCACTTGTCATGAAAGCTGTTAATGTGCAGTAGCTATCGAACAATGTAAAACAGCCACCAGGCAAAAGTTTTACTTGATTAGGTATGCACAGATATAGAATAAACTACAAATGGAAATGCGTCAAGCAATTACATTGGCCTCCTTCAAAAAGGTGCTTAGTGACAAACTACAAGAGTTCGCAAACGATAGTAGTTCTAGTTCATATCTGAGAGCCTCCGAAATTATAGGTCCATTTAATGTATAAGCTTAAATACTACACCTGTTGTTTTTTGCCTATATTTATAATTCTAGATAAAACATTAACGGTTAAGATACGTACCCTCAAACAGACAAGAAATCTCGTTTGTAAAACTACTACCCAACACAATAAGTGGAATAAAATGGACATAAACAGACAACATGAAAAAGGTATAACTCACCACAACATCACATGGACAGATGTACGCTCGTTGGGCACCATATATCCCTCACCAAATGCAACCCACCTTTCCTTAGATAATGTGATGAACTTATATCCATAATGTTGCTGAGCAGTTAATATTCTCAACTCCTGTCGGAGCAGCTGAATTTCATAAACCTTCCTCACGCTAAGAAAATACCCACAAGCAGTAGAAATCCATTAATTAATGCGTCCGAAGCTTATGTACTTACTTCCAACAATGACATTTCAGATCAAATGAGATAAACACATCATTGATTTCAAAATAACGCATCAATGAACTATAATTCAAGGACTCTGCACACAACAAAGTTATGTACGAATATTTACTTCAAGCTTTATTTTTTTCCCAGGCACTTATAATCCATCCACCAAAGACCTGGTTTTTTGTTAATGCGAAGACAATACTCCTGTATTTCCTGTTGTGTTGCACTCACCGACAATCTAGCAGATTTTTCCAACTTTGCACAGAAATGATTGTATATAAGTGAAAAGGCTGTTTTATACTACTGGGATTAACATTTATCAAGTGTATGTATAATCTCCAGCGAACATGTGAAGCATATCTTGCCACTGCCTGTAAATTGTGATTGAATTATATGGTTCTATTTCTGTAACAATTTGATGATGCCTGTAAACTGGCGTCCCTCATGTACTGTACTATGAGAATAAATTTATTTATATTTATACTTATACTGTATTATTGGAACGGAGTCAAAGCAATCCAATATTACAACTGCAGTCATTGTAAAAGGTCTCAGAGCTTAATGTCAAAAAAGGAGGGAGGGTGGCGCATGCTGATCAGCAGATTTGGTAGTGGTCACAAATGTGAGTCGCTCCGATCTGTAGGACAGCAACATGCATTATTTTGACAGCTCGAGAATTAAACATGAGTTTAGATACTGAATGTATAAAAAAATATAAAAACAAATTTAAGAAACTAAAACAGTAATGACTGTACAGATTTAACTTATAAAAAATTATGCTTTCGGTTCCTAACATCTACAAACCTGCTCAGTTTCTTGTCAAGATGCTACCCCATGGGCCATACACAAGTTCGCCAGACATCCTACAGGTCACCATATCCAACACGTTCTAATCCTTCAGGCCACTTCTCTCTGAAATGTCACTTATATACTTCACGATAATCCTTCTACCTAATTACTGTTATACTCTACTTTATCTCAACTTCCTAGGGCTTTAATAGAGCTGAAATTTACTTTTTTTCTTTTTTCTCATTTACACTCTTCTCTCGCATAGAATTCGGTTGCTCTGATAATAAAAAAACATAACAACACTCAAGTTTGATAATAACTTTATTTTCATAGAAAACGTCATAGTTTTCCATGGTAAGACCAATATGGTTAGCATCATACATTGCAAATGTGCACTATCATATCAAGTACTGTATAGCTTATTCTTGTGTTTTTCTTGTAAATATACTTCCAATAATGTATTATTCATGATTGCATTTTATACCACTTTGTAGCTGTGCAGGATTTTCTCCTATTCCTGAAAGAGCATCCAAGCACGTGGGGTCACAGTACTCGCTCAAATATATGTTGTTTATCGATAGGCCATTAATATCATCAGGAAATGGAAAGAAGTATGGTTTGTCACTCAACTTCGATGGAGATCTTCGTGAAGGGTGATGATAAACGCTATCGTGATATATTATCGCGCACTGTATGGGTTATCATGTTCACGCCTATAGAGGCGTTATTTTTGTGAAAGTAGATTATATATGACTGGTTTCAGGCTTCCATAGCCGAAAAAGCAACATTTTCCAGTATTGTGTTCGTATTAATGGATTCGCTTTTCGAAACTGCGCTACATTTGCATACTTACCTAAAACTCTGATTTTTGTGGAATATCTTATCAAAAAGTTGCGAAAAACTTTCACAATTATTTGACTTTGAAACACTGAATCCTTGGATATAATGTTGTATATCAATAACACCTATAACTATCTATTTGCCACTCTGTGCTTGATTAACACTAACTGATACCTATAATTGTATATATATTGATGGATTTACATGTTCAAGTTGGCTCAAGTCAGTGAGTCTATGATTTTGGTATCATTTTGGTTAACTGTAATTGACTGTGATACTATTATTGTTGTTGTCGCTTGTTAGCCTTCTTGTTGTGAATTATTTTACCGTGCTGGTGTTTTTCTGCTTGTTTATTCCTTGTTTGCCTGGTTTTTAAGGGGAGCAAACCACAAGGTCGCTTCTCTCTAAATTATAAGTTGATGTAACAACCCTCCTTCTCAGGCGTGAGGCTAGCAACCCCACCCGGTAAACAAACCTGCTACAGAAACTTCAGCACGATGTATCTCCTTGAGACAAAGAAAAAGTCTTTGTTGGGACATGGAATGTCCGTACTATGTACGAGATTAGCAAAGCTGCCCAGATCGCAAACGAAATGAAAAGATACAAAATTCAAGTACTGGGAATATGTGAAAGCAGATGGAACGGGAATGGACTCACCAAATTGTCAACGGGTGAGTCAGTGATCTACTCCGGTCACCCAGAAGATAACCACACGCACACCGAGGGCGTGGCTATCATGATGTCACCAACGGCAACGAAGGCCCTAATGCAATGGGAGACGATATCGCCCAGGATAATAACCGCCAGATTCAACTCCAAAGGAAGGAAAGTGTCAATTATACAATGCTATGCACCGACCAACAACGCAGACCTCGAAACGAAAGAAGAATTCTACAGACAACTGCAGACAACAATGGACAATACTCCAGCTGGTGACATTAAAATACTAATGGGAGACATGGACGCCAAACTGGGATCAGATAACACAGGAAGGGAACTCATCATGGGTAGAGAAGCTCAAGGAGAAATGAATGAAAACGGAGAACTCTTCGCCGACTTCTGCGCCTTCTATGAACTAGTGATTGGTGGAGGCGTGTACAAACACAAGGTTATCCACAAGGCTACATGGGTGTCACCAGATGGGCGAACCAAAAACCAAATCGACTTCATCTCAATCTCAAGGAAGTGGAGGCGCAGCCTTCTGGACACAAAAGTAAGAAGAGGAGCAGACATTGGCTCAGGCCACTATCTCGTACAAGGGACAATCCAAATCAAATTAAAAGCTTTCAGAGAATCAGGAGCTGCAGATAGACCACAAGCCAAGTTCAACACTCAGAAACTGAAGGACCAGGATACAAAGGATATCTTCACTGCAAGTACAAAAGACAAAGCCGAGACACAAATCAACACTGGCGAAGAGGTCAGCGTCGAAAAGCACTGGAACAACTTGAAGACAGTGTGGAGTCAAACCTGCATGGAAATTCTAGGCAGAAAGAAGAGACAGGACAAACCGTGGCTCACTATGGACACTTGGAGACTGATAGAAGAGAGAGGGATGGTGAAACAAAAGATTATTCAGTGCATCGACGAGCAACAAAAACAGGAGTTGAATGCAAGCTACAATACACTGAACAGAAGAGTAAAGAAGAGTGCCAGAGAAGACAAAAGAAAGTACTATGAAACCATGGCAAGTGAGGCAGAACAAGCTGCAGGCAAAGGAGACCTCGCAACACTCTACCAAACTACTAGGTACCTATCGGGCAAACGTTTGACACAAATCAAGCCGGTGAAGGATGACAATGGAAAGTCCCTCAACAGAGAAGTGGAGCAAAGGAAACACTGGGCTGAACACTTCAAAAGACTCCTAAATCGACCACCACCTACAACGCGCCCAGCAATACCAACAACGGAGGCAGAGCTACCAGTGAACACCAACCCCCCCACGACTAAATCAGAAGTCCTGAAGGCAATCAAGATGCTAAAAGCTGGAAAAACAGCAGGACCAGATGGAATCCCAGCAGAAGCATTGAAAATGGACCCAGAGACAACAGCGGACTTGATGACGCCACTACTGGAGAAGGTGTGGAAAGAAGGCAAAGTACCCGAGGATTGGAAGGAAGGATACTTATTCAAACTACCAAAGAAAGGAGACTTAAGTCAATGCAAGAACTAGCGAGGAATTATGCTTCTTTCCATCCCAAGCAAAATACTAAGCCGCATCATCCTGGAGAGAATCAAACATGCCCTGGATGAAAAACTTCGACTGGAACAGGCTGGATTCAGGAGAAACAAGTCATGCATTGATCAGATCGCCACATTACGGATCATCATTGAAGAAAGTTGGAGTGGCAGTCACCTCTGTATCTCAACTTCATCGACTTTGAAAAGGCCTTTGACAGCGTCGATCGAGAGGTGATTTGGAAACTACTTCGCTACTACGGGGTGCCACCGACAATTATACATCTCATCCAACAGCTGTACGACAATGCTGCATGCCAAGTAATCCACAATGGGAAACTTACGGAACCCTTCGAAGTGAGGACAGGAGTAAGACAAGCTGGCTGCCTACTATCGCCAATGATTTTCTTGATTGCAGTAGACTGGATAATGCGACAAACAGTCGGGCAATGAGGAAACAGGCATAAAATGGACTCACACAAAAAAAGAACTTGGAGGATCTGGACTTCGCCGATGATATATGTCTGATTTCCCACAAACTGGAAGATATGCAAGCGAAAAGCAACAAGTTGGCAGAAGAAGCATCAAAGATAGGACTTCAGGTGAACATAGAGAAAACAGAGGTGATGAAAATTCCTGGGCAACACCACCAACAGCAACAACAACAACTGACAACAATCAGCATAAATGGGAGGAACCTGAAAGAAACAACCTCCTTTACCTACCTGGGAAGCATCGTTTCAACTACAGGCGGAACTGACGAGGATATCAAAGCAAGAATCGGAAAAGCAAGACAAGCTTTCACTACTCTCAAGTCTGTGTGGAGGTCAACAACACTCAGCATCAAAAATAAGATCCGGATTTTCAACTCCAATGTGAAGTCAGTCAGTGCTACTATACGGATCAGAGACTTGCACTGCGCGTCATAAAGAGCATCTCAAACAAACTACAGACCTTCATTAACAGTTGTCTTCGCTCAATACTCAAGATCAGATGGCCGGCCAGAAAAGATCAGCAACAGAGATCTCTGGCGATGAGCGAACCAACCAGGAACCGATTGTGAAACAAATAAGCAGGAAGAAATGGAGATGGATTGGCCATACTCTGAGGAAACCATCAAGTGACATCACTAGACAAGCCATTGCTCGAGTGGAACCCGAAAGGGAAGCGGCGAGTTGGTCGTCAGTGAGAGGGTGACTTGGAGGAGGTCATGTGAAGAGGAGATGAAAACGTGTGGGCAGACTTGGAGCCAGGTGAAGACTCTAGCAGAGAACAGAACGCAATGGAGACGCACGGCTGAAGCCCTATGTTCCTGTAGGAATTAAAGGATACAATAATAATAATAATTAATGGGTAAAACCGTCATGATACCCCTGAGGATGTATTACTTCAAGAACTCATCGTATATAAGAAATTTAGCATAGAAAGACTATTATTTGCGTTTTAGAGCCGTAATGGTTTGTTATTTGCTAGTTTTTCGAGGATATTAAGGTTGAAAATTAACTATAGGCAATGGTTATTTTCATAGCAGTTATCCTATGATAACGAGACATTTGAAGGTGAACTAGCCCACAGACACAAGTTAAATATACGTTTTGAGGATGCCAAACACTTTTTTATCATCATCCGTGATGATTGAAATATTCCATAACACATCGAAGAGAGCATGCGATGAATGAGACAATCTGCTGAATTTCCTGGTGATCATATCCATTTCGATGAAGTTTCTAGTTAAAATCGCTCAGGTGGTTGCAATTTATAACCTAACTTATTGTGCCTGTAGAGATGTCATGTATTCCTTGTAAACACCCGATTATACGACATATTAAATTATTATTTGCTCAGTGCTATACTTTAGAAGAGGAACAATGTGTGTGACAGTGAAAACCGCAGAAGAATGCTGTCATGACCGAAGAATGAGAAAGGAGAATGAACCTTTTTCAGCAAAGGTAGGAAAATATAAAACGTTTCACTTTTACATTACTTATTTCTAACTTCAACGGTTTAAAAATTACACTTTATTCATTTACTTGCAGATGTTTGGTGAAGTCAGTCAACCTGGTCACAGCAATTACGCATCCCCGAAGTAATTACGAGAAACAATTGTGTAAAGACATTCGCTTATTATTTTTCATTAAATATATTTAACATCCTGCTTACCATACTTTTCTTATTCTATCTCAGTGAAACTAAATTTGTTATTATGACGAGATGGAGGCCTGACCTACCAATGAGACCTGAGAAAGTAATTGTAGGCGTAATTCAACGTAAGCGAAATCGTACTAATATTGCTACAGCTCAACCTATTAAATTACTCGTCTCGTGTAAACCTCATTTTACACCCGTTGTCATATGGATTGACATCACGCTTTAAGTGAGATAATAGTAATGCAATACTTGTGATTACACTTAACTTCATACGAAATCGAACTCAAATGCAGGGCCTAAGTTCTATTCTTAGTTTTTAAATACTGAAGTTAGGTATTTTTTTCATTAGTCCCTACAGATTTATCTATGACTGGGAGACGTAATCGCGTACTTCTAGGCAGATTTTTAGACTTGTATTAAGTACTTCTAATTCACCATTTTTATCGATGGATAGTGTTCCTACAGAATTGAACTTACGCATAGTAACGAATTCATATCCTAGGGAGCACCGGTCTAGCATCCCGTACTCCCAAAGCGAACACACGAACAGAAAGACAACAGTGTTAATAGGAAAAGTTTATTTTTATTGTAATACGAAAGTAGTTAGTTTACACATTAAGAAAATGGTCCATTTGTGCGATTACTTCTCCCGCGTAATCTGCGGCAACCACATAGTGAGTGCAGGACAACTACATTGTTAGCATTAAATGACTTCCTCACTTTTTGAAGTTCTCCAAATGAATTCTCAAATTCCTCCCAGCTAAAGAAACACCTTCCCAGCATTACTTCACCGAAAATTCCACTGACGTCTGCAGTGCTTTCACTAGCATTGCCTACCTATAATAAACTAAGAAGGCTTTGTCAATAAGTATCCATCTGTCTCGCAACTGTTTAAATATAATTCCGTAGAAAAAGCAATATTGAAATACATCACTGAGCAATATCCATCAATAAAATGATACACGTATAACCTAAAATCGAGAAAAGCCCAAGAACTCACGGGTTCCTTGACATCGCCAACAACCGACAGGCCAACAAACCGAGTGTATGCTAAACCAAGCCCTGTACATGCACAAAGTAAGTGAAAGAAAACGTTAGAATAATCAAATTTTACATTTATGTTCATCAAGCATGCTTGCAAACAACGCATGCCGCAACCACACAAACCTGCCCAGGATATCACCTACCTAGGACAAATTAAATATCAAACTAGCCGCCACTGTTCTAGTCAATGAAAGCCGAGAAAACCCTTAAGCGCGGAAGATTTAACACGTTATAACGTATATCATCACCCCTTCGTGAAAGATTTACAAATTAACAATTATAAGAATCTGTTCCGATTGCTTGTACTATAATTCAACAATTTAAACTTTAAAAAAGAGTGATAATGTATGCTAATTCACAATTGTAATTCGTAACATAATTGATCGTGCCTGTAAAAATGGCATGCATTTCATGTAAACTTACCCGTTTATACGAAATATAAATTGTTATTATTATTATAAGAGATCAACACAACTGAAACTTATAAAAGACAGCCAGGGGAACCCAATTACCAAGGAAGAAAGACAGATTAAACAATGGGCGGATCACTTCAAAGGACTCTTGAACCAACCACCACCTGCAACTCGTCCAGAAATACCAACAACAGCACGTACACAACTGCAAGTTGACACCAATCCTCCAACGAAAGCTGAAGTCTTGAGTGCAATCAAGCTTCTGAAATCTGGAAAAGCAGCTGGACCAGATGGAATACCCCCTGAAGCACTGAAAGCGGACTCAGAGACGACAGCAGATATGCTGACTCCATTATTGCAGAAGGTCTGGAAGGACGGAAATGTGCCTACTGACTGGAGAGAAGGGTACCTCGTGAAACTACCAAAGAAGGGCGAATTATGACTCTGTAAGAACTGGCGAGGTATCATGCTCCTGTCGACGCCAAGTATAATTCTGAGTCGCATCATCCTGGAGAGAATAAAGGACGCACTGGATACAGAACTCCGACCAGAACAAGCTGGATTCAGGAAAGGCAAATCATGTTCTGACCAAATTGCAACTCTACGCATCATCATCACAGAACAAAGCATGGAATGGTAATCAAATCTCTACCTCAACTTTATAGACTTTGAGAAGGCCTTCGACAGTGTTGACTGCGAAGTAATTTGGAAACTACTCGAGTACTACGGCGTACCCCAAATATTCATCAACCTTATTCAACAGCTGTACGACAACGGCACATGCCAAGTGATCCACAACGGAAAACTCAGCGAGGCGTTTGGAGTAAACACAGGAGTCAGACAAGGGTGCTTATTATCACCAATGATATTCCTAATTGTGGTGGACTGGATTATGCGTCAGACAGTGGGAAACGAGAAGACAGGGATATCCTGGAACGACGTGAAGAACCTAGAAGACCTGGATTTCGCGCGTGGATGATTTATGTTTGATGTCACACAAAATCGAAGACTTACAAGCGAGAACCGACAAACTGGTCGAAGAAGCAGCAAAGACAGGACTCCAGGTGAACATAGACAAGACGGAGGTTATGAAAATAACCAACCAACAACAACAACAGCAGCAACATCCAGCGCCAATCACCATCAACGGGAGGGATTTGAAAGAGGTTACTTCTTTCACTTATCTAGGGAGCATTGTCTCAACTACAGGAGGAACGGACGAGGATGTCAAATCGAGAATCGGGAAGGCGAGAAACACATTCATCAACCTGAAACCAATCTGGAAATCTTCCGCTGTCACTCAGCATCAACAACAAAATTCGGATTTTCAATGCAAACGTCAAGTCAGTTCTTCTATACGGATCAGAAACTTGGCGGGTCACAAAGAATATTTCCAACAGCCTGTTGCAGACCTTTATCAACAGCTGTCTTCGCTCTATGCTGAAGATTAGATGGCCGGAAAGAATCACCAACAAGAAACTATGGGAACAAACAAAACAAGAACCAATCGCCCAACAAATATGCAGGAGAAAGTGGAGATGGATTGGACACTCGCTGAGGAGGCCGTTGGGTGACATCGCTTGTCAGGCCATAGCTCGAGTGGAACCCGAAAGGGAAGCGGTGAGTGGGACGTCCAAGGGTGACATGGAGGAGATCGTGTGAAGAGGAGCTGAAACAGTATGGACTAACATGGATGCAGGTGAAAAGTACAGCAGAAGACAGAAGCAAGTGGAGACGTGCGTTTGAAGTCCTATGTTCCACTAGGAACCCAAGGGAACAATAATAATAATACCTAATATGGAATTACATCCTATCACAGTGTCCAAGTTCTACACTTACAGTGAAGTTATTGAATGCTGTGATAAGCCAGGAAGGTTTGCTGACTGAGTTGAAGAATTCAGTCACTATTAATGGACATACGTTTATAGTAACTGGTGGTCCCACTAGATGATTAATATCGCTATCGCGAGAAACTTCTTAGCCAAGTCGTAAAACGAATTAATTTTATTTCCGCTCTACACAAAGCACACTATGGTTGTCGCCAAACTGCAGAAAATCCAGTGGAGTTGGTCCCTCAGTTATGAGTACTTATTTCACAATTTCATCTTTGCTGACATAATCATTTTAGTTTGGCGAGTGGAGTGACTTCCATCACATCAATTCAATGGTCTTAACATAGACAGCTAGTTGTCCCTGAAATTGGTCATCCCTCGACGTCTATTAGTGTCTAATAAAATAACGCTATTCGTGTGATAGGACTAACCGAGCGGGAATCCTCTGTAAGTAAGGAACAGTGTGCTAAGGGCAACAGTGAAGAATAGGAGACATTTTCAAAGAGGATTATAACCAGCAACCACTTGTAATGTTGATCTATCTGATTGGTCAAATCGAGGTCATTTGACTTTGGTATATATTGTTTACTCTTGCCTGTGCTCAGTACTAAGAAGCAGATGTGATAGGAGTGTTGTATATTGGAATCGGAGGTCACACGAAGCGGGGTCTTTTTGTGTTTTACGTTACTTTTACATTAGCAAAGTATGTGGATGGTTTTAAATTTGCTATGGTCTTATTTATTTATAAAGAATGCCATAAGAAAATTTGCAGGCTGAAAAATAAATTGAGGTTGAAAAAGCGACAGAAATTAGTGGATGAATCGTAGTTCATCTCATAAGTTTTCTCACCCGGTGGCCACAATGGTTGTCTTCGTAGTTAGTGGTATCGAGATTTTAGGAATTTAGGTTGTAACGCTGCATTTGAAAAAGTAAGAAGTTTTTGTCAAGTGAGTTTTGTGTATTAAATGTCTGCTTCATGCCTAAGGCCATAACAATGGACACAGGCACGATTGTTGAACCAGAATACAATGCTGCAATTACGTAATTGCATCCTAACTTTCAGAAAATTCTTTGCATTGCGTTCATTAAAATGAATTTGGCAACCTCATCGTTCCTATGTTCACGCATGTAAAAATGCACTAACGTTAGTGCGGTTAACCGCTTTGCTATATCACTTTTGTTTCTTAAAAGAAATAATGACATATTGGGAATTAGATGATGTAGCTTAATATCACTAATATCCTTTCCATCTTTTTTCGGCAAATTGCATCCATCTGAATCAGTATATTGCTGTGCATTGTTTTCCATTGTGTCATGGAACTTGGATAAGCCGTTGATAAACTGGTGTTTCCAACACTAAGGTCTTTGTGTTTATAATTGAAGTTCTCTGGTTACTTGTCACTTATCGAAGCCCTGGAATCGGTTTTAATATAGTATACTTCTAAGGATGGTAAGTATATGCTTTTGCCGATACTGGTGGATTGGGCGAAATCGGTAAATGTCTATTCTAAAGATTATTAATCCCACATATATTAATTGGGCTTATTGTAGAACTAACAGTTTACATTTTCCTCCATTAACTGTATTTTAGCTTTTCACTACTGGAATCACTTGCGTCAAGGTTTCCAAGACAACTCAGTTGATCAAACTCGAATGTCACTTGATGCAATCTTAAAATGTGACTTTTCTGAGGTTGACAGACCTTCCGAACTGATACGAAATGCTGTATTTTGCATACCTTGGAGCCTGGGTATTGTTGTTATCGGGTCGCAGAAGAGATTGCTTATTTATCAAGGTAATTATCTATTGGTTTTTAATAAGTTGCTGAAGGATTATCTGGGAGTCGTGACAAGTTTGTTCTGACTACCAATCTGAACTGTTCAAGGTATTAAAAGTGCTAAACTCTATGCATCTTTAGTTATATCACAGCAATTAATTATCTGAATTTCTCTTCGTAAGGAAGAATCTTGTTTAGTGATACCGATTCATTTTCAGAAATACCAGTGATGCTAAACGTGGTTGGAGTGTTATCGTCGTTGGACTTGCAGACGGTAAATTACTTTTTTTAGATGAGGTACGTATTTCAGTATTTTTTTCACCTAGTATTTTCACTATAGGCTGGTAGAATTCTTTTGGGCATCAAAGATGGACTTGGTTCTGTGACCTCCTTGCAAATCACTTCATGTGGTGTAAGACTGTGTTGTTTCGTTTCATTTTCAGTAGGAGAATTTGTGTGTATTATGCAAGAACACAATTACTTGTCTAAACCTCAGCGACCTGGAAGGTGTTCTGCTAAATAGTTGTGCATATTTATCTGAACCTTCTCACCAATTGTATAATAACTTCAGCGTTGAATATACTAGGAAAATTCGTTATCGAAATTTGGCCATTCCTACTGATGGTGAAAAACATCACTTTTCATCTCTGAGTAAGTGTACCTTCATATAACACGATTGTTCCAGCCAAATACCAAATTGGAACATTTGATTCATTAGTAAAAAAGTTTGCTTTTGAATCACACTGTCGTGAAAAAAAGATTGGTGTACCATTAAAGCAAACTAGGTGGACAATGGTTGGCTCGAATCCTTTCATAAGCTTCAGCTTCTTGAATGAGGTAACTATAAATTCGTCAGTTATATTTGTTTCTCTTTGTCCCTTTTCGTGGTTAGTTAAGGTTGTTTGTTTCCTTTTTAGAATACGGATCCTGGAGCCTCCCATTTCGCATCTTTTATTTACCAAGAGGCCAAACGTGCCATGTTTGGGTTGAAACAGTGAGTTTCAGGTTTTCGATTTTCATTCACCTGACACTTGTTTCTCATGCACTTGGTTCCCTTGATAAATTTCTTTGGTACAATCATAAAGTTCATCTATAGAAAAGAAATCTAGACCGGACAATATCTTCACTCTAACTGCTTCTGTCCTTTAAGCTATAAGCGTGGATTAGGGAAAACACTGCACAACAGAGCCAGGAGGCTATGTTCATCCAACAAACTGGAAGAATTAGGCTTTGTTGAGAAATGCCTAGGGAAAAATGGGTATGCAAAGGGAATTATCCTAAAGTATATCAAACAGAAACACGAGAAAATGAAACACCTGACTGTTGAAAAGAAGAAAGTGTTTATTTGTCTGACATTCAAAGGAGAAGCAGTATCACAAATGATTGACAAGAGAATAAAATTAGCAACGAAAAGATGTTTCCATACAAACTATCTTGTAACAGTATAAAGCGCCAAATGCTCTATAAGCCACTCTGAACTAGATAAGTACCCTGCTCATGTCACCTCCAACTGAGTTTATAAATTTACGTGTACTTGCAGGAGTAAGTACATTGGAAGGACAGAAAGAAAAACTTCTATCTATCTTTTCCGAGCATATCACGAGAAACTGATGCCTAAAAGGAAGCAGATATTCGCAAAGTGCAATTGCCAGACCCTTCATGGCTACGTATCATTTCGTCGAGATTTCTAAATCCTTCAAGATATTAAATATACAAAGGACAGCAAATTTACTGAGATTTGCTGAGGCAACTACAATCAAACATTTCAAACGAAACTTTTTTGTGACTATAAATGGTGTGAATAATTGTGGGAATAATCGACTGATTTTTGTTTCTTGCGTTTGTCTGGAGTGTCTCTGAAAAGTGTTCTTTTCCTTTTCAATGGTGTTGTAAGTTTCTTTTTTTGAGTGCCGATTGTGGAAATATAGAATACAATTTTATGAGGAACCAGTCACGTTGGTCGGTGGCTGTTGTTGTTCTAGGTATATGGTGTTAAGTCCATACTCTGTATGTAAGATATTACACTCATTTGTTATGATTGTATTTAAAGCGTAGGCGCACTGTGGCAAGAAACTGTTTTTAACAGGTAACAAAGTACCTTTAATCTTAAAAATCTGTTTTGAATTCAATGGTTAATGCTTTAGTTGTGGGTTCTGTAAATACTGTCATGATGATACAACATATATTTAGAGTTATTCCCATCGTTCATATGCTATTTCTCACTTTTCTGTGAATTTTATCTCTCACTTTATAACCTATTCACATGTTTTCTAGCAATTATTCAGAATCCTTAGTTGTAACCTGGCCAGGAAGTGAAAATGATCTCACGTATCCTGTTGTTCAGTGCAATTCTCTTCCTCATATTTCTTTAAGTTTGTCTCATGGATTAGCTGACAGCCGTCGTAGTATATTGTCTTCTGGCATTGGTATATCATCCGACCACCACTGGATGGCTGTTCCTGATAGTCTTGGAAGAGTGCTTCTTATAGATACATATAAAGAACGTGTTGTTCGTATGTGGAAAGGTGAGTAGTTGTAAATTTTTGTCATCATTTTGTTATGTATCTTTACAGTCTTCAAGTCAATTGAAGTTTGAATATCTCCTCAGGAGAATAATTTCAGAAGCACTTATATATGCTGCTTCGCGTAAGAACAGACTTTTGTAAATCTCAATTACTGCTTATAAACACATTAAAAATCCCTATGATATCACTATTAGTAAGTTACTTGGAAATATACACACTTTCACTCGCCTTTAACCATTGCATATTTTTTCACATTACAACGTGTTCATAGACCATTGATATCTATATACTAAAATAGATGGGTTTTCTGTTGTACAGCATGATATTCAAATGTTGTATAAAGTGAATTCAATAATGATAAGCGAGTAGGTAAGTAAACGTGAAATTGCAGTAGAAACAAGAAATGACTGTCAAAACTAACAAATTAGGAAGTGTATATTACTTATTATTATTATTATTGTTCCTTTGGGTTCCGAGGAGAACATTGGGCTTCAACAGCACGTCTCCACTTTGTTGTATTTTCTGCTCTCCCCTTTAGCTGGTCCTACGATTGCCCATCATCTCTGACCTCCTCGCACAATCTCTTCCATGTCACTCTCGAATGACCCTTTCGTCGTTTCCCATTCGGGCTCCACTCGAGCGATGGCCTGGCGTGCGATGTCATTCGACGGTGTGCCCAATCTATCTCCATTTTCTTCCACATATTTGTTAAGCGATAGGTTCTTGATTGTTTTGTTCCCATAACTTCTTGTCGCTAATTCTTTCTGGCTATTTGATCTTCAATACTGAAGCGAAGACATCTGTTGATAAAAATCTGCAGTGACCTGCCGGAAATACTTTTCGTAACGAGCCAAGTTTCTGATCCATATAGAATCACTGACTTAACATTGGTGTTGGAAATCCGAATCATGTTCTTTATGCTGATTGGAGATTTCCAAACCGATTTCAGAATGATGAAGGTCTGCCTTACCTTTCCAATTCTGTCTTTGACGTCTTCATCCGTTCCACCTGTGGTTGATATGATGCTTCCTAGATAAGTGAAGAGAGGAATTCACCTCTTTCAAATTTCTCCCTTGAAAGTAATTGGTGCTGGTTGTTGTTGTTCGTCTGTTGGTTATCTTTATCACTTCTTTCTTCTCTGTTTTCACCTGGAGTCTGATCTTTACTGCTCCTTCAGCTGATTTTTGGTTTTCGCCTGTAAGTCTTCGAGTTTATGTAATACTAGGCATAAATCATCTGCGCAGTCCAGATCTCCTAAAGTCTTACCGGTCCAATATATTCCCATCTCTCTCCCTAGTCTGACGCCTAATCCAGTCCACCATATTTAAGAATATCATCAGTGATATTAGAAATATATATATATATATATATATATATATATATATATATAACATTTCCTAACCATCTCAGTCGATGGTTAGGACATGTGTTACGTATGCCTAGTCATCGCCTTCCTCGACGGTCAATATTAGCTGACATGGACATAGGGTCAGGCTGGAAAAGAGCTAGCGGTGGTCAAACCAAAACATGGCACCAGTCAATGAAATCCACAACAGTTAGTTTAAGCCACGTAGGAAGGTGTAGACTTCCTGGTTGGGGTCCTCGGGACGGTAAAAAACAATGGCTCAAAATCGTTCTCAATGGTGCAGATGCATCCACTCCTTGTGACCTATAATACCCAATGAAACTATATTTTTCTTCATTGCTACTATTCCTTTTGTCTCATATCCCTGTTTACTGTCTCTTTTTTGCATTTCTTCCACTTTCTTCTCTTTCTTAGTGTGCTACATCGAGTGTGGCGACTTGAACTGCTGCACATCGATGCAAAGTTCTATGTTGAAAACAGACAGACAGACAGAGAAATATATATTATTACGGCTTCATAATTTTTTACACTTGCCTCTGTTGTTTAAAAACCTAGTTGAATTCCATTTTTGCTACGCATCGTAAGTAGTTAAACTGTGATAAAAAAAACGAAAGATGGTGTCTGAATAAATGAATTGACAAAGTGGTATCACTAAATGCAACTTTTCTTCTATTTTGGTTCGATTTGAAAATAAAACTTCGAATTTCCTACTTAATAATCATCCATTACTTTGGCCAGTGTATAAACTTGGCTAAGACATGTGTTGCACAAGTCGAGCCATCGCCTTCCTAGATGAACAATGTTAGCTGACATTAGATTAGTTTGGAAAAGAGCTAGGAGTGGTCAAATTAAAGTCTGACATCAGTCTGTGACAATTGCTTTGAGCCATGTTAGGAGCTGTTAGGCTATCTTGTTTGGGGTCTTCGGGATGCCATGAACCAATTGGCTGCAGACTATTAGTGATTTGGTTGAAAATCGTTCTGACTGACGCAGATGCATTCACTTTCTGTGTTCTCCTGCATCAATCATACCGTTATGTTTTCCCATGTTCATATCTTTCTCCCTTACATTTTTGCTTATTATTATTGTCGAATATACTTTTTTCTACCTTCGTGTACTACATGGACTGTACCAAATTCAACTGCTAAACTTTTGTGCATAGTTCTAACCTTGAAATTTAGTTAGTCACCACGTATACATTCATTTCCTCTTTCTTACTCATTTAAAATTTATTGAGGTTCTCATTTTGATTATATGTTTCACTGTGAATGATACGTAAAAAGTTAGTTGTAGTGAATGAACTAAGCAGAGTGTTTAAGTAGTGTGCGCTTTTAATAATAACAAGTCTTTTATGTGAATTCAGACATGTATACACCCAAATTTCATGACATGTTGAGACAATGTATAAGACGTATAATGCCAACAACAGAAGGAAAAAAAAGAACAAAACTGGTTTTATTGACTATCCTACAATTGTCTAAATTAGTTTTTTGGATTATAAACAGATGAATAAAAACTGCAAGAGATAATGAATCATAAATATAAATTGGGTTTTTCATATTCATATGATTGTGAAATTTCATAAGTTTCTTGATAAATTTACTTTATCAACAATTCGTTTAGGTTGATGAAGTAACTCTGCAGTTTTTTATCTCTGAATTTTGTTTGCTCCTAGGATATAGAGATGCTGAAGTTGCTTTTCTTGAAGTTACTGATTCAGAGATTCTTTATGTCAGCAGCAATAACCAACCTAATAATGCAGTTAGAAAGACACTCTGTTTACTTATTCATGCTCCACATCTTCATCTATTGGAGTTGTGGTGTTTAGTTCACGGTCCTAGAGTCGTTTCCTGGGATGTGGTAGAACCAGTTCGCCTTATTCAAACGGAATGTCATGCATACAGTTGTGTACCTGAGTCAAACGAATCGAAGTAAGTAATCAGTTTAAAAGCTTTAATTATTTATTCTAAAGTTTGACAATTAACTATTGATGTTGTACTTACAGGGAATCGTTCTAAGCACTGTTCAAGTTTTTAATCTATAGAATTTACTAGTTTCCTGCTGATATGACCTTTAAGATGGTTCATGTAATTTTTCCTGTTTACTTTTACTGTCATCATTGTTATGATTTTGGCGCCATTTGTTGTGAACCGTCGTCAGTTGATATGACTAAGTGGACTTACACGTGGGTATAAATAACACAAACTAAATGGACAACTCAACTGAGATGCTATGTACTCCTATTCTACCTTAGTACCTTCCGCTTCGTTGGGCCACGTAAATATTAAAAGACAAAGACTGGTCTGTGATTGTTAGGATAATAACTGTATTAGGAAAAAAGCACATATTTATATATTTCTAACTGCATTAAAATATAGCTAGGGCAGTGAAAAATAGGTTCTTCTGATTAGTAGACGTTTCAGCTAGCTCCACGAAATATAAATGTTCTGATTGGTTGGTGATTGGCCTAGGGCAAAGGTAAGAAAAATATGATGCAATTTTACAGTAAGGTCATATCATCTGATTACAAGATGAATTCTGCAACCACTAGCTTAAAATATCGATTTCTATTTTTAGCCGCTTCCTATGCCCCCGTCGCATCGGTAAAAATTAGAGGACTTTCTTTTTGGATTTGTTTGGAAAATATTATATTTCTGGACCAAAAATAATTCCCGATGGAGATAACTGATTTGAGGCGGAAGCATTTATTACCATATGATAAAGCAGCAAAACTCTATCTCCCATTGTCCCCTTCGGCTACATGAGAGCACTCCTAGGAACGTCGACAAAGCGTTCAGTTTGTCCATAATATTGGGGGCGGTGTGGAACTGGGCGTTTAGGACGGGAAACTGCCTTAACCTTCGGCGTCGGAGGCGAAAAGACTTGATTAAACTTGTAGCGACCAAGTTTGTCCTGGGAGACAGAAGCACACTTTTGACACAAGCGTTGCAATAGAGATTTGTCAGATACATGACTTGGAACAATATCATTTTATGATGACGTTACATTAGAACACACTGAATTTAATGGGACATTCGAGATATTGAGCTTATCCATCCAATGCAGACCAAGTAAATTCAAATGAAGGTGGTTCGTGAGATAACATACACCATGGAGTTGGTGCCCACCAAACTGAACAGGACAGTTGATCTCACCCGTGAATTTTAACACATCCCTAGAAGCATTCTTAACGGTATGTTCTGTCGGAAGAATCTGTGGGCACCCAAGTGTGTACCACGTATTGTGGGAAATTAAAACGATATCTAACTCTGTATCCGATTGAAGACGAATAGGTTTATTGTTAATAGACAGCGTAACATACTTTTGTCTCCTGGCAAAACCGACTTTGAACGTTGTGAAAACAGCCTGCTTGAAGTAATCATGTTTGTTTTTCAAAGCAAAATTTTTCTTTGGTGAACGGTAACCCTCTTTATCTCCAAAAAGGCGACATTTGTGGCATATATGTTTCACGAATGGACAAAATTTGACAAAATGCCATGAACCACATTACCAGGACACTGAAGAAGTCCTGGCTGAATTTTGAGACTGCCATTCGGTGTGCTCAACGGTGGACGGAGAAGTTTTCATCGCATTAACTGAGCCAAATTCAGACATCTGTGATTTGTGCTGCAGTATGGCAGTGTCGGGCTTCAAGTTGCTTAAACGTTGACATTGTGTTGTCACCATCTGTAAAGTTATTTTCGGATCTTGTTCCACACATGGCATTCATTTCATTCTAGTGACAGTATCTTCCAAAGTAAAAAAATTGTTTGATGTAAAATTTATCCTCACTTTCAATGACTATTGATCACACGTCTAGTTAAATATTTAGAAATAAGGTCAGCAACATTTAGAGCAGTGTATTGAGTAAGCTATTCTGCCTACACTGAATGGTTATAAAAATGGAAGTATTCAGTACATGATATGGGTTTATACCAGTATTTCGAATTGGGAGAAGTTTTGAGTACTTGATAAAGTTTTTCATCTTTTGATAAAAATACAAATATTTGCTGAGTAGTAAACTATTTGAATTTCATGGTATTTAGCCAAAATTCTAGCTCACTTTATACAAGAGTGAAGTGTATGTACAGTTTATTAGACTGATTAGTTTATAGGAAGAATCAATTAGTCTCGAAGTAGTTTTATTCATAATCAAATGTCAGAAATAGAACTGATAGGAACCAATATGTTGAATAGCTGTTTTGTCCAGGTTTCAGACGATTCACTTTACGATAGATTTCTTAAAGTTTAGACCTTTGGATGTCAACCTCTTATGTAGATGATGATGTGCTAGTCACAAGAAATGATGCTTGTGTTCCTGATCCTACACGAAGCCTAGGATGTGCACTTTTGTAGAGTCTCAAACTAGGACAGCACAACCACCCATAGTTAATTGGTTTTCAATGACCCCCTGCATGATTTTGATGTATAATTTGGACTACACTTTCTCCACTCATAGTAACTCCTTATTACAGGTACTGTGTTAATTAATTCTGAGCATTACTATCTGTTTTGCAGCACAATTATGTCATTTGTGTTTCTCACTTAACTGTGTGAAATTTATAATCACTGAACAATTTATAAAACAGCTGTCTTACATGACTGCTGCTCTTAGTATTTAGAGCATACTAAGTTCTCTATTTTCCACATTTAACAACCAAGATATCATTTCCACTAACCAACTTAAATGACAAATCACCTTTATACTATAGTCTGGTGGGGTGATGTTCAAGAAGGGTTATAGGAGTGTGTAGGTGGTTATTACTTTCTGACTATCATCTACATTGTGGAAGTTGATCTCTTCTCCGAGTACCTGTAACAGAAGGAGCATTAGTGTTGCGTGACCGTAAAGCCTAGGGGACTACTGTTTGAGGTCAATCACACACGGCCTGTTTGAATTTGTTTTTGGTATTGCGTCCGTATTACTATCTTACTGCCGGCTACGGACCACCACTAGATAAGTTGGGATGTACATTTTTCGGGATCGATCTTTTCTTACCTTCAGCCATTCTCCAGAGTAGAGAGGCATCAGAGCTGGCTTGCTGGTTATCTGAGGGAAACACCTTATTGCTGTTGCATTCATATTTCTTTATTTTACTGTAGTCTTACTAATTAAAATGTCTCCGATATGTTTAAACAATTCCTAGTTTTTTGAATAAAATTTTTTTTATACATATTTTTGTTTATTTTTCAGGTCTAAATTTAACCAAGTAGTCCTGATAGATGGTTCTGGTTGCGTTTATTCTATCAGTTTGAATTCTAGTTTATGTTTATCAGAAAATAATACGGAGGCTGCAGTAGATTATCGAGAATATAAAATACTTCAAAGAGTCTATGAAACTTTGGAACAATATGATAACAACTTAACACTAGGTATGTTTGTTGTATTTTTGAAGAATTTGCATGACATTTCCAAGATATTTTGGAAGATTCCGTTAGGTGGATGTTATTCTCAAAGCCAAGATTAAGTCTAGCGCTGTTATTGGAAGCCTTCTAATGATTGCTTATATCTCTGTTGGTAATGACACCTTTAAATGAAGTATCAATAAACTGGAACACGGCCTATCATCTCTATAACATAAAGTTTGAGCTCAGTTTAGTTATATGCCAAGCATTGTCAGTATTCACTTTCTCAGTTAGATAGCATTTCAAAGATTGCACTGTTTTTGTCAGCCATGTTTTCGAAATATCTGCGAGATTAGGCGGTTTGAGGTAATTGATGGGTGGCTTTATACTTACGTAAGCAAAACAAATCTGCAGCTGTTTATTTCTTGAAATGTCTAGTACAGTCAGAAATATTACTGATAAGTTGTTCGAGTTTCAAATGACCTGTGGAATTTTGTTAACTATGTGTTAACATATGTGACTGTTGATGAAGGTATAAAGGTCATACCGATTTTCCAACGATATTACTATTCAGTGTTCAATAAACTCATAACAGGATTTCATCATGAGCTGACATCGGTTAGAGAACCATTGGAAAACCACCTGGGAGTACTGGACAGCTGTTTCGTCCTCCTTCTTTAGGACTCTTCATCAGTACGCACCCAACTCCAGGGTTCTAACCTGGGACCTTATGGTTACAGGCCGAGCTCGTAGACCATTAAGTCACTGGGGCCCGATCCAATGGCCTATGAATTCCAACTTCCGCCAAGTCACGACATAGCGCGACCACTAGCCAATGTCTCCGACGAGTATTTTTCCCCACACCGGGCCTGCTGTAACCTTCTGGTCACGACTTCCCGCTAGAACCCCGAGTAACCCCAGTGGCTTAATGGTCTACGAGGTCGCCTTGTAACCATTAGGTCCTGGGTTCGAACCCTGGGGGTGGGTGCGTACTGATGAAGAATCCCAAAAAGGAGGACGAAACAGCTGTCCAGTACTCCCAGGTTTTCCAATGGTTCTGTAACCGATTTCAGCTCATGATGAAATCCTGTAACCAATCAGTCAAATCCCTACAAACCAATACATGAACTCATAACACCTTGTATGTTGCATCTGTAAGTGTAGACAATATTCGAGACTAATGCAAAGGTGGTCGCTTTCGATGTAAAATTACCATTCCCTACCTTTTACTCAATACTAAAAATGATACCCGAACTAAAAGTCAATAAAAGACAACTGAAAGCATGTGCAAATATGGCTGATTAAGCGATTGTCATCATTTGGATATTAAGGAAACTTTGAGAAGTATTCAACAAATCCAGAAATCGGATACTGCATAGAACTTATTGGTGTCATAAAATTTAAGTTGTGCTTTATTCATTTTACATTTTTATTTCTTTGCGTTTCCAGTGGGACATAAGGCTTTAAGTTAGAGCTTTGAAGTTTCAGTAGCACTGGTGCTGCTTTAATGGGATAGGGTTGCCAACCTCGTGCCCAACCTCCCTTCCGTACTGGGTTTACTACTGGCTAAGCAAGGTAAAGGAGCGGGTCGACCGGGGACCGAACCTTGGGCCACTTGTCTTAGATTTTGAGTGGAATATAGGGCTCCAGCAGCACATTTCCATTTCATCCTATTTCTTGCAGCTCTCTTTAGCTGACTCCACAGTTGCCCATAGGCTCTCATTTCCTTCTCACACTATCTCCATGTCACCCTCGAACACCCAACTTGTCGTTACATATTCAGGTTACACTCGATTGCTTGGTGTTTGATGTTACTTGAATGTCGCATCAGTGTATACCTTCAATCCATTTCCATTTTCTGCTACATATTTGTTGGTTGATAGGTTCTTGGTTGGTTCACTGCACTGTCAAAGTTCCTCGTTGCTTATCATTTCTGACCATCTGATCTTCAGTATGGAGAGAAGGTAACTGTTGATAAATGTTCGCCACAGCCTGCTAGGAATGCTTTTGGGCGGCACACCAAGTCTCTGAACCATATAGAAGAACTGATATGACATTAAAGTTTGAAATTCTAAATCTTATTCTTTCTGATGGGTGCAGTAGATTCCCAGAATGATTTCAGAGTGATATATGTCTGTCTTTCCGATACTGGTTTTGACATCTTCGTCCGTACTACTGCCTGTAGTTGAAATGATGCTGTCTAGACAAGTTTTAATATTATTATTTTATTTTATTCCTTTACGTTCCCACTGGAACATAGGGCTTCAGGCTAGAGTGTCTTGAAGTTTCGGTAGCAGTGGTGTTTATTTTTTGGGATGGTGTTGCTAGCCTCATGCCCAAACTTCCCTCTTTACTGGCTTAGCGAGGTAAAGGAGTGCGTCGGTCGGGGATCGAACGCCGGACCGCATGAGTGGTTGGCGAGCATTCTATCGGTGTGCCACCGACGTAGGGTTAATAACTTTGCTAACCTGATTTCTGGCCTTGATTGAGACCAAGGCACCAAAACCAACAACAAACATTTGACAAATGTTTGTGTGTTATCATTCCTAGAAAATATCCATTAATGAATAGACTGTGTGACTTACGTAATCCAATTTCAGTGGGTCGATTTTTTTTCTTGATGACGAAAATGTGATCTGAATGGTTCTAACTGTTGGGAAAACTAGATTTTCTTGAAAATGATGGTAGTTTATTAAACCATAGCAATTAATACACTAAGTGATATTAATTCTGTTTTATAATATCTGAACACCAGCGATGATAAAATTTTGATATGTAGCTTGTTGTGTATTCATAAATTGGTAAAGGTCATTAGTGTGACTCAGCAAAAAGCAATGCTTACTTGTGTGCATTGGTTGTAAATTACACATTGTCTAGAATATCATGACAAAACCCAGACTCCGAACTTTGACAATTACTAGTCATTGTGTATGTGAGCTGTTTTTCTTCCAATGACTTAGCATTATACCGTTTACTGACAGTCTGTCTTAATGATATTACTAATCGTTCTGTCTAATTGGTTCTAATGTCATTTGTTTTAATTGCGTCCGATTGATTCTACACCCCAAGGTTTATCCTATGCACCACCGTAACGCTGAAAAAGAAAAACAAGGTTATTTATTTGTCTTAAAAAGTGTTCAAAACTGTACAACTATTGCATTTGCACTTTTTCCTACTGTCCACTGTGTGTGTGGAGGTCAACAGCACTCAGCATCAAAAATAAGATCCAGATTTTCAACTCCAATGTGAAGTCAGTGCTACTATACGGATCAGAGACTTGGCGCGTCATAAAGAGCATCTCAAACAAACTACAGACCTTCATTAACAGTCGTCTTCGCTCAATACTCAAGATCAGATGGCCGGCCAGAAAAGATCAGCAGTAGTCAGGGATCTCTGGGAGCGAACCAACCAGGAACCGATTGTGAAACAAATAAGCAGGAAGAAATGGAGATGGATTGGCCATACTCTGAGGAAACCATCAAGTGACATCACTAGACAATCCATTGCTCGAGTGGAACCCGAAAGGGAAGCGGCGAGTTGGTCGTCAGTGCAAGGGTGACTTGGAGGAGGTCATGTGAAGAGGAGATGAAAACGTGTGGGCAGACATGGAGCCAGGTGAAGACTCTAGCAGAGAACCGAACTCAATGGGGACGCACGGCTGAAGCCCTATGTTCCTCTAGGAATTAAAGGATACAATAATAATAATATACATTTCCTGTTAGTTGTCAAATGTCAAATTGTTTAGTGTAAAATAGCATGATAATTCATGATGATGTTTGCATGTGCATCAATTTCTACAGAGTACCTTGTCATACTTAGAAATTACCAATATATATATATATATATATATATATATATATTGAGATGATCCAAATAACACTTGACACTTTTAATAGTCGATAACCAGGTATATTTGGGTGTGATGACTTGTTTGTTTATAATTCATCCGACAACAGTATCAAATTACTGTTTCATTTTTGCGACTGTTGACCTTGCTATTTGATTTTATCTTATTACATTCACTGATGATTGATTGCCCAAATACTGTCAATGTGAGTTTTACCCTCCTTTTTAGATCAGTTCTCGACTGGGCTATCTGATCTTCTGATTCAATTTGAAACTATGCAGTGGTTTGAACGAGCTCTTATCCATGTATTAAGTCATCCCGATCTTAGCCCTCATCTAATTTTGGATATTATAAAGCGCTGCATTCAATCGATGACGAATGGTTAGTTATAATAATGTTTTCTCTAAATGTTCATTTGTTATGCTTATTTTTAATTCACACAAGATACCCATTCAGGCATAAATTTAAGAAGAAAAAGTTCAGCGAAGAGTTTCCTTATGACACAGAAGGAAGTTCTGCACTTCATTCTTCCACCTTGGGTAAAATTCCAAATTCTACGACCTTGTTAATAATTCTTTGTTTTCGTTTTCGTTTCTTGAATTTCCGTATGGCATCTTAGTAACATCTTTTTCTGAACCAACTTTTTATTTACTCTTCCTATTCATTACATAATTTATTTTTTGGACACGTGTCTCCATTAATATCCTATTTCATATTACGCAGGCGTAGAGCAAGACAGCTCGCACCGAAGCATTGTATACCCGACCTTTGACAGCCAGGCTAACGTCGCGACGGTGCCAGAGGTGGCACAAGTTGATGTATGCCACCCTAGCCTTCATTATACGGTTGTAAATCTCATCCGTCACCCCTCCGCCAGCACTCAGTCGGTTACAAGTTAATTATCATCTGTTAAAACAAGTCCAGCTAA
Organism: Trichobilharzia szidati; assembly: GCA_944472155.2. NCBI lineage: Eukaryota > Metazoa > Platyhelminthes > Trematoda > Strigeidida > Schistosomatidae > Trichobilharzia > Trichobilharzia szidati. Next base: position 71,537,866 of record OX235272.1, read on the forward strand.
ACGTTCCTCTTCTTGTTCCAATGAGTTTATGCTAGCATTGGTTTCTGCAAAAGAAGAAAAGAAAAACTTATTTAGTGATATTATACTGGTTTTTGTCCTATTACATTGCCTCCCCCCTTCTGTGGGCACTGTCCTCAGTGCCTGATGGTGGTATAGGGTATGCCGTGCCTCCGGCAGACGGCACCTCAACGAAGCTAGCGGCAGGCGGCGGTTGGGAGGGGTTCGGCGGCGCCTTGGCGGCGGCGGGATGATGCGGTTTCAGTTGGTTGTAGTGGGCGGAGATGAGGGCGTCGTAGATTCCGCAGGATGTACGCAGTCGGGGGTCGGTGTTGGACGATCTCGTATGGCCCTTGCCATGGCGCGTAGAATTTTTGGCACGAACCAGCGGGAACTGACGGTCGATGTAGCCAGACGTAATCACCGAGAGAATACGTGGGTCCGCGAGCTAACCGGTCGTAGATGCTCTTCTGGTGCTCTAAAGAGGAGTGGAGATGACGGCGCGCCAGCCCGTATGCTACCTCCAGGTGATGACGAAGATGTCGTACATAGGGTATGCAGTCGATTCTCTCATACGGTAGCATTGGCGCCTGGATCTCGACTGGTAGACGGAGTTCGCGCCCGAACAACATCATAGCTAGAGAAAAACCCGTTGAGGAATGCACGGAGGAGCGATAAGCCAACAAGCACTGGGGCAGGAGGTCGTCTCAGGTGTTTTCCGGAGCGTTATGTAGGAAGGCACGGAGAAGATTCTTGATGGTTCTGTTGGCGCGTTCCACCAGCCCATTACCTTGTGGATGGTAGGATGTCGTGTGCGTTTTCCGAATGGCAAACGTATTACAGATGTGCGCGATGAGGTTACTCTCGAAAGCAGTGCCTTGATCGGAGTGTAGATAAAGGGGGGCACCAAAACGAGACACCCACGTATCAATGAAGGTGCGACCGATCGTCAGGGCATCCTGGTGTTGCAGGGGAACAGCCTCGCACCACTTGGTGAAATAGTCTACCATTACGAGTATGTAATGGTTACCACGTCTCGACGCTGTGACTGGCCCCATAATATCTATCCCCACTCGGTTAACATCGGAACCAATGGTGCTCGCGAGACTGGATTAGGCTGCTTAATTTGGGCACACGTAGCTCAATTTCTGCAGAATTCAGTGACGTCGTGATGAAGGAGTGGCCACCAAAAGCGTTGACGGACAGCGTGTTCGGTTTTCCGTTGGCCAGCGTGGCCAAGTTGCTGGTGTACGAGATGTATTACCTCCGGGACCTTCAGACGTGGTACGATAAGGCGCGGTGACAATGGCGATTCGACTACATACAAGACGTTATCAATCAGGCGTAGCACACCCCACTTACCACAGATGCATCCGGTTGCGTCAGACAGACTCCGTAGTTCTTTACTCGACGGTTTATCGTTCCCGTGAAGTTGACGTGGTTACACAGGTTGGATGTCCGCGTCAGCCGCCTGCAGTGCTGCCTAATCAACATCTAGGCCTGTATTCAGTATAGCATTTACCGGGGAGACATAAGGCGGCAGACGGGAGAGGGCATCAGCGTTAGCGTGTCGGGGCCCAGGGCGATATTCACAGGTAAAATCGAACTCCTGCAAATGCTCCTGCCAGCGAGCGACCTGGCCTTCGGGTTCGCGAAAAGTTTGAAGCCACTGCAGGGCACGATGGTCAGTGCGTGCTCAAAATGGGCGTCCGAGAAGGTAATGGCATAAATGTTTGAGGAGGGCCAGCATCTCTCGGCGCGTCGTGGAGTAGCGGGTTTCACGTTTGTCCAGCTTACGGCTAGCATATGCAATAACCCGTTCTTGACCATCAGGCGCCACTTGGGAGAGGACAGCGCCAATGGCAGTAGCACTTGCATCAGTATCTAAAATGAAGGAGCCAGCGGATGGGGACGTGTCAGGGAATGCGAGGATGGGTGATGATGTGAGACGTTTCTTCAACTCGTTAAAAGCGTTTTGGCACTCACTAGTCCACAAAAATTTTCGACCCTGTTCCGTTAAGCGATGCAGGGGTGACGCTATAGTGGCGAACGCGGGGACAAAACGACGATAGTACGACGCTAAGCCCAGAAAGCTGCGGACGTCTTTAGTACACTGTGGTACGGGCCAGTCAGAAATGAGGCGGGTTTTTGTTGGATCTGTCTGGATGCCGTCTGGTGAAATGCGGTGACCCAAGAAAACAACTTCTTGCTGAAGGAAGGTACACTTAGACGGTTTCAGCTTTAAGCCAGCAGTTCGTAAGCGTTTGAAAACAGTGCGTAGGTCGTCTATGTGTTCCTCCGGGGATTTCCCGTGGACAACGATATCGTCAAGATAGATCAAACATTTGCGTGGGACTAGCCTATCCAGTACAACCTGCATCAGCCGTTGAAAGGTGGCGGGGGCATTACACAACCCAAATGGCATGGTGCGGAATTCATACAACCCAGTCGGGAGTATGAAGGCAGTTTTTGGGCAGTCGTCCGGGTGTACTTCAATTTGCCAGTACCCAGATGCTAAATCTAACGTGGAAAACCATTTTGAGCCACTCAGTGCGTCGAGAGTAGAGTCAATGCGAGGGACCGGGAAGGAGTCACGCCTCGTCACAGAGTTCAGTTTGCGATAGTCGATGCACATACGGAGAGATCCATCCTTCTTCTTAACTAACACAATAGGTGACGCCCATGGGGACGAGGAAGGTACGATGATCTTCTTGTCTAGCATGTCCTGTAACAACATTTCTAGCTGGGGCTGATAATGAACAGGGATGCGTCTGGGCGGCTGGCGCACAGGTGAGTGGCTACCAGTGTTAATACGGTGCTGCACAATATTAGTACGTCCAGGGCTGTCCCCCTCGTCAAAAACATCCAGAAAGTCCCCAAGTAAAGTTAGCATTTGGTCCCGGATGGTCGCTGGGACGGATGGGTTAAGGGAGACTTGATTAAGGATAGACGAAACAGTAACAGTGGGTGGAGTAAGCAGTGGTTGCTGAGGACTGTCTAAAGCTATTGGCGTTGTATCAAGAGTGACCTGATTGTGAGGAAGATCTATGAAAGCGGAGTGAGCAGTAAGGAAATCGACGCACAGGATCAGGTCCCATGTAATGTCGGGGCAGATAAGACAACAGTGGTGAACTACTAGGCTCCCCAGGCGTAGCTTGATAGGATCCCACACACTTTGTTATTGTTCAATTATCTTAACGACTGTTAATCTCGCATAAGTGGTATATCATCATTCCCCACGCATTTTGTTATTGACTATTACGACCAATTATTTCAAATACTGTTAGCTGTCTGTATTGGTTGTAAAAATGTATAAATACCATTTCCTAAATAAGTTTCTTTGTCGTAGTTGTTGTACTACAATACACAGTCACAGACCAGACTTTGTCTTTTGATATTTGCCTGGTTCGCTGAATCGGAAGGTACCAGAAGCAGATAGGCATATTAGTCAGGCGCAGATAGAATAAGGCGACAACGTCCTCATTTAATTCCCCTACCGTTATAACAAATTGGCGACGGGGTTTACTTTAATTCATTGCAGTTATAACAAGCAAGCGACGACGAGTTTTATTCTGTTCAGCGCAACTATAGAACATTTTTGACTGTGTTAATTACAACCCAATTACAATGTCTATCTCTCTGGACGATCTCAAATCTATCTTGCAGCAGCAGCAAGTTCAGAATGAAGCAGCTCAACTAAAATTAATCGAAGCTCTCACTCAGAAGCTGTCCATTCAAGTTCCAACAACATCTCATTCAGACAAATATGAAAGCATCTCAAATTCCATCAGTGAGTTCAACTACGACCCAATATCTGGTCTCGTATTTGATACATGGTTCAATCGTTATGAAGACGTTTTCCGTATTGAATGCTACATGTTTGATGATGCTGCCAAAGTCCGATTGTTACTAAGAAAACTTGGTACTGTTGAGCACAACAGATATGTTAACTTCATTCTGCCTAAGAACCCACGTGAGTTATCATTCGATGAGACAGTCACCGTTTTATCACAAATCTTTGGTGAACAGTCATCCATGTTTAATATTCGGTATCAATGTTTTCAGTTGACAAAAATGCCTTCCGATGATTATGTCACTTACGCTGGCAAAGTGAACAAGGAATGCGAAAGGTTCAAACCACACGAAATGACATCAGATCAGTTCAAGTGTTTGATTTTTATTTGTGGGTTGAAGAACCCAGAAGATACTGACATAAGAACTCGACTTCTGTCACTCGTGGAACAAGACCCGAAAATGACTTTACAAATGGTGACAGCAGAATGCCAACGCTTAATCAACTTGAAGCACGATACTGCTATGGTGGAGTGCAAACGACAGTCGTCTGAATTTGGTTCAGTTAACACAGTGAAAAGTCCTCCGATCACCGTTAAGCACACAGCACGTCAGTCTCAGAATTCAGCTAAACCTCCTTCAGTGTGCTGGCACTGTGGTTCGTGGCATTTTGTCAAGTTCTGTCCTTTCAAGAAACATAAATGCCGTAATTGTCACCGTTTTGGACATAAAGAGGGTTACTGTCCACCACAGAAAAATTCTTCGGTGAAGAACAGAAGTAGTCGTTTCAAGCCGAAACAATCTCCTCGAATACAGACCATTTTCACAACTTCCAAAGTCGATTTCGCCAGCAAACGTAAGTACATTACACTACGTATTAACGGCAAATCTATTCGTCTTCAGTTGGATACGGCATCAGATATCACCTTAATTTCCCGAACTACGTGGCGCAAACTTGGGTGCCCACAGATTCTGCCGACCGAGCATGTCGCTAAGAATGCCTCTGGAGATATACTGAAACTCGTGGGTGAGATAAATTGCCAGGTTCAGTTTGGTGAGCATCAGTTCAATGGTGTATGTTACGTCACAAACTACCATGATTTGAATTTGCTTGGTCTTGACTGGTTAGACAAGCTCCATATCTTCAATGTACCATTAAATTCAGTATGCTCTAATGTTTCGTCCTCACCAAAGAACGTTGTTCCCGGACATGTATCTGATCAGTCTCTCTTGCAACGCCTGCGTGCTTATGCAAAAGCGAAGGGGGAGGGAACAACAGAAGAAATTTTGGATAGATTCTTGCTGCATTATCGTACGACGCCAAATCCTTCCGCAGCCGGAAGCCCGGGACGCAGATCACACTCTATCCAGTACCACGCGAAGGTCAACTCGACAAAGAAGAGCTCCGAAACCTTTTCAAATAGATCCAAAAAGCAAGTCCTACACTTTTAACGGGGAGAGGTGATAGGATCCCACACACTTTGTTATTGTTCAATTATCTTAACGACTGTTAATCTCGCATAAGTGGTATATCATCATTCCCCACGCATTTTGTTATTGACTATTACGACCAATTATTTCAAATACTGTTAGCTGTCTGTATTGGTTGTAAAAATGTATAAATACCATTTCCTAAATAAGTTTCTTTGTCGTAGTTGTTGTACTACAATACACAGTCACAGACCAGACTTTGTCTTTTGATATTTGCGTGGTTCGCTGAATCGGAAGGTACCAGAAGCAGATAGGCATATTAGTCAGGCGCAGACAGAACAAGGCGACAACGTCCTCATTTAATTCCGCTACAGTTATAACAAATTGGCGACGGGGTTTACTTTAATTCATTGCAGTTATAACAAGCAAGCGACGACGGGTTTTATTCTGTTCAGCGCAACTATAGAACATTTTTGACTGTGTTAATTACAACCCAATTACAATGTCTATCTCTCTGGACGATCTCAAATCTATCTTGCAGCAGCAGCAAGTTCAGAATGAAGCAGCTCAACTAAAATTAATCGAAGCTCTCACTCAGAAGCTGTCCATTCAAGTTCCATCAACATCTCATTCAGACAAATATGAAAGCATCTCAAATTCCATCAGTGAGTTCAACTACGACCCAATATCTGGTCTCGTATTTGATGCATGGTTCAATCGTTATGAAGACGTTTTCCGTATTGAATGCTACATGTTTGATGATGCTGCCAAAGTCCGATTGTTACTAAGAAAACTTGGTACTGTTGAGCACAACAGATATGTTAACTTCATTCTGCCTAAGAACCCACGTGAGTTATCATTCGATGAAACAGTCACCGTTTTATCACAAATCTTTGGTGAACAGTCATCCATGTTTAATATTCGGTATCAATGTTTTCAGTTGACAAAAATGCCTTCCGATGATTATGTTACTTACGCTGGCAAAGTGAACAAGGAATGCGAAAGGTTCAAACCACACGAAATGACATCAGATCAGTTCAAGTGTTTGATTTTTATTTGTGGGTTGAAGAACCCAGAAGATACTGACATAAGAACTCGACTTCTGTCACTCGTGGAACAAGACCCGAAAATGACTTTACAAATGGTGACAGCAGAATGCCAACGCTTAATCAACTTGAAGCACGATACTGCTATGGTGGAGTGCAAACGACAGTCGTCTGAATTTGGTTCAATTAACACAGTGAAAAGTCCTCCGATCACCGTTAAGCACACAGCACGTCAGTCTCAGAATTCAGCTAAACCTCCTTCAGTGTGCTGGCACTGTGGTTCGTGGCATTTTGTCAAGTTCTGTCCTTTCAAGAAACATAAATGCCGTAATTGTCACCGTTTTGGACATAAAGAGGGTTACTGTCCACCACAGAAAAATTCTTCGGTGAAGAACAGAAGTAGTCGTTTCAAGCCGAAACAATCTCCTCGAATACAGACCATTTTCACAACTTCCAAAGTCGATTTCGCCAGCAAACGTAAGTACATTACACTACGTATTAACGGCAAATCTATTCGTCTTCAGTTGGATACGGCATCAGATATCACCTTAATTTCCCGAACTACGTGGCGCAAACTTGGGTGCCCACAGATTCTGCCGACCGAGCATGTCGCTAAGAATGCCTCTGGAGATATACTGAAACTCGTGGGTGAGATAAATTGCCAGGTTCAGTTTGGTGAGCATCAGTTCAATGGTGTATGTTACGTCACAAACTACCATGATTTGAATTTGCTTGGTCTTGACTGGTTAGACAAGCTCCATATCTTCAATGTACCATTAAATTCAGTATGCTCTAATGTTTCGTCCTCACCAAAGAACGTTGTTCCCGGACATGTATCTGATCAGTCTCTCTTGCAACGCCTGCGTGCTTATGCAAAACCGAAGGGGGAGGGAACAACAGAAGAAATTTTGGATAGATTCTTGCTGCATTATCGTACGACGCCAAATCCTTCCGCAGCCGGAAGCCCGGGACGCAGATCACACTCTATCCAGTACCACGCGAAGGTCAACTCGACAAAGAAGAGCTCCGAAACCTTTTCAAATAGATCCAAAAAGCAAGTCCTACACTTTTAACGGGGAGAGGTGATAGGATCCCACACACTTTGTTATTGTTCAATTATCTTAACGACTGTTAATCTCGCATAAGTGGTATATCATCATTCCCCACGCATTTTGTTATTGACTATTACGACCAATTATTTCAAATACTGTTAGCTGTCTGTATTGGTTGTAAAAATGTATAAATACCATTTCCTAAATAAGTTTCTTTGTCGTAGTTGTTGTACTACAATACACAGTCACAGACCAGACTTTGTCTTTTGATATTTGCGTGGTTCGCTGAATCGGAAGGTACCAGAAGCAGATAGGCATATTAGTCAGGCGCAGATAGAATAAGGCGACAACGTCCTCATTTAATTCTGGCTACGGTTACAACATAGCTGTAGGTTGGTGACCTCTTGAGCATTGATCTTAGCGCCATTCGCCATGTTCAGCACATTATGAGTGGGGACAGGGGATGGATAGTGGGTCAGCTGGTGTAGAAGGGATGTCCGGACCAAGGACACTGATGCCCCAGTATCCAATAAAATCTTAGTTCGCACACCATTAACAAATCCCCACACAGTAAGAGGTTCATTATTACATGAAAATGTAGACAAATTGTGAAAAGGAGACTTACTGTTAACCCGGGGACGGTTGTGTCCGCACTTACGAGCTTTTCTTCCGTAACGTCTGCAATAGTAGCATTGAGTAGAGGTGGTATCTGCATCTGGGCGCCTCTGGGAACGCGTTGGGTTGCGAGGGGCGGTGGCAAGGGCAGCTGCCGTCGATGCCGTTGGAATGGTACGGAAAGAGGTACTGGCTGACGATATAGTGTCGCGCTCGGCGTCCATAAAGCGCGAAATGACACGCTGCAGCTCAGTTGTGCTTGCGGGGGGTGGCGGAGTAGGTCTGTTCGTAGGTTGCCGGGCAAAACCCCTTCGACGAAGCGTGTCCGCACCAGGCGGTCTCGGTGACTGGGATCTGCGCTGTCGTCCACTTCAGCTGCCATAAGTTGTAAAGCGTGGAAATAGTCTAGGGGACTTTCCCCAATTAATTGTCGACGGCTGAAAAACTTCAGGAGGGCATGATCTGAGCCCAATTGTAAATCGAAGCAATTGTTGAGTATCTGCCAGTTTGCCGGCATGGATTTGGTGCTGCTGAAGCCGGCAGCGTCCGCACGGGCAAAAGCATCCTCAGATAGGGCGTTTAGGAAATGAAGAAAATGGTGAGCTGGTGGGGATATGCTGAGGAATGCCTGCAAGCGTTTCTTCCATCTCGGATAGTCTGAGGACAGCTGCAACGTTGGAGGACGGGGCAACGTTGGCCCAGTGGGCGAGGTGAGTTCACTGTCTTCTGGGAATAGCTTGGGGAGGCCGTAATCTGATGATGAATCCATGTTGACTGTCGAATTGGGCACCTCCGACACCAATTTGTAACAGATATTCCACAGGGTCACAGACAGAGAAAGAAGAAGACGCAGAGTGCGATGAAAGGTCTATATTATCAGCATGCAAGGTTAAAATTAAGCGACAGATGAAAATTAACTTGTAACCGCTTAATTTAAACCTTGCATGCTGATAATATAGACCTTTCATCGCACTCTGCGTCTTCTTCTTTCTCTGTCTGTGACCCTGTGGAATATCTGTTACAAATTGGTGTCGGAGGTGCCCAATTCGACAGTCAACATGGATTCATCATCAGATTACGGCCTCCCCAAGCTATTCCCAGAAGACAGTGAACTCACCTCGCCCACTGGGCCAACGTTGCCCCGTCCTCCAACGTTGCAGCTGTCCTCAGACTATCCGAGATGGAAGAAACGCTTGCAGGCATTCCTCAGCATATCCCCACCAGCTCACCATTTTCTTCATTTCCTAAACGCCCTATCTGAGGATGCTTTTGCCCGTGCGGACGCTGCCGGCTTCAGCAGCACCAAATCCATGCCGGCAAACTGGCAGATACTCAACAATTGCTTCGATTTACAATTGGGCTCAGATCATGCCCTCCTGAAGTTTTTCAGCCGTCGACAATTAATTGGGGAAAGTCCCCTAGACTATTTCCACGCTTTACAACTTATGGCAGCTGAAGTGGACGACAGCGCAGATCCCAGTCACCGAGACCGCCTGGTGCGGACACGCTTCGTCGAAGGGGTTTTGCCCGGCAACCTACGAACAGACCTACTCCGCCACCCCCCGCAAGCACAACTGAGCTGCAGCGTGTCATTTCGCGCTTTATGGACGCCGAGCGCGACACTATATCGTCAGCCAGTACCTCTTTCCGTACCATTCCAACGGCATCGACGGCAGCTGCCCTTGCCACCGCCCCTCGCAACCCAACGCGTTCCCAGAGGCGCCCAGATGCAGATACCACCTCTACTCAATGCTACTATTGCAGACGTTACGGAAGAAAAGCTCGTAAGTGCGGACACAACCGTCCCCGGGTTAACAGTAAGTCTCCTTTTCACAATTTGTCTACATTTTCATGTAATAATGAACCTCTTACTGTGTGGGGATTTGTTAATGGTGTGCGAACTAAGATTTTATTGGATACTGGGGCATCAGTGTCCTTGGTCCGGACATCCCTTCTACACCAGCTGACCCACTATCCATCCCCTGTCCCCACTCATAATGTGCTGAACATGGCGAATGGCGCTAAGATCAATGCTCAAGAGGTCACCAACCTACAGCTATGTTGTAACCGTAGCCGGAATTAAATGAGGACGTTGTCGCCTTATTCTATCTGCGCCTGACTAATATGCCTATCTGCTTCTGGTACCTTCCGATTCAGCGAACCAGGCAAATATCAAAAGACAAAGTCTGGTCTGTGACTGTGTATTGTAGTACAACAACTACGACAAAGAAACTTATTTAGGAAATGGTATTTATACATTTTTACAACCAATACAGACAGCTAACAGTATTTGAAATAATTGGTCGTAATAGTCAATAACAAAATGCGTGGGGAATGATGATATACCACTTACGCGAGATTAACAGTCGTTAAGATAATTGAACAATAACAAAGTGTGTGGGATCCTATCACCTCTCCCCGTTAAAAGTGTAGGACTTGCTTTTTGGATCTATTTGAAAGGTTTCGGAGCTCTTCTTTGTCGAGTTGACCTTCGCGTGGTACTGGATAGAGTGTGATCTGCGTCCCGGGCTTCCGGCTGCGGAAGGATTTGGCGTCGTACGATAATGCAGCAAGAATCTATCCAAAATTTCTTCTGTTGTTCCCTCCCCCTTCGCTTTTGCATAAGCACGCAGGCGTTGCAAGAGAGACTGATCAGATACATGTCCGGGAACAACGTTCTTTGGTGAGGACGAAACATTAGAGCATACTGAATTTAATGGTACATTGAAGATATGGAGCTTGTCTAACCAGTCAAGACCAAGCAAATTCAAATCATGGTAGTTTGTGACGTAACATACACCATTGAACTGATGCTCACCAAACTGAACCTGGCAATTTATCTCACCCACGAGTTTCAGTATATCTCCAGAGGCATTCTTAGCGACATGCTCGGTCGGCAGAATCTGTGGACACCCAAGTTTGCGCCACGTAGTTCGGGAAATTAAGGTGATATCTGATGCCGTATCCAACTGAAGACGAATAGATTTGCCGTTAATACGTAGTGTAATGTACTTACGTTTGCTGGCGAAATCGACTTTGGAAGTTGTGAAAATGGTCTGTATTCCAGGAGATTGTTTCGACTTGAAACGACTACTTCTGTTCTTCACCGAAGAATTTTTCTGTGGTGGACAGTAACCCTCTTTATGTCCAAAACGGTGACAATTACGGCATTTATGTTTCTTGAAGGGACAGAACTTGACAAAATGCCACGAACCACAGTGCCAGCACACTGAAGGAGGTTTAGCTGAATTCTGAGACTGACGTGCTGTGTGCTTAACGGTGATCGGAGGACTTTTCACTGTGTTAACTGAACCAAATTCAGAAGACTGTCGTTTGCACTCCACCATAGCAGTATCGTGCTTCAAGTTGATTAAGCGTTGGCATTCTGCTGTCACCATTTGTAAAGTCATTTTCGGGTCTTGTTCCACGAGTGACAGAAGTCGAGTTCTTATGTCAGTATCTTCTGGGTTCTTCAACCCACAAATAAAAATCAAACACTTGAACTGATCTGATGTCATTTCGTGTGGTTTGAACCTTTCGCATTCCTTGTTCACTTTGCCAGCGTAAGTGACATAATCATCGGAAGGCATTTTTGTCAACTGAAAACATTGATACCGAATATTAAACATGGATGACTGTTCACCAAAGATTTGTGATAAAACGGTGACTGTCTCATCGAATGATAACTCACGTGGGTTCTTAGGCAGAATGAAGTTAACATATCTGTTGTGCTCAACAGTACCAAGTTTTCTTAGTAACAATCGGACTTTGGCAGCATCATCAAACATGTAGCATTCAATACGGAAAACGTCTTCATAACGATTGAACCATGCATCAAATACGAGACCAGATATTGGGTCGTAGTTGAACTCACTGATGGAATTTGAGATGCTTTCATATTTGTCTGAATGAGATGTTGTTGGAACTTGAATGGACAGCTTCTGAGTGAGAGCTTCGATTAATTTTAGTTGAGCTGCTTCATTCTGAACTTGCTGCTGCTGCAAGATAGATTTGAGATCGTCCAGAGAGATAGACATTGTAATTGGGTTGTAATTAACACAGTCAAAAATGTTCTATAGCTGCGCTGAACAGAATAAAACCCGTCGTCGCTTGCTTGTTATAACTGCAATGAATTAAAGTAAACCCCATCGCCAATTTGTTGTAACTGTAGGGGAATTAAATGAGGACGTTGTCGCCTTATTCTATCTGCGCCTGACTAATTTGCCTATCTGCTTCTGGTACCTTCCGATTCAGCGAACCACGCAAATATCAAAAGACAAAGTCTGGTCTGTGACTGTGTATTGTAGTACAACAACTACGACAAAGAAACTTATTTAGGAAATGGTATTTATACATTTTTACAACCAATACAGACAGCTAACAGTATTTGAAATAATTGGTCGTAATAGTCAATAACAAAATGCGTGGGGAATGATGATATACCACTTATGCGAGATTAACAGTCGTTAAGATAATTGAACAATAACAAAGTGTGTGGGATCCTATCAAGCTACGCCTGGGGAGCCTAGTAGTTCACCACTGTTGTCTTATCTGCCCCGACATTACATGGGACCTGATCCTGTGCGTCGATGTCCTTACTGCTCACTCCGCTTTCATAGATCTTCCTCACAATCAGGTCACTCTTGATACAACGCCAATAGCTTTAGACAGTCCTCAGCAACCACTGCTTACTCCACCCACTGTTACTGTTTCGTCTATCCTTAATCAAGTCTCCCTCAACCCATCCGTCCCAGCGACCATCCGGGACCAAATGCTAACTTTACTTGGAGACTTTCTGGATGTTTTTGACGAGGGGGACAGCCCTGGACGTACTAATATTGTGCAGCACCGTATTAACACTGGTAGCCACTCACCTGTGCGCCAGCCGCCCCAGACGCA